>CM051244.1:156881462-157263962 GCA_027917425.1 Gastrophryne carolinensis | reverse complement strand
CGGCCACTTCTGGAAACTAGCAAAATGGTTTTTCTCTGCTTTAAGTGGACTGTTGCATCCCCATGACAGCATCTATGGCATTTTTCAAAAAATATAAAAAGCAAGCATACCGAAAGCAGGACTAGGGTGCACTGGTGATGGTCCGTAATTGTATGCATTTTGGCTGCAGTAGAGCACAACACTATACTGCAACCATAATGTGTGCACAAACACGTAACCTTCCATGTCAGTGACATTGTCATAATGGCCTTACACAATCCCCCCTCACTATCGCAGTAACTACTAAGACAAAAACATAAGCTGTTTCCTTTCATGATGTGTTAGGCCATATTTCCCCTCAACCTTCAACATCACCCATTACAACACCATATGTTACTAAAAAATAACCTTCCCCCCAGCAGCAACGATAGCCAATCGCTATATCTTCTGGACTTTGGTGCCTTAGGTGATTGCTTGCCCAAGAATCCTTCTTGCGACAGTGAAAGCAAGAGGAATAAACAAGGTACATTTTACATATATGTGGTGGACCACTAATGAAAAAAACGGTAATGGCGTGCTCACCAATAACACTCAACTAGATGAATAAATGAAACCTGGGGTACATTGTTTCCCCAGGGATCAAAAGAAGGGAGCACAACCAATCGAGAAAATGTAACAATATTTATTCAAAATTGCAAGCACGACAAACTTTTAAAACCAACATGTAAGACACATTAAAAATTCCCATGCTGACCCTAATATCCCTCTTTCCTCAGAGTAACCCGCATAATACAAGGCATTGGCCAATATTAAATGTGTTATAAATAAATCCCCCACTATAAGTTCAAAAAACATTAAAAAGTATCAAATCACAATCAATATCCCTAAAAAAAAGAAAAGAATCGTGATCAATAATCAAAAAATCTATACACAATAAAAAAATCAATAATATATGCACAATAAAAAATCAATACCTAAACCTATATACCTTAAATATTCTTTGTGCCGGCACAAAAAACAACAACGAATAAGCAACAAAAAACAATCCCTATGACCTCACGTATTAGATCAAATGAAATGTTATAAGTGCCTTTACCATGAAACAATAAACATATATAGTGTAGAATATTATCCCAGGTGCACAAAACAATTGTGCATAATATCAAGACAATACAGCATATCTAAACAAGCCAACATGTCTCAACAATTGGATAGTTTGTAAAGTGCATAGTGCCAACTAATAACAAGTGACATAGGAGAAATAAGCACCAAGAATGAACAAAAATAAACTAAAGTGACAAAATTAGTGAGGAGATACTCAGCTGTCAAACAAAATAGAGTGGTCACAGTCGGGGGAGGAAAGTCAAGGGCAACCGGGGAAACCACCTGCGCTTCGCAGTTTCACAACTGCTTCTTGCTTGGGTGAAGACATGACAATAAATAAACAGAGCCTTTATACTTACCCCTACATCCCGCGGTCACGGAATGGCGGCGCACACCTGCCAGCTGACACGTGTGTGCGCCACGGCCGGCCGCCGCTGGATATGACTCGGCGGACAACACGCCCGTATCCAGGGACGCAGTCATCCCCAGCAACAACCCGGCCGCAGCCGGCCGACACACCCACTCCCGATGCTCCGCCCCAACAACCTGCGGCGGGGACAGACCCAGGAGCCACCGATCACTAAGAAGGAGCAGCGGCGCCATGCTGCCCCCCACACATCGCGAGCCGCAGACGGGCCAAAAGGCAGGGCGCGTGCCGCGACCACGGGAACCGACCCTAATGGTTCATATAAAAGGACCACTCGGCCCAAGGGGGGAACACCTAAGGCCCACAATACAAAAACAATATAAAGCAAAATCCGAGGAATTAAGTACAAATAGTTATTATATATATATATATATATATATATATATATATATATATATATATCTGATAAAGGAAATTCCTAAGAGGACTAAATACTTAACAAGACAATTTATATATTACAGACTCAGATGGTAACATTCTATTTTTTCCTGGCCAATACTCTCATATGAGCCCTATGTGCGATGTGCCGCCCATTTAATGTGGGGCTGAAGGCAACAAAAAACAGCTAAATACAGATCAGACCTTTATGCTTCTGGCCATTGGGCCCCAGGCTAAAGTTTCCATATGCAGGAGGCTTTGTGGGCCATATGTCAGACACCATCTACAGCCCAATCACAAAAAATAAAAATAAAATGAGAAATAAATAATAAAAAATAAAAGATAATTCCTTTTTAATGTGCAAATGCTGTTCTAAGGTTTCTTCTTCTTCGTGGCCATTTGTTCTTGGCTTACATCTTGTGGTACTGTAGCCCTCATTGTTCCACTGATGGGACTTAGGGTGGAACTTCAACCAACTCCACGTGCATCGTGACCTGTTATCCTGCCAAGGTGTTGCGCTGAGCCAGTCGGATATTTGAGACATGGGCTTGAACTCAAGTACGTAGTGCATTTTTCGTCTCTCCCACATATGCTTTCAGACAGCCACAGCTTAGTTGATATATCAAAGAACGTGTCCTTATTCTTTGCCAGCATTCTTGGCCGAAGGGTCTGGCATCTTGCGTGGATAGCAACGGGCTTGAAACCTATGCGAGATATCAGGGCCTGTTCCTTGAAATCTGAAATTTTAGAGCAGTTCCTTCGCGCCCTAAGGAATTGTCCTGTCGGGATTCCATCCTTTAGGTGCCGTACATGTGCACTGCTATATTCGAGGAAACTGTTTACTGCGGTACTTTTCCTGAATAGTTTTGTACCAATTGTTCCGTCTTGTTCAAGGGAGATCACCAAATCCAGAAATGTTACCTTCTTTTGGGAGATGTCATAAGTTAACTTTATGTTCATATCATTTTGATTTAGGGTATCCAAAAAGTTGCGGCACCTTTCCTCAGGACCCTGTACGGGAGGTGAAGATCCCAATGTCGGGCAGAAAGTGGATGGTTGTTTTAATCCACTGTTGTTCGGTATCAGGCCAGGGTCCAGTGGCACAGTCAGGTCCTGTTCGTTCAGCAGTGATTGTAATCCTAATAGTGCTTCACGATCTTCCGGGCCCAATATTATTTGGTCCAACTCAGTACTTTGATTACCAAAATGCTTTCTCAGCAGAACTTTCCTGCAGAATAGATAAATGTCTTTGATCAATGCAAATTTGTCTAAGTTTTTAGTAGGCGCAAATGATAAACCATGTGACAATACTGACATCTCTGCCGGTGTCAATGTGTGCGAAGAGATATTAATTATCTGGAGAGTGTCCGACTCGCCAGGTCGGGTCTCCTCGTGAGGCGCTTGTAGCCCCAACGGTCCCTGCTCCTGAGGGACCTTTGGGCGCCGCCTGCCCCCCCTCCTGGTTCTTCGTCTACCTCGCTGCCCGAGGATAAAAAAATTATTGTGTAGATCACTACGGGAGGAGTTCTGGGAACCAGGACGGGGGGTTAGGGGTGGGAAAGGGGACAAAGTGAATTGCCTCCTGTATTAGCCAGCAAGCAACCAAGCTGTTTTAAGGTGCAAGAGGCAAGCATGGCGGCTGCTATTCGGTTTGCCAGTTTGGACAACTTTTCCGAAAAAGTTTGGTTTGTGCAAACTAGTTTGAAACAAACTTTTTTATCTAAAACACATGAAAAACAATGCCTGACGGCCCTAAATTCACCCAAGGCCGTATAAAAATATTTTTTAGTGGACTTATTAGCATGATTAGCATACGATTCACCCGGCTAATTAGCATTTAACTAGCCCACTGTTGTCTTTGATAGTTTAACCCTTTAAGTGCCAGCCTACCTGCAGTTTCTGTCACTCTTTGTTGCCAGACTATTTTGCACTATTATGCGCTCCCCATGTTCAAATGTGATTTTTGAAGGAGAGTCTGGGCTTTAACATGAAATGTCTTGTTTGTCATTTTTTAGGTGTATTCTCAATATTTTTGGGTGAAATATGTGCAAAAAAATAGAAAAAAATATTTTTTACAATGTGTAGTGTTTTTTTTGTAATAAAAATTTTTAGTTTGTCAATAAAATCTTATTGCGTGTGAAATCCCAATTTCTCCCGGTCACAGCGGTACCACATATGTATAGGTAAACACCCTTTCCTGCCCAGGAGACTCTCCCAAACTGAAACAGCGCTTTAGGGGATTTTCAGATAAAATACAACTATGCTATGCGCTATGCGCACCTTGCAGTTTTTCCAGGAAAACAACCCTTTACATTTGAAATACCCCCAACTATATATTCTCCGGAAGTACACACCTCAAGCTTTCTAGGTGTACCAGGCTTGTTGATGTGGCCATAGTTTTCAGGAAGTAACCCCTCAATGTATTCCTTGGTTGCAAAGAGTTTCCCTAAAAAAAGGATAAAAAAGCAGAATCAAAGCCACATTTTCCTAAAGAAACTTTATACAAACAAGAAAAAAAAATGTTTAATCTGAAAAAGCAACATCCCTGGAACAGAACGATACCCAACATGCATTGCTACTGTCAAGGGAAGAGTTGCCAAACACCCCAAGGTAAAGCATGTGTGTAACAGTAATTTTAGTTAAAAATTTCAGCTCTGCAGACAAAGTGCGCACCTTGCAATTTTTCACCCAAAACAATCATTTACATTTGAAATATCCCCCATAAACCATATATTCCCTGAAAGTACACATGTTAAGCTTTCTAAGCGTACCCAGCTTGTTGTAGTGGGCTCATCTTTCTGGAATTAATCCCTCAAGGAATTCTTTGGTTCCGCAGGGTTTCCCTAAAAAGTGTATAAAAAAGCTGAATAAAAAACACCTTTTCCTAAAATATAAATATGCAAACCAGAAAAAACAAGCTAAGTCTGAAAGCGCAAGGTCCCCTGAACAGAATACCCAACATGCATAGCTACTTTTAACCCTTTTAATTGCCAGCCTACTTGAGATTTTGTCACCCTCTGTTGACAGGTAATTTTTCCCCATTTTGCGCCATTTTTGCTGGAATTTTGTAAATTGTATTTAGTTTTTTACAATATTATTAAGTAAAAAAAATAAAATAAAGGAATAACATTTTTTTTTAGAAAATTGACTCCTTTATTTTACATAAAAAATGTATTTTATTAAAGAAAACCATATTACATGTGAAAGCCCCATTTCTACCGATTAGAATGGTACCACATATTTATCGGTAGCCCCCGTTCCTGCCCAGGAGACCCCCCTAACTGAAACAAGTACTTTATAACATTTACAAATAAAATACAACTACCATCCACACTACAAATGGTTAAATCGAGAAAAAAAAATGACATAGAGTCCCCCCTCCCGGGGGGGGGGGGGGGGGGGGGGGATAGAAACCCTAAAAAAAAAAAAATTTACATAGGGTCCCCCTTACCCAAAGTAACCAGCCCGGAACCAGCTATGCAGGGCTTGTAGAGCCCCATTTTATTTTGGGATTTTTAAGGGTTAAAAACCCTTAAAAATCAAAAAAAAAAATTGACATGGGGTCCCTCTTACCCAAAGTAACCAGCCCGGGACCAGCTATGCAGGGCTTGTAGAAACAGGGCGCAGGTTTCGGGCCCCCTCCTGAAGACGGGAGACGACGGGGGGATCGGATGCCCCCCCCCAGGAAGAGGAGACCCGCAGCTTCACACAGATACCAGAGGTAAGTTTTTTTTTAATTTCTATTTTTAAACTAGCAGGGGGAAAGCACATAAAATGGGGAGAAGAACCAGGGTTGGCGTTCCTGGAAAGTGAATAGAAGTAATGGGTTTTTACAAGCGTTGAAAATTGTACCTATTTTTGGCATCACAGGGATTAGACTGCGGTTGTGTAGGCCTGGCAGTAGTGGGCAAGCCCTCAAAAATGGTCTCACTTGTAATGGGGGGTCGCAGTAATATTGGCACCCTTTTAGCAATTTTAGTTGAAGAAGAAGCAAGGGCTTTTTGCAAGCCTTGAACAATTTGCCCATTTTGGGCATCACAGGGTTGATCTGTGTGTGTGTTGGCCTGTCAGTAGCAGAGGGTTGCAGGCTGACAGCGGAGGTTGATGGTAGTAGTGGTAGTAGCATTAGCAGAGGCTACAGCTGTTGAAGAAAGTCTAGGCCATGGAACAGGAACCTGTAGTGGTTGTGTGGACCTGGCAGTAGCGGCAAGACCTCAAAAAATTGTCCCACTTTTAATAGGGGTAGCAGCGGGATTGGCACCCTTAAATTTTAGCTGAAGAAGAAGCAATGGCTTCTTACAAGCACTGAAAATTTACTCATTTGGGCATCCCATGATTGACCTGCACGTATGTTGGCCTGGCAGTAGCAGAGGGTGAACAACCCATCCATTATGTTGTGTGTCAGGTGGGCTTATGAAATGTAGAAACCTGTACATCATATTCTCAAAAGTGAGTTGCATGCTGCTGCTGCTGCTGCTGCTGTCTGTTGGAGAGGTAACGCATTGAGTGGGGTGTGGATACCTGGTCAGACATGCTTGAAGCAGGTGTCTGCAGTTTGAAAGAAATGACTAACTGGCTGCATGTCTTCTCTTGGTAATAAGTAATTTTTGTCTTCCTCTCGGAAGGTGTAATATATTTCTCAATTTTGGCTTCATTCTGAGGGTCTAAAAGTGTAGCTATCCAGTACTGTTTTTGCTTCATGCTAACAATGCGGCTGTCAGCGTGCAAGCACCCGAGCATACAGCTTGCCATCCTCACCAGCATTTCTGAGAGCCCAGTTAGTTCCACCTTCGCTCCATATTGCCATGTTTGTTCATCATTATCATTGTCATCAGCACCATCATGATGGCTGTCATCATCATCATTGTGTGCCTCTTCCCCTATCTCTTCCTGTGATAAGTTGATCCTGTGATAAGATGATCTATCTCCAAATTCAGCTCCTGGGGTCTGATTTCCTCCTTCTCACCCTCCTTCACTTCTTCTTGTCGATCCAAAGAGCCAGGAGCTCCAAATTGAATATCAGCGGCATAACATCATTCATTCCGCTGTTGTCCTTGTTGACAAACCTTGTTTCTTCTTCAAATGGCCTCAGCATGCAAAACGTGTCTCTGATCATCTGTCAATGCCAGAGCTAAAAATTACACTGGCTGGAAAAGCTGGCCATTTGCTGAATGAAGAAATCATTCACTGCTTTGTGCTGGTGGTAGAGGCGGTCCAGCATATGTAGGGGACATCGTATGTACATGGGGACATCGCAGATTAAGTGGTGTTTGGTAAGATCGTTTTGGTGCTGCAAGTCTAGGGGAGCGTGTTTGAAGACATAGGATTGGCTATAGCGAACACATACAGCCTGCATACTCTCCTGGACATGGCCAGAACATCCGCCAGACAAACAGATGTTTTTAAGAAGCGTTTGATGACCAGATTGATTACTTGCACCAGGCATGGGGCACGTTTCATGCGATCTAGACGCAGAGCAGCCACAATGTATGTCACGTTATTTGCAACCACATTGCCCAATCTAAGTTGACGTGGAAACAGCCAGCGGGAGATTTTTTCATGCATGTACGGCAGTAACTCCTCGGCAGTGTGGCTTTTCTCACTCAGCATGTGTAATATGGTGTGGCAGTGCTGCGCCTTGCAGCCATGGAAGAGGAAGAGGGTAAGCTACGCCCTGCTGGCTCCCATCTGTTGAGGAGGAGGAGGGAGAGGCTAGGTGTCTGGTGTCCAAAGTGAGGTGTTACCAATACCTGACCATGTTGCTTCAGAGCATCGTGCTCATTGACCTAGTGGGCAGTGACATGTATTGCCCTTGGCCATAGCTATGGCTCCAAGTATCTACTGTTGCATAGACAGCCCCACTTTCTCTTCTACGTAACTGTGCAAGGCCACCTGTGTTGGGCGCACCCCATTAGGAGGTGGACTCAACCATGTGGTATGACAGCGACTGCACCACCAACAACTTGGCCAGGTGCAAGTTCATCCGCACGACAACTGGATGATTGGGTGTATATTGTTGTCTGATGGATATAGAATCTATTATGGATAACTGACAGGATGAAGGAGGCGCTCTAGATGATGATGACAAGACTGTACTGTCTGTGGATGAGGCCTGGCTACTAGACAGATTATGCGAGCCATACCATCAGCAGCAGCAGCAAGAGCAATTAGGATTTGATGGGGCATTTGTGAGGCATTTTGATTGTCCCAGGCCTTGTGATGCCGCTCCAAGTGCTCCTAGTTCCTAGATTTGTGCCCTTGTCATGGCTAACTTTCTGCTTACAGATCCAGCACTGTGCCACGTTCCTCTGCTAAGTTACAAAAGAATTGGCACATGACAGAGTACAGCACAGAGCTAGCCTTTACAACACCACCACCACCAGACTTTGCTCCTCTTCTGGCTGGCTTTTTTCTGGAGTCTGCAAAAGCAGCATCAGTGTCGCTGTCACCTGCTCCTAAGTGGACCATACCAGCAGATGTAGCCCTGTGCCATTTTGCAAATAATCTGGGCCTTCCTTGGCTCGGCTCTTTGTTGCTGCCAGTGCTAGAAGTACTCTCCTGCTCTGACTATGTCCCTTCCCTGTTGCCTGGTTCCCAGGTCCTGTCCAAAACTACATCATCATACTTCTCCTCCTGATCCCCACCACTTCCCTTTTCTGATGTTTCATCAAGGTCTGCTTGCCACTTCCACCTCCACCACTTCCGCAACACACTTCAAAGCTTGACTGTCATCAAACAAATTCTCCTCATCACTATCTATAGCAACTGGGCTGGTGAGAAAAACTGGTGCCCCACTAGGAGGTGGCAGTAAAGAGACAGATGATGGAAGAAAAAGGCTTCTTTTACTGTGACATGTAGCTATAGTGAAGGAAGAATCCCCTGAAATCTGGCTCAAAGTCATTGCATCAGAGTTGTCCTCCTCCTGAGATGAGCGAGAGCGAGTCAACCAGCCTACAATGGATGCATTGTTTGAAATAACATTCCCACTGAAGGAAATGGACAACTCTGGCTTGCTGATGCTGCTACTACTACCATTTACATTACTGCTACTGCTACTACTACCGCGTACATTACTGCTGCTGCTACTTCTAGCAGTGGCGGGCCTGGGCAAAAGAATGCTGTCACTACTATGGCTGGGCCCGGGAAAATGGCTGGTGCTACTTTTACTGGGCCTGGGCACATGGCTGCTGACCACAGTGTTGGTGCTGGCACTAACATCCTTATCTTTAGTGGCAGAAGGAATTGCAGGATGTCTTTCCTTTACCTCCTCCTTTTCAACCTCTTCCTTTCCCACACATTTTACTTAAACAGATAGATGTTCTTTAAAATATTCCTTGGCAGGTGAAAAAGATTGCTTTTTTAAAACTGTATTTAATAAAGAGGCACCGTGGACCTAGAACTGCACCGTGAACTTAGAGAGAGACGGGGCCTGCACACTTAAAACAGAGCTGCCCCCCTTTTTTTAACTGGGTTTAACAAACACCGTGGACCCCAACTTAGAGAGAGACAGGGCCTTCACAGCTAAATCAGAGCTGCCCCCCCCCCCCCCCCCAAGAAAAAGATTAATTGTCAGGTGAAAAGGATTGATTTTTTTTAAACTGTATTAAAAATAAAAAAAAAACACTGAAGTTTTCAGATTTTACAGGGTGGACTGCAGTGTAAAACCCCCCGGGCTGCCCCTATTGTCTTGGTAAGGAAGCCTGATTGGACCCTAAGATTTTGTGTAGACCGTGCCGAGAAAGTGTCACCTGTTGAAACAAGAGGTGCAATACCTGGGGCACATTGTCTCTCTGGATGGTCTCTGGCCAAGCCCAGAGAAGGTGGCCACTGTGGAAGGTTGGCGTGTGCCCTGGACCATCACGGAGGTGCAGGCCTTTCTGGGGTTGGTCCAGTACTACCACAGATTCATATACCGGTTCACCCAGGTTACCCAGCCATTGTTGACCTTAATCTAGGGGCAGTCCCAGAAGAAGGAGAATGTGCTGGTCAAGTTGACCAAGGCCCAACAGGTGGCTTTTGAAGAACTAAAATCCTGGTTGGCTTCTGCTCCTACTTTGGCCCTGGCAGATTTCAGAAAGCCTTTTTTCAGCTATATACTGATGCCTGGTGGGCAGTACTGACTCTGGGTGCCCAGAGGCTATACACTTTGATCAGGGCCCACCTATCACCCCCCCCCCCCACGAGGAATGTAGCATGTGAGAGGTTTAATCTCACCTTGATTCAACTACAAAGGACTTTGGGGAAAGAAAAGCAGGAAAATTGGCCAGCCCATGCAGCAGAGATGGTTTGGTCATATAACCACTCACGTACCAAGCTCGCCCATTAGAAGGCATATGGGGCCCAGAAAAAGTACCTGGAGTATGTAAATCAGGGGCTTCAAAAGGAGAAGGATGCTGGGGCAGTTGGGACCCCAATACTCAGGGCAGAAGCACCGCTGGCCCTCCGGGACCGGGACTTATTTCGAGCAAAGGGGGCCCATTTTGGGAAGTAGGTAGTCCTATGTATGAGATTGAGAGAGCAGACCAGGTGGGTGGCCTTGGGTGATGCATAGGTCGCTGTTGAAAAAAACAGAGAATGCCCCTTCAAAGAGTAGTAGGGTTAGGCCTGTAGGAGCACCGGCAAGCAAGGAGGTGTATTGGGTTCCCATGGCTACTTGCTCCCCCGAGGTCACCAAGTGACTAAAGAGATGCCGTGACGGGAAGTGGTACCCCTTCTTTGGCAATCTACTTTTGAAGGGCGGGATCAACCTGCTCCCTGTTATCAAGATCCTAATTTTGTTTGGAATAGACTTGTTGGGGAGAGTAAAGGGGTCACCTGCATCAGCATATTGGAGTTGTAGAAAAAGTGTATGCTGTGTCCTGTGTTTGCTTTAGGTAAACCTCTGTATGTCTTAGTTTAGAAAGCTCCCAGCTGGGGCCATTTTTCTCCAGGGCAAAGGGATCTCTCTGCCAGCAGGGGGGGGGGGATTTTAGTTGACATAGATTTTGAAGCGCACAGCAGGAGTGGTCTCATTAATGATTGCTGTAACATAGAAGCATAATAGGGTGACCATACGGTCCATTTAGTCTGCCCTTATGTGTATATGTTCTCTTTATCTTAGGATAGATGGAGGCTTATCCCAGCCATGTACTCATTCACCTGGAAGTTTGTTCCCGGCATCTACTACTCCTACTACTGTAATATAATATTTTCTAACATTGCTCCTGATCTTATCTCCGACTAGCTTCAGGTTGGGCCCCTTGATCTATCATTAAGTTTCTTCTTAAAAACACTTCTGTCACTCCTGTTTGAGATATATATATATATATATATATATATATATATATATATATATATATATATATCATGTCCCCTCTCTACCTTCTTTCCCCCAGACTGTACAAATTAAGTTCTTTTAGCCTCTCCTGATTTTAGGTTTTAAGTCCTTTCACCATTTTTGTTGCCGGCTGTTCTATTTGAATAATCTTTTAGTCTTTTTGCAGGGGAGGTCTCCAGAACTGCACACAGTATTCTAGCTGTGGCCTCACCAGGACTCTATACAGCATCACAACCTCTTCCTCTAGTCCTCTTCCTACTGGTGATACCTCAAGCTATGCATCCAAGCTTCCTGCTTGCTTTTCCTACACCCTGTTACAAGTTTTTTTGAACATAATTTTTACTCCATGCCCGGGCACCAGGCATAGGTGCTAGTAATCCAGGTCTCAGAAACTGACTGGCTGGCCCCTGCCCCTAAGCCCTTTGGTAGAGGGTTCTATCCCATACCGATGTGCAACAGGCTGTTCTACACAACCATTGCCCCAAGAGAGGGTGCAGGTAATTAGGTGGTAGTATCAGCATGTCACCTCATGGTCCTAGCAGGTAGCATGCAAGCCCGCTCACTGATATAGGGTTCCCCTGGACTACTCCGAGTAGCAAGAAAAAAAAAGACAGAAAAAAAAAGAGAACAAAAATACATTTACTATTCTAACTTGAACTTCTTACGTCTACACGTCTTATAAATACTGCATCCCCCTGCATTTAACCACAAAAAATAGCATGTATTGTACAATAAAAAGAAAAACATTCCTGAACTTGCAGCATGCCTTTTTTTCATTGAAAATACAACTCACATGTTGTTAAAATAAAAAAATCTCATGCGTTGGGAAAATGTGCATATAAGCTCGCACCATCACTGCAAGAAGGTTCCGGAGGAATAAAATGTTTCCGATCTCAAATATTAAGGAATTATTATAGATTACTAATATTACTGATGTATAGGTAACGTGGATGAATGTGGAAGATGTGGATGTGTACCTGCCGTTTATCATGATTTTTGATCCGGAGGTGGATGATTCAAAGGAAATAATACACATATAATATATACAGGTCCATAGAATATAAAGGTTTACTTGAAATGCATCAGTCTTAATGTGACTTCTACAATTCAAGTTACTTTGAGTTGCATCAGTCTTCTGAACTCGTGGAAGCAGTCCATTTTATTCATATGTGAGCCTTAAACTGGACCTTCAGCATCATTTAATGAAAAGCCCAAACCCTTAAAAGACTATTTCCCAGCATCTAAAATGTATATATTTTACGTCTTTAGTCACTTTTTATTCTTTCCCTCACTGGACTGCAACTCTGTTCAGGACTCTATTATACGGGCACCGCCATGTTGGCTCAGAAGCATCACATACTAAGGAGAGGGGTCAAAACTATGGGGGGCGGGGTTATAGCTGTTCTTTGCACAGACAGAGCAGAGCTGGGGTCAGGAAAAGGAAAGCAATCCCAGAATGCAGACACTTTCTGTTTGTAGGCAGCCTGAGACTCCATGTGCCGCCATCTTGGAGGTTTAAAGGCTCAGAAAATACACTAGGTGCAGGTTTTTTGATGTGGGCAATCTGTAAGTACAGGGTGGGGGAAACATACAAGATAGACTCTTATTCAGGGTGAAGGTCCGGATTAAAGATAATAATGTCTGGATTATGTCTGAGTTCCACCTCAGGAATTACTTGATGTATGGACTTTCAGACCATTAACTTGAACCATCTGTATGCGAGAATTTTCGAAGTGCTTGTAAAAAGGCTGTAGCAAGCAAGAACTATGGGAAAATGTGCTCGGATTTTCCCATAAGCATTCTTAACTCTGTGTGTGCATTTCTGGGCGGAGTTTAGTTTTTCTGACTGTTGCATTTTGTTTTTAACCTTTTCATAGATTATTTTTGCATGCATGCATTTTCCAACTTTGTTATTTGCTGGTTTACCTATATTTACATGGTTAATATTGGACTACATTTAAGCAATAGGCAATGTATGCTGTAGTGTAAGCACTAATTAAACTACATTTTTTGGGGAGGGGGTCTGGATTGGCAACCAGCAGGTTGTAGACATTGGGCTTGGTTCAACAAACAGAAAAAACATTTTTGGGTTGGAAAATTGGAGTCTTTACCCCAAATGGTATGGGCATTTGTTTTCTACATTTCACACAGCTTCAGAATGATCATGTGACGTCCCCATGTAATATATCTCATGTGACAATTGTGCAACTAGTCACTTTGTTATGAAGGATTACATTAATCCATGTAATGCTAGATATGTATTTAGTAATAGATCAAGGCAACTGGACAGGCTGTTTTCTTTTGCTTCACATGTTCTTCATTCCACTGTTAGGAAAGAGAGCTGGATGACTTATGAAATATGGGGAAGTAAAAAAAAAACACTATTGCAGTTCATAGATATATTCCTACAGATATGCAGGAGGTAAATTTACTTATTTTGTAACTATTTCAAATAAAATGAAAGAAGAATCATGGTCCTTCCCTCAGATTATCAGATTTGTGCAGGCATAGTAAGGGTCAAAAAGCCGAACCAACTGGCAACCCTGGCAACTTTCCAGCCCCAGAGCCATTGGCCAAGGATCAGCACTTCAGCTTTTATATTTTATTATAACTAGAGATGAGCGAACTTCTTGAAAGTTCGATTCGGGCGATTCGCCGAATTTCCCCAAGAAATTAGGGTTCGCCCGAATCGAACTTTTCCGAATCGCTCATCTGAAAAAAAGACAGCGTAGCCGGCCTGCCCGCTCCCACCATGCCAGCATTTTTTTAAAAAGCAAACACTTACCTGCATGGTCGGATCGTGGAGGCCGGCGCCGCTCTCAGCTGTCATCAGATGACGCGTCATCAGAGGGCGCATCATCAGAGGGCGCCTGAGAGCGGCGTCGGCCTCCACGCTCCGACCATGCAGGTAAGTGTTTGCTTTTTAAAAAAATGCCGGCATGGTGGGAGCGGGCAGGCCGGCTGCGCTGTCAGCGGGCCGGCTTCCGACGCCCACTGACAGCGTAGCCGGCCTGCCTGCTCCCATCATGCCGGCATTTTTTTTTTTTATTTCAGGGAAAATTCGATCGGCACGAACCAAAAAAAATTCGGGTTCGTGCCGAATCGAATTTTCCCTGAAATTCGGAGCGAATTCTGTGCGGTTCGCTCATCCCTAATTATAACAGTAATTAAAAAAATATAAACTTAACTAATAAAGAGATGTAATGAGTAATAGATCAAGACTGTTTTGTCTTGCTCCACATGTTTTGTTATTCATCCCAATGCATATACGTTAAGTTAACTTTATTTATTTATTTATTTTTACGGTTTCAATTAAAATGAAAACGAATCATGGTCCCATGGCTGGTGCACCAGTCTGGTCCTAGCAACTCACTTGCCCCTTTAGTCTTTGGCCCAGGTTTGGTGCTCTGCCTGGAGTGTCAGCAATTTTAAATTAAAACAGTCATAAAAAATATAAAGTTATTTCCGCATGTCTTTCACGCTGATAAAAGTTGCTAACCTGGCTTTTCTGGGTAAAATAACCATAAGGGAATGTGCTGAGAATTTTATACATCTGCTGTAAATAATTAGTTCAAAACAGTAGTAAAAACTAGAGTCAAGACATTGGTGAATCACACTAATTTTTTTTACAACTGTAAATTTCAGTTGTATTTTTTTCACTTTAGACAATTTTTTTTCACTTCATGAGAAAAGACAAGTGAAAAAAATTAGTGTAGAAAATGAAGCCTGTTTTTTTCTTCGTTGAATCACAAGAATTTGAAAAAGCTAAAACAGTCGTATTTTTTTCTCAAGAAACTGACTAATTTTGTGTTACAAATTTTGTTGAATCGACCCCCCGGCAGGCTGATTCATTACTAGTGGCAGGTAGTGACAGATGAGCGTCTGTAGCAGGCATTTCAGAGCGCCCTCTAGTAGTCACTGTGCTCGGCCGTGGTTCGCTAGTTCAGAGCACCTCAGTCGCTGTGCAGCATTGTTGAATACGTTGTGGGGAGTTGCTATATGATCAGTACAACGCTGTATATGAGCGAATGGTAGCGACTGGTCAGTGCGACCGACTCACACCATATTCATAAAAAAAAGAGACACCACCGGTGCTCAAAAATGCTTCGCTGTAGCCCAGAGCGCCGGAGGCCGTGTGATTAAAGTCTGTTTTGAACATGTATCCGCCAGTAACAAAGCGAAAACACATGGAATTGCATTGTTATAACATTGTGACATGAACACATTAATGCCAGACCTGTAATGTCAATTCTGCATAAATCTATAAAAAAATGGAAACATTTTTCGAAAATCAGGGGAGAACTCAGGGGATGGGTCTCTTCCTCCTCTCACAGCAGACATTAGGAAAGACAGTATGGCCGGACCCCTTTGGGGGCGGGGCAGAAGGCAAAGGCCCTGTTTGAATTGGCTTGACCGGAGATTAGAGCGTAGAGTGATTAGCAAAATTCAGAAAATGTGTTTTTTTAATCAGCGTGTAATACGTCTGCACTATATAAATATGCTAAATAAAGGGGTCCACTTCCCTGCTGGTGATGATGATGTTTTTCCATTGCTGGTGGAGTGACATATTGCTGTTTCCTCTCATTCTCAGGTGTGTTAGGAGATAAGGCTTGCCCAGGAGTAATAATTCAGGTGAATGGTACGCTGGGAAAAGACGTCACATTGGAAATCAGTAAGGGGAAGGCCACACTAATTAACTGGCTTCTCCTTCCGGATGCATCACTAATCATTACAATAATTCCGGGACAAGCTCCAATTAAAAATACCAATTCTCCACTGAGAGAAAGAGTGGACACCACCTCTGATGGTTCCCTTATTATAAAATCCCTCCAGAGAGACGACCAAAGAAGATACAAAGCAATTATCAGCGCACCCAATGCCATAGATGTGTGTTTTTGTCTTGGTGTATATGGTGAGTTATTGACCCTTCATATGTCACAATGACTGCCATGTTTCATGATCTACCTGTAAGAAGGTCCCAAACACACAGATTTTGTGACTAAGGAACTGCATCCTTCATTCCCTACTACTCCGCATTCCCTGATAAGCCCTGTTGAACATGAGCCCTATGTTGTCTTCTGACAACTCATCCTACTCAACCATTACACTATGGAAGGATCTTTACAGTGACTCACACGCAGAGCGATAACTTCTAATGTTCCCCGTTTCTTATTTTTTTTCCGAATGAAGCCCCTAAAGAGTGTGTTTATATCAGGACACTTTAAACACCTAATCATAATGCTGCAATACACAGGCAACCACAGGGGGCAAATTTATAGACCACCAGTCAAGCCCTATGATTGGTGGTCTACTGCTAGGGGAATCAGGGGGAGTGCCAAGAGTCAGTGCCAAGATTACAGGAAGGGAGAGGGCTGGTTTGGGGAGGTAAGCTGCTAGTTGATACATTTTGCCTGGACAGACAGTTAAAGAAATATAAATCTGGTGAAAGAGCCAGTATGGGAAGAGCAGAAAGCAGCTATATCAACCTTTTGCTTGGAATTTTAATGATTTTTGTTCTCCGTGCCACTTGACTGATTTGGAGGGACTGTCCCTCTTTTGAGTCAATACCCCTCATTGTTCTCATTTGTCCCTCTTTGAGGTATAACATGCAGATCTGCAACAATAAATGATTCATTCGCCTATTCAAAGTGTTTATATTGCTGTAACTGTTACATCCTATCTCCTGCCCATCCCTCAATGAGGGGGTGTGGCTTCATTTAACAATTGTCCCTCTTTCCCACCCTGAAAAGTTGGGAGGTATAGTTTTGTGCTTTACATGTGGCCAATTCGGTTCAGTTCAGCTAAAGCATTCCCGTCAAAGTTGTCCATATCAGTTTCTTTTTAAAGAATTTAACACCAGTACGTTGTGTTAGGCCCCTCCTCTGGGTCTGTGGTGGAGGGTGTGAGGAGCAAGGTGGGGTCTTGGACCTGGGGTGGGTTGCACTACTGTAGTTTAGGTGTGGGTGTGAAGCACACTTACTCTGTAAGCAGGTCTAGTTGGTAAGATCCAGGAAAGGCTTTCTTTATTCTCAGTCCTCCCAGCTTACAACACGTTAGACGCAATACAGCAGATCAGATCACAATGTTCCATAGATTCCCTCAGCACTCTCTAGCTCTACTTGAGATGCCAGTGCGGCTGGAATTAGTCTCATAAGTTAAGTGAACCAGTCTTTTCAGCTTGTCTTGCCTCGGGCTGCCACCAATGTCTTGTCTCCTGTAAGCTCTGGCTGACAACGGCTGGACTCTCCCTGCTGCTGCAGCTTCTTCCTGTCTCCACAACTAACATTACATGTATCACCTCAGATGGATACACTTCTAGAACCAAAACTAACAGCAGGAACATTACATGTATCACCTCAGATGGATACACTTCTAGAACCAATACTAACGGCAGGAACATTACATGTATCACCTCAGATGGATACACTTCTAGAACCAATACTAACAGCAGGAACATTATATGTATCACCTCAGATGGATACACTTCTAGAACCAATACTAACAGCAGGAACATTACATGTATCACCTCAGATGGTTACACTTCTAGAACCAATACTAACGACAAGAACATTACATGTATCACCTCAGATGGATACACTTCTAGAACCAATACTAACGACAAGAACATTACATGCATCACCTCAGATGGATACACTTCTAGAACCAATACTAACGACAAGAACATTACATGCATCACCTCAGATGGATACACTTCTAGAACCAAAACTAACGACAAGAGCATTATATGTGTCACCTCAGATGGATACACTTCTAGAACCAAAACTAACGACAAGAACATTACATGTATCACCTCAGATGGATACACTTATCGAACCAAAACTAACGACAAGAACATTACATGTATCACCTCAGATGGATACACTTATCGAACCAATACCAAAGGCAAAAACATTACATGTATCACCTCAGATGGATACACTTCTAGAACCAAAACTAACGACAAGAACATTACATGTATCACCTCAGATGGATACACTTCTAGAACCAAAACTAACGACAAGAACATTACATGTGGGATATTGGGGGCGAACGGTAGTGACACAGACAAAAGTTCTCGCTCGGCAAAGCAGGTTTATTGCAGAAAAATGAAAGTATTCAAATGAAATAATACTTCTCCATTCATAGGTTGCAGCGTCAATGCAGAAAATCAAAACAAATGGTTACATCACCAAATAAAGGTAAATCCAGGGCTGGGGATTCCAGCAAGCTGTGGGTCAAAGGAAAGTCCAATCCAGATTGCAGGGCAAACCAGCCCGCCGCTCCTCACCCCCAAAGGTCCAAGAGTGGGGTGCAGAAGCCAAGTCCTCTGGCTTAATAGTCCAGTATTGTTATTCACACAACATGCAGTTCAGCCTGAGCTCCCTCCATCAGGCTGGTCAAAGACCACTGACTGGCTCAGTGGGAGATCAGAAGAAACCTAGGAGTGGGGAATGTGACCAGGGTTCTGAAATCCTGGCATGGATCACGCTCTATACAGCACTGTAGGGGAAAAATATACTCCATCCAGGACTTCTCCACACACTTTACCACACACCTCAGATGGATACTGTCACGATTCACTTACCTGCATCCCGTTCCAGCGGCGCCTCCCTCCCACGGGTCCGGCTGTGCAATAGATACCCCCATCATCCCCCATATCAGAATGTGTGACAGAGCCCCCCATCATCTTCATAGCAGACTGTGCGATAAGGTGTGATCTGAGAGGTAGGAGGAGAACAGAATCTCCTTTGTGACAGAACCTCCCCTTCACCCCCATAGCAGACTTTGTGACAGAGCCCCCCATCATCCCATAGCAGACTGTGTGACAGAGCCCCCCATCATCCCATAGCAGACTGTGTGACAGAGCCCCCCATCATCCCATAGCAGACTGTGTGACAGAGCCCCCATCATCCCATAGCAGACTGTGTGACAGAGCTCCCCATCACCCCATAGCAGACTGTGTGACAGAGACCCCCATCACCTCATAGCAGACTGTGTGACAGAGCCCCCATCATCCCATAGCAGAAAGTGTGACAGAGCCCCCATCACCCCATAGCAGACTGTGTGACAGAGCCCCGCAACACCCCATAGCAGACTGTGTGACAGAGCCCCCATCATCCCATAGCAGACTGTGTGACAGAGCCCCCATCATCCCATAGCAGACTGTGTGACAGAGCCCCCATCATCCCATAGCAGACTGTGTGACAGAGCCCCCATCACCCCATAGCAGACTGTGTGATAAGGTGTGATCTGAGAGGTAGGAGGAGAACCACGATAATGCAAGATCTTGAATTTCTAGGGAGGCAAGTATCTGGAATAAAAGTGAATGGTCAGGGTCAAAAATAGAGGAGAGCTCAAGAAGAATCAGTATGGAGAACCTAGGAAGGTGTGTATTTGGAGCAGAAGGGGATGGTCAACTGTTCGGGAAATAAAGGATAGATGGAAGAGAAGGAAAATGGAGACAAGCCCATTAGATTTGGCAGTTAGTGGCAGTTAGAGGTCCTGGGATAAAACCATGTGTTACACCAGCAGACAGAGTGATAGGTGCTGACAACATGGTGGATAAAGCGTGTTCTGAGAGGTAGTAGGAGAACCATGATAATTCAAGATCTTGAATTCCTAGGGAGGCAAGTATCTGGAGTAAAAGTAAATGGTCAGGGTTAAAAAACGAAGGAGAGCTCAAGAAGAATTAGCATAGAGAATCTAGGGAGGTGCGTATATGGAGTAGAAGGGGATGGTCAACTGTATGGAGAGTAGAGGATAGATGGAAGAGAAGGATAATGGAGACATGACCATTAGATTTGGCAGTTAGTGGCAGTTAGAGGTCCTGGGATAAAACCTTGTGGTACACCAGCAGACAGAGTAATAGGTGCTGAAAACATGGTGGAAAAGGTGCTGAGAGGTAGGAAGAGAACCATGATAATGCAAGATCTTGAATTCCTTGGGAGGCAAGTATCTGGAGTAAAAGTGAATGGCCAGGGTTAAAAAACGAAGGAGAGCTCAAGAAGAATTTGCATGGAGAACCTAGGGAAGTGCGTATTTGGAGCTTCAGAAGGGGATGGTCAACTGTTCGGGAAATAAAGGATAGATGGAAGAGTAGGATAATGGAGACATGGCCATTAGATTTGGCAGTTAGTGGCAGTTAGAGGTCCTGGGATAAAACCGTGTGGTACACCAGCAGACAGAGTGATAGGTGCTGACAACATGGTGGAAAAGGTGTTTGCTGAGAGGTAGGAAGAGAACCATGATAATGCAAGATCTTGAATTCCTAGGGAGGCAAGTATCTGGAGTAAAAGTGAATGGTTAGGGTTAAAAATGGAGGAGAGCTCAAGAAGAATCAACATGGAGAACCTAGGGAAGTGCGTATTTGGAGCTTCAGAAGGGGATGGTCAACTGTTCTGGAAATAAAGGATAGATGGAAGAGTAGGATAATGGAGACATGGCCATTAGATTTGGCAGTTAGTGGCAGTTAGAGGTCCTGGGATAAAACCGTGTGGTACACCAGCAGACAGAGTGATAGGTGCTGACAACATGGTGGATAAGGTGTGAGCTGAGAGGTAGGAGGAGAACCACGATAATGCAAGATCTTGAATTCCTAGGGAGGCAAGTATCTGGAGTAAAAGTGAATGGTCAGGGTTAAAAAACGAAAATGAGCTCAAGAAGAATTTGCATGGAGAATCTAGGGAGGTGTGTATTTGGAGCAGAAAGGGATGGTCAACTGTATGGGGAGTAGAGGATAGAGGGAGGAGAAGGATAATGGAGACATGGCCATTAGTAAAAACCATATATAGCAATTGTATTTTTCACCTCTTTCATTTCCACCGATGTGGCGTAGTCTGGCAGAGGTGCTTGCTCTTGCTGTATCAGGCCCTCAATGTGCGATCTGAGAGATAAAGGGGGAGCCAAGGGTAAGATTTTGAATTTCTGTTGAGGCGAGTAGAAGGGAATGGTCAACGGTTAAACCAGACCTTTAGCATCATTTAATGAAAAGGCCAAACCCTTAAAACTGATTCCCCTGCATCTAAAATGAATATATTTTACGTTTTAATTCACTTACTTATTATTCTTTCCCCACTGGGCTGCAACTCTCTTCAGGATACGTGCGCTGCCATCTTGCCTCAGAAGCATCACATACTGAGGAGAGGAGAGGGTGAGAAAGGGCAGGGGGTGGGTTATAGCTGTGCTTTGCTCAGACAGCACAGAACTCGGGTCAGGAAAAGGACAGCAATCCCGGAATGCAGAGCAGCATAGTCAGAAGACACTTCCTATGTGTAGGTGCCTGAGACTTCATGTGCCGCCATCTTGGATGTTTAATGAGGAACAACACACATCAATTTGACTTTCCTGTGTGTTGTTCCTCTCTGTGGCGGCATCCCAAATTGGGATGCCCTGCTATGTGTACCCCCCAGGTCGCCCTGTTTCACTCACCTTCCTTCCCCTCCCACGGAGCAGACTCAGACGGGAGCAAGTGCGCTGATTGGCTGAGCGGCTCACTCACCTGGCTCTCTTTGGCGCCGAGGACGGCTAAGCCGTGGCATGACGTAACCGCCCAATCAGGTGCACGCAAGCCTAGGAGTCAGCGGGGATGCGGCCAGAATGCACAGTTGCGGTGGGGGCTCCAGAGCGTTCACACAGCGAGACATCCCATTTCGGGATGCCCCAAGGACTGGAACTCGGGTGTCTTCCTCTTTAAAGGCTCATAAAATGCAGTAGATGCAGGTAGGATGATTATTATTATTAATTATTCAGGGTGAAGGTCCGGTTTAAAGGTGGAGCTCAGGTCAAGGCTTTAACCATGCCTGTCAATGTCCCATGGCGATCTCGCAGCTCAGTGAAGTCTCGCAGGATTTTAGGCAGCTCCATTGCATCTCATTCATGGGCACTGATGTGATGCAAGTTGGCCAAATCCAACGGACCCAGAAGATGGATGCCCCGGTGAAGTAAACTACCCTGGATAGACATTACTGGAAAAAATTCCATCCTGTAATTTTGTTTTTTAGAGGCTGTTAAAGGATATGATTACGGATGTCCCCCAGATTTACACTCAAATAGTATGTGAGTCTGAGATTCTGCCATCTATCTATGCCCCATGAATGCAATAGACTATATTGACACCTAGCACATCTACAGTATATTCACATATTCACACCTAGCTGCCAACTACCTCAATAGCTAAGGGCCTTATTTATCACGGGCTAGCGCCAGGTAGTGTCTGACGAGCGTCAGGTACCGCCAGCTAACGGCGACTACCGACTCAAGTACGCCCGGCGGCGCTCACAATGACGCATATATCAAGCTAAATGAGGCTAGCGCCGGCGAGAGCGACGGCTAGCGCGGGATTCATCATGAAGCCGCCTGGACCGAACAGCGCCGCTGCAAATTCCCTCACAGCGCCAGGTATGAGCTGTCGCTCCCTGGCGATGTGCAATGCATTTCAATGGAGCAATCTATAATTTATCATAATTAATTGGTATTTTTTTTTAATTTTTTTTTTTTTAATGTCAAAAATTTGGAGACCACTTCTGCAATGTTAGGATTTATTTTTAAGTAAAAAAATTTAAAAAAAAAATTTTTTGCAGAATTGATCTTACAGGTCTGATATTAATGTATTCATATTACAAAATGAAACTAAAAACATGTATAATGTTACAATACAAAAATATGGTTGTTTAGGGGTTAAAAACTAGTTAACACCCATCGCCGCCAGCGCACTGGGGTTTAAACAAGGAATGGACAGCGCCAGCAAATTCGGAGCGTGATTTTTTAATGAATATGAAGCAAGCCGTTTGCTCTGGCCATTCGTTGTCAGGCGCTCACATACAACGCTGAACCTGTGAAACAGCGACCCCTAAGCCCGTATTCAACATTACCGCACACCGACTGAGTCGCTGTCATCAAGCAAACGCCGGCCAAGCACAGCGAATACTGGCTGGCGCTGTAAAAATCACGCTTCAGTCGCTCATCTGTCGCTACCTGGCGCTATTAATGAATCGGCCTCTAAGGTGTTTCCTGGGTTGCAGCTCATTTCCCCTTGAAAAAGAATCCTCAAATTCCTAATTAGGTTGGCCTCCGCCTCAGACACTTAAATACACATTAGACATGGGCACCGGATGTTATTTGTGGGAGAGCGGTGTAACTCCTAAAATATTTCACTTATGCTTATATTAATGAGAGAGTCTTATTCAGGATTATAAGACCTTTCATTTGATTTCAAACACAGCATATATTGGGCAAGGACTGATAATCCATAGTATCAGACTCTGTATGATATGTATTTGATGTTAAGGTTAATTTAACTAAGAAATTAATGGCAATCTGATGTGATATAGGTGCGAGTCTGAGTTTTAGGTTGGACACAGACTAGACATTCAAATACACATTAGACACGGCCATTGGATGTTATTTGTGTGTGTTGTAACTCCTAAAATATGACAGTTATGACTATATTGAGAGAGGGTTATATAGCAGTCAAGAGGTGCTAGAGGGGTGTGACCCCACACTATAGGCAAAAAAGAAATGTAACCTTTTTTTCATACATTGCAATCTATGTTAACTAACAGTTCATGTTCTTAACAAGTGTTAAAGTGGACCAATACCCAGGATCCTGGGTGTTGGTCCACTTAGGTGGGGCACCCCGATCAGGGGTGCCCCGCTGTGTGAAACCCCCCCGATCGCCGCAAAAACTCACCTCTCCCCGCTCCCACGTGACCTCGTCCGGCCAATGACAGCGCTCAGAGCCGCTCTGGTATGCGCGTCCAAAGCCGCTTGGACGCGCATACCAGAGCGCTGTCATTGGCTGCGTCTCTCGCTTCCCTCTAACAGGGAGCGCGCCTGCGCCGGCCATTCACAAGAAGGCCGGCGCGGGAGCGCGCCCTGCTAGAGGGAAGCGAGAGACGCGGCCGCGTCTCGCGCATGCGCCGTTGGATCGCCGGTAAGGTGAGGATTGTGGGCCTCCTGGGGGGTTCCTCCCCGCGGGACATACCGATTTCGGATGCCCCGCGGGGAGGGATCTGATCGGTCCGGGAATCTTATAGATTCCCGGGCCGATCCCCCCTGGGTGTTGGTCCACTTTAAGCTAGGTTTTCCAATAGTATGAGTGTGCAGAGGGTTACATTTCTTTTTTGCTTAGTGTGTGGTCACACCCCTCTAGCACCTCTTGACTGCTATATATTGACGAAAAATAAGAAAGAAACACTCCGCACCACTATATGCAATTATAAAGGCACAATACAAGAAGGGGTGCTGGGCACAAAAGCCCCCACTCACAAATAGGAATGGTCCAATATACTGCACAGTCGGGACCCCCAGAAAAGTCCCTGTTGAGCAAAGCATGCGACCGCACACCCGCACAATAATATCAAAAATTGAGTTTTATTAGATAGAAAATGTATAAACACCCTGACGAAGTGGTTATCGGTTGAGACCACGCAACGCGTCGGTGTTGCTGGGCTGTACGAGCGTTGGTGCTGAGCTCCCATATATACCGGTGATGTTATCCTTTTCATTATTTATTGTTTATTAGTCGCTGCCAGTTCTCTGCATACTGTTTCTTGCACTTTTCTTCACACTGGTAGTCTTTTGAGCTCCGTTTTCACATGGGTGTTTGACATGATAGTGGGTTTGCACTTAGCACTTTAGTTCTCTGTTTGATAGTTTCTGAGCACTTGGGGTACTTTTGATTGATTCACATATTTTGCACATATTTTTGATCTATTTATCTATTTCTTCATTAATTTTTGGCACAGTGGCACTTTATACCCTTTTTTTGGACGTGGAGGTTAACGACCCACGCCCCACTACCTTATTGTGGTCTTATTGAGTTTATGTGATAGATCATTTTTGATATGTTGGTCTCCAATTCTCCTGGGGCGACTCTTATGAAATTTTAGTACTGTTACCATCAAATTGATCATTATAATAGAGCTCTATTATTCAGCCGACCCTTTCGGCCAGCATTCCATGTTTTAATTTGTTTTAAATGTCTGTTGATTGTATGTGTATGGGCTGATTATATCACATATATGTGATTTTTATACATTTTCTATCTAATAAAACTCAATTTTTGCTATATTTTGACTGGATGACAATGTAACAGTGCAATTGGCCTCTACCTAAAACCCCTTTTTTGAACTGTAACACTGTGTAGGCAAGTAAAGCATTTTTCATTGTGTGTGTGTGCAGGCAAGTTAAGTTATTTCGCAAGTAGTCGATGTGCTCGGCTGTGTGTCACTAGTTCAGAGCGACTGTGCAGCAATGATGAATACATTGTGGGGAGTCGCTATATGACCAGTACAGAGCTGTATAGGAGCGAATGGTAGCAACTGGTCAGTGCGACCGACTCACAAAATATTCATCTAAAAAACAGCCTCACACACCTCCGGCGCTCAAAAATGCTTCTCTGTAGGCCAGAGCGCTGGAGGCTGTGTGTTTAAATGCTGTTTTTTAACATGTATCCACCAGTAACAAAGCGAAAACATATGGAATTACATTGTAATAACATTGTAACATGAACACTTTAATGCCAGACCTGTAATGTCAAATTCTGCATAAATATATAAAAAATGAAAAATATTTTCAAAAATGGCTTTTTCTATGCCAGGAGAGGGCACAACATTATTTGAGATTAATAAAAAAAAAAATAATAAAAATCCCCTGTTTAAATGTTTAAAGAGAAATAAAAGAATGCTCATTGAAATGTATGGGAGAGCGACAGGTAGCGAGAGGTAATACCTGGCCCACTGCAAGGCTGACCGCCAACGCTGTACGCTGAGGCTGGGATAATGATGAATCGAACGCTACATGGCGTTGTTCCAGTCGCTCAACAGATTCTGCTTGATAAATGTGTAATTGCGTGCCGTCTCTGGCGTTCACCTGCCGCTATCTGTCATTTACAAGGCGCTACCTGACGCTATCCCTTGAATAAGGCCCTTAGTAATGTTAGGGATGGGGTATAAATTGGACGGCCTTGTTGCTTTTACATTCATTGCAATGTATGTTAACTAACAGTCCATGTTCTTAAAGTGAATTTTCACTATCCTGGGTTTTGGTCCACTTCCGTGGGGCACCCCGATCGGGGGTGCCCCGCTGCATGAAACCCCCCAGATCGTCCTAAAAAACTCACCTCACCCCGCTCCTACGCGAGCGCTCGTCCAATCAGAGCGCTCAGAGCCGCTGTGATATGCACGTACAAGCGACGGACAACCACAGCGGCTCTGAGCACACTGGAGGCCGCATCTCGCGCTTCCCTCTAACAGGGAGCGCGCCCGCGCCGGCCATTCACAAACACCCTGCTAGAGAGAAGCGCGAGATGCGCCCGCGGCTCGCGCATGCGCCGTTGGAACGGGGATAAGGTAAGGTTTCCGGGCGTCCTGGGGGGTTTCACACAGCGGGGCATCCCGATTTCAGATGCCCCGCGGGGAGAGATCTGATCGGCCCGGGAATCTATAAGATGATCCCCCCTGGGTGTTGGTCCACTTTAACAAGTATTAGCTAGGTTGTCCAATAGTATGAGTGTACAGAGAGTGAGTTATAATATGATACCATGCATATTGTGGGAGTTATATTATTTTATAGAATATTTATTAGAAGATTAGGAGGCTGGTTGCAGGGCTATTGAGTTGATGAAGGGCCCCCCCCTAACTGATGCATAATTGCTAAGTATCTCTCTCTCTCTCCATTATAACACTTAGGCCCTTATTTAACAAGGGATAGCGCCAGGTAGCGAATGGTGAGCGAACGGTAATGACGCTCACCGCCACGAGAACGCCGGCTCCCCTCTGCAATCACACATTTATCAAGCCGATCCTGCTTAGCAACTGACAGAGCGCCAGATAGCGAATCATTCATCATTATTCCAGCCTCACCCCACAGCGCCAGCGAGCGACTTTGAACAGCGACAGGTATGACCTCTCGCTACCTGGCGCTCTCCAATGCATTTCAATGGAGCAATCTTTAAATATTCTTAATTAATTGCTATTAATGTTTTTTTTTTTTTTTTTTTTTTTTAAATGTCAAAAATTCTGTGACCACTTCTGCAATGTTAGATATTTTTTTTAAGGTAAAAAAAAAAAAAAAAAAATTGGGCAGAATTGATATTACAGGTCTGATATTAATGTATTCATATTACAAAATGTTTTGAAAAACATGTTTTTTTTTTTCAAAAAATATGGTTGTTTGGGGGTTAAAAACTACTTTTAACCCATCGCCGCCAGCGCTCTGGGGTTTAAACAAGCATTTCACAGCGCGAGAATTTTTTGAGGGTGATTTGTTAATGAATATGGTGGAAGCCGGTCGCTATGGCCATTCGCTGTCATGCGCTCCCATACAGCGCGGAACCTGTCAAACGGCGACTCCTAACCCAATATTCAACATTATGGCAAACCAACTGAGTCGCTATCAACTACAGAACAACGGCCAAGCACAGCGACTACTAGCGGGCGCTCTGAAAATGCCGCTACTGTCGCTCATCTGTCGCTACCTGGCGCTAGTAATGAATCGGCCTCTTATTGTACTGTAACTAACATATAACTTATTTATAACTTATCATGTAACATGTAAGGTTATCTGGGGAAACTTCAGGGACATATTAAGTTAGTCAAGGATATTTACTGTGCTGGCGAATTAAACCCAGAGCCTAGACTGACGAGCAACTGATATCAGAGGCAGGAGAGCCCTGTGGTGACATCACGGGGGGGGGGGGGGCGCAGTTTTGTCCTCCAGCGCCCGCAGCATATTCTACGCATCATGGAACTTGCATATGACCCAAGGTGATGATGTGTTCGGGCCCCGCGGGATCCCCATTGTGACAACTCTCCTAGACAGGCGGTTTGGTGTATCTACTTTTAAGGGAAACAGAGAAGGAGCCTAATAAAGGGCTATATGACCGTTGATTTCCTATCAGGGTGTCCTCACCACGTCCTTCTCGGTGATAAATGATGTTTTGTAAATACATACATGAAAATATTGGATTGTAGATGATGAAGACCATCTGTGAATGAATACAAATACAGCACAGGGCATTGAAAAAGCCAAAAAGGTGGCGAAACATGTCTGCCCAATAAAAAGATAATCCGAGGAGGAACTTTATATAATTAGTAAGAAAATGAGAGAACGTGTGAGTGAAGAACACTCTCAGTGATGTGAAATAAGCAGATATGTATCATTGCAGGTCATGCACTAATGAAATACATGTGATGTAAAGTGATTGTTTTTAACATGATATTGTGAAATAAATGTGAAGAAAAACTTCTTTTAACACAAAAACAGTGTGGTCATAATCAAATGCTCGATGCCAGATACCGGGAGTGGCCTTTACCTGGAATCAGTAAAAGCCTCCACTACTTGGCCTGAAAAGGGGGCCTCCACAACTTGGCTTGAAAAGGGGGCCTCCACAACTTGGCCTGAAAAGGGGGCCTCCACAACTTGGCCTGAAAAGGGGGCCTCCACAACTTGGCCTGAAAAGGGGGCCTCCACTACTTGGCCTGAAAAGGGGGCCTCCACAACTTGGCTTGAAAAGGGGGCCTCCACAACTTGGCCTGAAAAGGGGGCCTCCACAACTTGGCCTGAAAAGGGGGCCTCCACAACTTGGCCTGAAAAGGGGGCCTCCACAACTTGGCCTGAAAAGGGGGCCTCCACAACTTGGCCTGAAAAGGGGGCCTCCACAACTTGGCCTGAAAAGGGGGCCTCCACAACTTGGCCTGAAAAGGGGGCCTCCACTACTTGGCCTGAAAAGGGGGCTTCCACAACTTGGCCTGAAAAGGGGGCCTCCACAACTTGGCTTGAAAAGGGGGCTTCCACAACTTGGCTTGAAAAGGGGGCTTCCACAACTTGGCTTGAAAAGGGGGCTTCCACAACTTGGCTTGAAAAGGGGGCCTCCACAACTTGGCTTGAAAAGGGGGCCTCCACAACTTGGCCTGAAAAGGGGGCCTCCACAACTTGGCCTGAAAAGGGGGCCTCCACAACTTGGCTTGAAAAGGGGGCCTCCACAACTTGGCCTGAAAAGGGGGCCTCCACAACTTGGCTTGAAAAGGGGGCTTCCACAACTTGGCTTGAAAAGGGGGCCTCCACAACTTGGCTTGAAAAGGGGGCCTCCACAACTTGGCTTGAAAAGGGGGCCTCCACAACTTGGCTTGAAAAGGGGGCTTCCACAACTTGGCTTGAAAAGGGGGCCTCCACAACTTGGCCTGAAAAGGGGACCTCCACAACTTGGCTTGAAAAGGGGGCCTCCACAACTTGGCCTGAAAAGGGGGCCTCCACAACTTGGCTTGAAAAGGGGGCCTCCACAACTTGGCCTGAAAAGGGGGCCTCCACAACTTGGCCTGAAAAGGGGGCCTCCACAACTTGGCTTGAAAAGGGGGCCTCCACAACTTGGCCTGAAAAGGGGGCCTCCACAACTTGGCCTGAAAAGGGGGCCTCCACAACTTGGCTTGAAAAGGGGGCCTCCACCAACCTTTATGTTATGGGTTATGCTCTGGTCCAGGAAGCTTTTCAGTCTGATGGTCTGATGGTCCGCGGGGCCAGCAACAAAGCTATCGGCTGCAGGGAACTGTTTTCTGCTTGACCAGCTGGGGGCGACTACACTACCCCCCATCCAGAATGGCAAATCAGGAGTTCCCGAGCAGCACGCACCCGCACAAGGGGGGCACAAGGAACTCGATCTGACGTTCCAGTAGGTGGGCGGGTGCCAGACAACCACCAATCAGTTACTTGGCTGGACTATTATTTTATACTGTATGTGGGGCCTCCACCAGATTTTGTGCCCAGGGGCCTCCACCACACTTAATCCGGCCCTGATTAAACCCGTTTTCATTTATACATCTTACTGTGTGTGTGGTGGATAATTTCTCATACATTAGATTGTATGTGCAAAGTATTTGAGGGAGATATTGCTGGGGACACTGGATGTATAAGGATACCCTCAGCGACCATTGCTTTGTACCAGACTGAGGGTCATTGGGCTGATATGATTATTAGTATTTGTGATATTAATTATATTAATCTCTCTTAGAAATATTAGAGATTAATGGGCAGCAAATATTTAATTAAATCATATTTCCCTCTTGGGTCCATGAGTAAGTCATATCTGGCGAAACGCGTTGGGCGGAGTTACAGGATCACATGACCGCGAGTGAGGACAAGCGCTGGTGGGACCTGCGGCCGGGGGAAACGGGTAACAGCGTGTCGTTTGTGAGAAGCGGTTTAGCTATACAAGCTGTTACAGAGGAGTTCACTGCTCAGCCTATCTCTAAGTTTTATCTGTTACAAAGCGAATTTGTGTTTTATATCTGTTAAACCGGATCTTCACCGTGATTTATTGAAAAGCCCAAACCCTTAAAAAAACAATTCCCCAGCATCTAAAATTAATATATTTAAAGTTTTTAGTCACTTACTTATTATTCTTTCCCCCACTGGGCTGCAACTCTGTTCAGGACTCTAGGATACGGGCGCCGCCATCTTGACTCAGAAGCATCACACTTACTGAGGAGAGGAGAGTGGGATAAAGTGCAGGGGGCGGGTTATAGCTGTGCTTTGCTCAGACAGAGCAGAGCTGGGGTCAGGAAAAGGTCAGCAATCCCAGAATGCAGAGCAGCACAGTCAGAAGACACTTCCTGTTTGCAGGCTGCCTGATGTCCCATGAGCCGCCATCTTTAATGTGTAAAGGCTCATAACATGCAGTAGATGCAGGTAGCATGATTTTTAATGTGGGCAATCTGTATGTTCAGGGGGAAACATATAAGATAGGCTCTTATTCAGGGGGAAGGTCCGGATTAATGTAGGCAATCTGTATGTACAAGGTGTGGGAAACATATAAGATAGGCTCTTATTCAGGGTGAAGGTCCGGATTAATGTGGGCAATCTGTATGTACAAGGTGTGGGAAACATATAAGATAGGCTCTTATTCAGGGTGAAGGTTTGGATTAATGTGAGCAATCTGTATGTACAAGGTGTGGGAAACATATAAGATAGACTCTTATTCAGTGTGAGGGTCCAGATTAATGTGAGCAATCTGTATGTACAAGGTGTGGGAAACATATAAGATAGGCTCTTATTCAGGGGGAAGGTCCGGATTAATGTAGGCAATCTGTATGTACAAGGTGTGGGAAACATAACATAGGCTCTTATTCAGGGTGAAGGTCCGGATTAATGTGGGCAATCTGTATGTACAGGGTGTGGGAAACATATAAGATAGGCTCTTATTCAGGGTGAAGGTCTGGATTAATGTGGGCAATCTGTATGTACAAGGTGTGGGAAACATATAAGATAGACTCTTATTCAGGTTGAGGGTCCAGATTAATGTGAGCAATCTGTATGTACAAGGTGTGGGAAACATATAAGATAGGCTCTTATTCAGGGTGAAGGTCTGGATTAATGTGAGCAATCTGTATGTACAAGGTGTGGGAAACATATAAGATAGGCTCTTATTCAGGGTGAAGGTCCGGATTAATGTGGGCAATCTGTATGTACAAGGTGTGGGAAACATATAAGATAGGCTCTTATTCAGGGTGAAGGTCCGGATTAATGTGGGCAATCTGTATGTACAAGGTGTGGGAAACATATAAGATAGGCTCTTATTCAGGGTGAAGGTCCGGATTAATGTGAGCAATCTGTATGTACAAGGTGTGGGAAACATATAAGATAGGCTCTTATTCAGGGTGAAGGTTTGGATTAATGTGTGCAATCTGTATGTACAAGGTGTGGGAAACATATAAGATAGACTCTTATTCAGTGTGAGGGTCCAGATTAATGTGAGCAATCTGTATGTACAAGGTGTGGGAAACATATAAGATAGGCTCTTATTCAGGGGGAAGGTCCGGATTAATGTAGGCAATCTGTATGTACAAGGTGTGGGAAACATAACATAGGCTCTTATTCAGGGTGAAGGTCCGGATTAATGTGGGCAATCTGTATGTACAGGGTGTGGGAAACATATAAGATAGGCTCTTATTCAGGGTGAAGGTCTGGATTAATGTGGGCAATCTGTATGTACAAGGTGTGGGAAACATATAAGATAGACTCTTATTCAGGTTGAGGGTCCAGATTAATGTGAGCAATCTGTATGTACAAGGTGTGGGAAACATATAAGATAGGCTCTTATTCAGGGTGAAGGTCTGGATTAATGTGAGCAATCTGTATGTACAAGGTGTGGGAAACATATAAGATAGGCTCTTATTCAGGGTGAAGGTCTGGATTAATGTGAGCAATCTGTATGTACAAGGTGTGGGAAACATATAAGATAGGCTCTTATTCAGGGTGAAGGTCCGGATTAATGTGAGCAATCTGTATGTACAAGGTGTGGGAAACATATAAGATAGGCTCTTATTCAGGGTGAAGGTCTGGATTAATGTGAGCAATCTGTATGTACAGGGTGTTGGAAACATATAAGATAGACTCTTATTCTGGGTGAGGGTCCGGATTAATGTGGGCAATCTGTATGTACAGGGTGTTGGAAACATATAAGATAGGCTCTTATTCAGGGTGAAGGTCCGCTTTAAGCGGCCTAAAGGGCCAGGGGTGTGAGTTACACTTGTACAGATGATATTTGGCTATTGCGTCCTCTCTTTCTTTTTTATGTGCATGGAATTGGCTAATAAATCTTGAATGTTTGAAACCTACCTAATTGGGAAGATTGATCCTTTGATTTGAAAAACAAAAGGAGATGAAAGAAGACCTAAATTGTGTGGGCTACCTAAAGCTATGCTCACAAGTGTTTTTTGGAGATTCAAGAAGGGCTAAATTGCGAGGGCTATTGTAGCGGGCCGGGGGCACGCGCTCTGGGGAGCGAGGGGGATTCTTGGACCTTGGGTAGGGCATCCCATGTCGGTGCGGTATGTGTGGGTGGAGGTGCACTTACTGGCTCGAACGTCGCTTGGATCCAGAGATGACAATCATGGTTGAACTCAACTTGGGCCCTTATTTAACAAGGGATAGCGCCAGGTAGCGAATGGTGAGCGAACGGTAATGACGCTCACCGCCACGAGAACGCCGGCTCCCCTCCGCAATCACACATTTATCAAGCCGATCCTGCTTAGCGACTGACAGAGCGCCAGATAGCGAATCATTCATCATTATTCCAGCCTCACCCCACAGCGCCAGCGTCCGATGTTGAACAGCGACAGGTATGACCTCTCGCTACCTGGCGCGCTCCAATGCATTTCAATGGAACAATCTTTAAATATTCATAATTAATTGTTATTAATGTTGCTTTTTTTTTTTTAAATGTCAAAAATTCTGTGACCACTTCTGCAATGTTAGATATTTTTTTTAAGGTAAAAAAAAAAAAAAAAATGTGTGCAGAATTGATATTACAGGTCTGATATTAATGTATTCATATTACTAAATGTTTTGAAAAACTTGGTTTTTTTTTTCCAAAAATATGGTTGTTTGGGGGTTAAAAAACTACTTTTAACCCATCGCCGCCAGCGCTCTGGGGTTTAAACATGCATTTCACAGCGCGAGAATTTTTTGAGCGTGATTTGTTAATGAATATGGTGGGAGCCGGTCGCTATGGCTGTTCGCTGTCATGCGCTCCCATACAGCGCGGAACCTGTCAAACAGCGACTCCTAACCCCATATTCAACATTACTGCACACCGACTGAGTCGCTGTCAACAGCCGAACAACGGCCAAGCACAGCGACTACTAGCGGGCGCTGTGAAAATACCGCTACTGTCGCTCATCTGTCGCTACCTGGCGCTATTAATGAATCGGCCTCCCCGTCTTTATTGGTTGGCTTCCTTCCATGGCAAATACAGGTCAGTACAGCATAATCCACAGGTTACAACAACAGTCAATGGTAATGGTCGCCTCCACGGCTGGCTCCCGGCTCCTCCACACTACATTGCACTACATCCCCTCATAGCAAAGAACTCAGAAGAACTAGAACAGACCACTCTAGAAGGGTAGGTCTCCTCCTTATGTAACCTTGGTATTGTTGCCTTTCCAACTATTGTTGCGAGTCCCAACCAATGACAGGGCAGTTAATGTTGCCAATGCCACCTGGCTGAGTCTCTATTTACCAAGGCCCTTATTTATGAAGGAATAGCGACAGGTAGCGCCTGGTGAGCGACCGGTAATGACGGGCCCCCGCCACGAGAACGCCGGCTCCCCACCACAATCACACATTTATCAAGCCGATCCTGCTTAGCGACTGAGATAGCGCCATATAGCGACTCATTCATCATTATTCCAGCCTCAGCCCACAGCGCCAGCGTCCGACCTTGAACAGCGACAGGTATGACCTCTCACTACCTGGCGCTCTCCAATGCATTTCAATGGAACAATCTTTAAATATTAATAATTAATTGTTATTCATGTTTTTTTTTTTTTTTTGTAAATGTGAAAAAGTCTGTGACCACTTCTGCCATGTTAGATAATTTTTTTAAGGTAAAAAAAAAAAAAAATTGTGCAGATTTGATATTACAGGTCTGATATTATTGTATTCATATTTAAATTCTTTATAAATTTTTTTTTTTTTGGTTTCCAAAAATATGGTTGTTTGGGGGTTAAAAATCTACTTTTAACACATCGCCGCCAGCGCTCTGGAGTTTAAACATGCATTTCACAGTGCGGGAATTCTTTGAGCATGATTTTTTGATGAATATGGTGGAAGCCAGTCGCTCTGACCAGTCGCTATCATGCGCACCCATACATCGCGGAACGTGTCAAACAGCGACTCGTCACCCCGTATTCAACATTACTGCACCCCGACTCAGTCGCTATCAACAACCGAACAACGGCCAAGCACAGCGACTACTAGCGGGCGCTGTGAAAATACTGCTACAGTCGCTCAACTGTCGCTACCTGCCGCTATTAATGAATCAGCCTCCCCGTTAAAGAAGGACTCTAAACCATTAAAGTACTGTTCGATCCATTCCCTGGGCAATACTGCCATCATGTGGTTTCATGACGCAATAGGCCTAAGAACTGCATCCAACAGGTTTAACTACTCTATTTAATGGTTCCTATTCACTATCAGGGCCTACTCCACTGACAGGGCTCTAATGTTTTCTACTGTAAGTGTTGCCCATGGTTTCCACCCGTCATACTATTAAAAGCTCGACCCTCAAGTGTTTTTGTGTTAATGGTGGTGGTATTGCACAAAATTGAAGATTTAAGAATACGGGTTTCTTGAGTCCCGTGGAGTGAATTTTTGATATTAACCAATATCAATATTTCCCACATTTCCCTCTAACAGAGGAATTGTCGGATGATGATCTCAGAATAACGTCCAACGTCACCAGCTTGGAGCCATGTGAGGTGGCTTTGAACGGTTCTGTGGATGGAAAAAATGTGATGACTATAATCTGGAAAAGCTCGAACAGCAGCATCAACCCTGTGGCCGAGAACGTCGTGCTTGTATCATCCAGTGACCTCTTCTCCAACTTCACCTGCACCGCCAGCAACCCCGTCAGCTCCGCCTCCAAGACCGTGCGGCCCCAGAGCTACTGTCCAATGGGTAATTATTACATATATACCTGCTTCAGCCAGCAGGGGGAGTGCTAGAGCAGGCTCAGCTTTACTTCCTTTGCTGTTTGTTGCTGTACATTCAGAAAGATCCTCAGGGGCGGTGCTTAAATGGAAACCAGTAGCAATAGCCAGTACTGTTTGCCACTTAGAACATTAGGACTGTCTGCAATCTTCTCTTCACCCCTTAACAAGGCCTCTGTCACCTGGCTTCCTGCGTTGCTTTATCCTTTCTCCTGTATCGGCCTCTACTAATCCATCTCTCTGTACCTTCCCTGTCACCTGCTTCTTCTTCTTAGGGTTCTGTAGGGGAGTGTGCCCTCTAGTGCATAGCCTACAGAATGACACCTAAGGGAGGGAGCACACTCCTACACCACACTAAGCAGAAGGAGATCATGATAGCAGTGCTCCCTCTAGTGGTCAGTGTGCAGTGTGATGGAGGATGGAGGATGTAATACACACACTGACCACTAGAGGGAGCACACTCCTACATCACACTAAGCAGAAGGAGCTCATGATGGCAATGTGCTCCCTCTAGTGGTCAGTGTGACAGCTGGGTGTAATACACACACTGACCACTAGAGAGAGCACACTCCTACATCACACTAAGCAGAAGGAGTTCATGATGGCAGTGCTCCCTCTAGTGGTCAGTGTGCAGTGTGATAGAGGGTGTAATACACACACTGACCACTAGAGGGAGCACTCCTACATCACACTAAGCAGAAGGAGCTCATGATGGCAGTGCTCCCTCTAGTGGTCAGTGTGCAGTGTGATGGAGGGTGTAATACACACTGACCACTAGAGGGAGCACACTCCTACATCACACTAAGCAGAAGGAGCTCATGATGGCAGTGTGCTCCCTCTAGTGGTCAGTGTGCAGTGTGATAGAGGGTGTAATACACACACTGACCACTAGAGGGAGCACACTCCTACATCACACTTACCAGAAGGAGCTCATGATGGCAGTGTGCTCCCTCTAGTGTGTAGTGTGCCAGCAGGTGTAATACCTGACACTGAACACTAGAGGGCGCATACTAATACAATGCACCAATTAGAAGGAGCTTGTGATGGCAGTGTGCTCCCTCTAGTGGTCAGTGTGCAGGGTATAATACCACACACTGACCACTAGAGGGGGCAAGGACAGGAAGAAATAAATAGTATGGCTCACCTCCTCTAAATGTGTGTAATTTCATTGCCTGGGGTTTAATCTTTGTTCTTTCCCTTTAATTAGCAGGATATCATCAGAGTGACAGAACTCACTCCCCCATTTTGGCAGTCCTGGGTCCCATCGCATTATTCGTCCTTTTTGCTTTGGTTGTGTGTTTTATAAGTAAGTGGTCCTATTTGATTTCTCCTTCTTTGTATTGTTATTGATGATTATCGATGTTATTGTTATTGATTGATTATTGATGTTATTGATGATTACCGCTATACAGTATAAGAGCATAGAATAATCGTACCAATGATCCCATAGCGCATGCGCAGGTCATGTCCCCAGCATCTCTGTTGGCCATCTGGATGGCTGGCTTGGGTAGGCACAGCCGGAGAAAAGCAGCGGTGGGGGCGCTCGCATGCACTATGGGATCACCAAAGAGATAAGCAGACCCGGGGGGGGGGGCACGTAATTGGGGAGGTCTCCCTCTTAACGAGGCACCCCCAATTGAATTTAAAGCAGACCAAAACCATGGATTTTCACCCTCATGGGTTTTTGGCCCGCTTTACAGGGGTATCCAGTTTGGGATGCCCCTATGTCACAGCAAATTTGACCTTGATTTATACTACAACAGCGCATTCGCGGGCTCTTGTCCAATCAGAAAGGATTGCTGTGCATATTACTGCCCGTCCAGTGGGGTAACTACAGTCCCATGGGCCCCAGAGCGAACTCTGGACTGCTCCCCACACACACACGTGCGCGCACGCGCGCACGCCCCCCGGTCACTATCCTCACCAGCAAATTGTAGGAAAAAATAATATTCACCCAGCTGATCCCATGGCACATGCACCGGTTGCACATAATCCATTGCTACATTCGGGCACTGCCATCTATTTGAGTGGCCAGCACACTGCTAGAGGGGGACGGCGTAACCCAGCACCCGTCCAGTGGTGCGCCCCTGCAGCGCTATGCAGACAGATGGCGGGCATCAACCGCCAATTGAGCGTAAGGGGGAATTGCCCAAGGTTACCTTCTATGGCCAGGGTTGAAGCATCTTGCAAGTCTGCCGAGCAAAAGTGCATTAAAGTGGACTGAAACCGAGCATGATCAGCCGAACCATTCCCTCCCCCCGGGGCATCCCAAATTAGGATGCCCCGCTGTGTGAAACCCCCCAGGACGCCCGCTACACTTACCTTACTTCCCGTTCCAATGACGCATGCGTGGGCCGCAGCCCCGCTATCCCGCAGGACGCAGGCACACTCCCTATTAGAGGGAAGCGTGTGATGTGGCCGCCAGCGCGCTCGGAGCCACTGTGCTAAGACGTCGGTTTAGACATCCATAGCTCAGCGACTCTGCGCACTGATTGGAAGAGTGGCCGCGCATGCGCCATAGGACCGGGGTGAGGTGAGTTGATTTGGGAGTTCTGGGGGGGGGGGGTTACACACAGCGGGGGGGGGGGGGACAAAAATCCAGGATAGTCAGAATCCTGGGTTTTGGTTCACTTTAGGGCGGACCAAAACCCATTTTTAGCTTTAGAGGGACATACCATTTCATGCTTTAGCGGGACATTCCAATTTGGGATGCCCTGCTGTGTAAAACCCTCGGGCTTACCAGCTTGGTGAGTATAGGCGTCAAACCCAGGGGTTTCACATAGCATGGATTCCAAATTAGGGTGCTCTTCTAACGCGAACCTAGACCCAGGTTTGTGAATTAAAAAAAGGAGTTTTGGTCCGCTTTAACCCTTTCAGTGCCAGCCCACCTAGAGATGCGGTCACCCTTCGTCGCCAGACCATGTTTTTACCATTTTGGGCTTTATATGCTTAAAGGAATTTCACTATCCCGTGCGTTGTTACTCGGTGCGGCGGCATCCCGAATTGGGTGTACACCCCAGGTCACCCTGTTTCGCTCACCTTCCGCTCCCATAGCACAAGCTCTGATGATAGCGAGTGCGCTGATTGGCTGAGAGCCACGCGTCATTTGGCTCCCTTCCCAAACCGCTGGCGGCTAAGCTGCCTGAATGGCTAAAATGCCGAACGGCGCCGCCAGTGGCATGCCCCGCCCACCTTGCAGCCACGGCGTGCCCACTCCACTCATTCAGAAAGGCCGTGGGTGGCTAGAGGTGAGTGGGATGAGACCGAAGCACACAGACGTAGCGAGGGCTCCAGGAGAAGGTGAGGAATTTCAGGGGGGAATTTCACACAGCCAAGAATCCCAATCCGGGATGCCCCAAGGAGTGGAACGCGGATGGTCTTTTAGACTACAGAGCCTCCGGTGTTCCTCTTTAACTTTGATATGAGTTATGAGCCTTAACAAGAAATGTCTCGTTTGTCATTTTTTCAGCCCTTTCATATTTTTGGGTAAAAAAAAACCCTGCCCTTTTGTTGTTATAGAGCAGGGTTTCCCAACCAGTGGAATTCATTATTGGGGCCTACCATAGGGAATCACTATTGGGGCCTACCAGAGGGAATCATTATTGGGGCCTACTAGAGGGAATCAATATTGGGGCCTACTAGAGGGAATCAATATTGGGGCCTACAAGAGGGAATCATTATTGGGGCCTACTAGAGGGAATCAATATTGGGGCCTACTGGAGGGAATCATTACTAGGGCCTACTAGAGGGAATCATTATTGGGACCTACCAGAGGGAATCATTATTGGGGCCTACCAGAGGGAATCATTATTGGGGCCTACTAGAGGGAATCATTTATTGGGGCCTACCAGAGGGAATCATTATTGGGGCCTACCAGAGGGAATCATTATTGGGGCCTACTAGAGGGAATCATTATTAGGGTCTACCAGAGGGAATCATTATTAGGGCCTACCAGAGGGAATCATTATTGGGGCCTACTAGAGGGAATCATTATTAGGGTCTACCAGAGGGAATCATTATTAGGGCCTACCAGAGGGAATCATTATTGGGGCCTACTAGAGGGAATCATTATTGGGACCTACCAGAGGGAATCATTATTGAGGCCTACTAGAGGGAATAATTATTGGGGCCTACTAGAGGGAATCATTATTGGGGCCTAGTAGAGGGAATTATTACTAGGGCCTACAAGAGGGAATCATTATTAGGGCCTACAAGAGGGAATCATTATTGAGGCCTACTAAAGGGAATCATTATTGGGGCCTACTAGAGGGAATCATTTTTAGGGCCTACAAGAGGGAATCATTTTTGGGACCTACCAGAGGAATCATTATTGAGGCATACCAGAGGGAATCATTATTGGGGCCTACTAGAGGGAATCATTATTGGGACCTACCATAGGAAATCATTATTGGGGCATACCAGATGGAATCATTATTGAGGCCCACCAGAGGCAATTATTATTGAGGCCTACCAGAGGGAATCATTATTAAGGCCCCCCAGAGGGAATCATTATTGAGGCATACCAGAGGCAATCATTATCGTGTCCTGCCATAGAAAATCATTATTGGGATCTACCAAAGGAAATCATTACTGGGGCCTACCATAGAAAACCATTATTGGGATATACCAGAGGAAACCATTATCGGGTCCTGCTATAGAAAGTCATTATTGGGGCCTACCAGAAGAAATTATTATTGGGGCCTACCATAGGAAATCATTATTGGGGCTTACCATAGGAAATCATTGTTGGGTCCTGCCATAGAAAATCATTATTGGGGCCTACCAGAAGAAATCATTATTGGCACCTATCATAGGAAATCATTATTGGGGCTTTCCAGAGAAAATCATTATCGGGTCCTGCCATAGAAAATCATTACTGGGGCATACCATAGGAAAGCATTGTTGGGTCCTGCCGTAGAAAATCATTATTGGGTCCTGCCATAGAAAATCATTTTTGGGATATACCAGAGGAAACAATTTTCGGGTCCTGCTATAGAAAGTCATTATTGGGATCTACCAGAAGAAATCATTATTGGGTCCTGCCATAGGAAATCATTACTGGGGCCTATCAGAAGAAATCATTATTGGGGCCTACCAGAGAAAATCATTATTGGGCCTACACGAAGAAATCATTATCGGGTCCTGCCATAGAAAGTCATTATTGGGGCCTACCAGAAGAAATCATAATTGGGACCTACCAGAGAAAATCATTATTGGGATTTACCAGAGGAAATCATTTTTGGGGTCCTATAGAAAGTCATTATTGGGGCCTACCAGAAGAAATCATTATTGGGGCCTACTAGAGAAAATCATTACCGGGTCCTGCCATAGAAAATCATTACTGGGGCCTACCATAGAAAACCATTATTGGGATATACCAGAGGAAACCATTATCGGGTCCTGCTATAGAAAGTCATTATTGGGGCCTACCAGAAGAAATTATTATTGGCGCCTACCATAGGAAATTATCATTGGGGCCTACCATAGAAAATCTTTATCGGGCCCTTCCATAGAAAATCATTATTGGGACCTACCAGAGAAAATCATTATTGGGATATACCAGAGGAAACCATTATCGGGTCCTGCTATAGAAAGTCATTATTGGGGCCTACCAGAAGAAACCATTATTGGGGCCTGCTAGAGAAAATCATTATCGGGTCCTGCCATAGAAAATCATTACTGGGGCCTACCATAGAAAACCATTATTGGGATATACCAGAGGAAACCATAATCGGGTCCTGCTATAGAAAGTCATTATTGGGGCCTACCAGAAGAAGTCATTATTGGGGCCTACCAAAAGAAGTCATTATTGGGCCTACCAGAGAAAATCATTATTGGGGCCTATCAGAGAAAATCATTATTGGGGCCTACCAGAGAAAATCATTATTGGGATATACCAGAGGAAACCATTATCGGGTCCTGCTATAGAAAGTCATTATTGGGGCCTACCAGAAGAAGTCATTATTGGGGCCTACCAAAAGAAGTCATTATTGGGCCTACCAGAGAAAATCATTATTGGGGCCTATCAGAGAAAATCATTATTGGGGCCTACCAGAAGAAATCATTATTGAGGCCTACCATAGAAAATGATTAATCGGGCATATCAGAAGAAATCCCTTCATGAATAAGTCAGACTTTTACATTTAGACTATTATTTTGTAGAACATGGACATGGCCCTGCTGAGAGGAAAATTTGATCTGATACTTTAGAGCAGAGGGGCACAAACTAGCCGCCCTGCCATACAAACTAGTCCTGCCATACAACCCAGGCGGGGCTTGACATAATCAGAAAAATGGATAGTGGTACTTGATTAAAAAAAAGAAAAAAAAAAAAAAGGTTGAGAACCCAATAAAAAAAAAATGCTCACCCAAAGTTAATTTTTTTTCACCAATTAACATGACCCCCCGCCCCCGCCATCTTACCACTAATCACTACCACTAATATCTAATCAGTTCTTTATATTGCCTCTTCCAGAAGCTGGTCCAAAGAAAAAATTGTTTCTGGGGTCAGAGGTATATTATTTTGTATTTATAATTATTACTATTATTGTATTATGTATTGTTACTATTTATATAGTAGATAATATATAAAGATTTATTTTATCACTATTTTTGGCTGGAGTTAGTTCTCAGGTCTTTTCAGGGTGTCTGGGACCATGGCCAGCCTTAAGGGTGTGCCTAATGTGTGATTCCCTCCCTTTTTCTCTTTTCCACATTCCCTCCATCGTTCTCTCTTTTCCACATTTTCTCCGTCGTTCTCTCTTTTCCACATTTCCTCCATCTTTCTCTCTTTTCCATATTCCCTCCATCTTTTTCTTTTTTCTGTATTCCCACCATCTTTCTCTTTTCCACATTTCCTCCATCTTGTTCACTATTCCACATTCCCTCCATCTTTCCTTTTTTTTCACATTTTCTCCATCTATCTCTCTTTTCCACATTCCCTCCATCTATCTCTCTTTTCCACATTCCCTCCATCTATCTCTCTTTTCCATATTCCCTCCATCTATCTCTCTTTTCCATATTCCCTCCATCTTTCTCTCTTTTCCAGATTTTCTCCATCTTTCTCTCTTTTCCACATTCCCTCCATCTTTCTCTCTTTTCCATATTCCCTCCATCTTTCTCTCTTTTCCATATTCCCTCCATCTTTTTCTTTTTTCTGTATTCCCACCATCTTTCTCTTTTCCACATTTCCTCCATCTTGTTCACTATTCCACATTTCCTCCATCTTTCCTTTTTTTTCACATTTTCTCCATCTATCTCTCTTTTCCACATTCCCTCCATCTATCTCTCTTTTCCACATTCCCTCCATCTATCTCTCTTTTCCATATTCCCTCCATCTATCTCTCTTTTCCATATTCCCTCCATCTTTCTCTCTTTTCCAGATTTTCTCCATCTTTCTCTCTTTTCCACATTCCCTCCATCTTTCTCTCTTTTCCATATTCCCTCCATCTTTCTCTCTTTTCCATATTCCCTCCATCTTTTTCTTTTTTCTGTATTCCCACCATCTTTCTCTTTTCCACATTCCCTCCATCTTTCCTTTTTTTCCCCACATTTTCTCCATCTATCTCTCTTTTCCACATTCCCTCCATCTTTCTCTCTTTTCCACATTTTCTCCATCTATCTCTCTTTTCCACATTTTCTCCATCTATCTCTCTTTTCCACATTCCCTCCATCTTTCTCTCTTTTCCACATTCCCTCCATCTATCTCTCTTTTCCACATTTTCTCCATCTTTCTCTCTTTTCCACATTCCCTCCATCTTTCTCTCTTTTCCACATTTTCTCCATCTATCTCTCTTTTCCACACTCCCTCCATCTTTCTCTCTTTACCATATTCCCTCCATCTTTTTCTTTTTTCTGTATTCCCACCATCTTTCTCTTTTCCACATTTCCTCCATCTTGTTCACTATTCCACATTCCCTCCATCTTTCTCTCTTTTCCACATTCCCTCCATCTTTCCTTTTTTCCCCACATTTTCTCCATCTATCTCTCTTTTCCACATTCCCCACATTCCCTCCATCTATCTCTCTTTTCCACATTCCCTCCATCTTTCTCTCTTTTCCACATTTTCTCCATCTATCTCTCTTTTCCACATTCCCTCCATCTATCTCTCTTTTCCATATTCCCTCCATCTTTTTCTTTTTTCTGTATTCCCTCCATCTATCTCTCTTTTTTCTGTATTCCCACCATCTTTCTCTTTTCCACATTTCCTCCATCTTGTTCACTATTCCACATTCCCTCCATCTTTCTCTCTTTTCCACATTCCCTCCATCTTTCCTTTTTTTTCCACATTTTCTCCATCTTTCTTTCTTTTCCAGATTTTCTCCATCTTTCTCTCTTTTCCACATTTTCTCCATCTATCTCTCTTTTCCACATTCCCTCCATCTTTCTCTCTTTTCCATATTCCCTCCATCTTTCTCTCTTTTCCATATTCCCTCCATCTTTTTCTTTTTTCTGTATTCCCACCATCTTTCTCTTTTCCACATTCCCTCCATCTTTCTCTCTTTTCCAGATTCCCTCCATCTTTCCTTTTTTTCCCATGTTTTCTCCATCTATCTCTCTTTTCCACATTCCCTCCATCTATCCCTCTTTTCCACATTCCCTCCATCTATCTCTCTTTTCCACATTCCCTCCATCTTTCTCTCTTTTCCACATTTTCTCCATCTATCTCTCTTTTCCACATTCCCTCCATCTATCTCTCTTTTCCACATTCCCTCCATCTTTCTCTCTTTTCCATATTCCCTCCATCTTTTTCTTTTTTCTGTATTCCCTCCATCTATCTCTCTTTTTTCTGTATTCCCACCATCTTTCTCTTTTCCACATTTCCTCCATCTTGTTCACTATTCCACATTCCCTCCATCTTTCTCTCTTTTCCACATTCCCTCCATCTTTCTTTTTTTTTCCCACATTTTCTCCATCTATCTCTCTTTTCCACATTCCCTCCATCTATCTCTCTTTTCCACATTCCCTCCATCTTTCTCTCTTTTCCACATTTTCTCCATATATCTCTCTTTTCCACATTCCCTCCATCTTTCTCTCTTTTCCACATTTTCTCCATCTATCTCTCTTTTCCACATTCCCTCCATCTTTCTCTCTTTTCCATATTCCCTCCATCTTTCTCTCTTTTCTGTATTCCCACCATCTTTCTCTCTTTTCCATATTCCCTCCATCTTTCTCTCTTTTCTGTATTCCCACCATCTTTCTCTCTTTTCCACATTCCCTCCATCTTTCTCTCTTTTCCACATTCCCTCCATCTTTCTCTCTTTTCCACATTCCCTCCATCTTTCCTTTTTTTCCACATTTTCTCCATCTATCTCTCTTTTCCACATTCCCTCCATCTATCTCTCTTTTCCACATTCCCTCCATCTATCTCTCTTTTCCACATTCCCTCCATCTTTCCTTTTTTTTCCACATTTTCTCCATCTATCTCTCTTTTCCACATTCCCTCCATCTTTCTCTCTTTTCCATATTCCCTCCATCTTTCTCTCTTTTTTGTATTCCCACCATCTTTCTCTCTTTTCCATATTCCCTCCATCTTTCTCTCTTTTCTGTATTCCCACCATCTTTCTCTCTTTTCCACATTCCCTCCATCTTTCTCTCTTTTCCACATTCCCTCCATCTTTCTCTCTTTTCCACATTCCCTCCATCTTTCCTTTTTTTCCACATTTTCTCCATCTATCTCTCTTTTCCACATTCCCTCCATCTATCTCTCTTTTCCACATTCCCTCCATCTTTCCTTTTTTTCCCACATTTTCTCCATCTATCTCTCTTTTCCACATTCCCTCCATCTATCTCTCTTTTCCCCATTCCCTCCATCTCTCTCTCTTTTCCACATTTTCTCCATCTATCTCTCTTTTCCACATTCCCTCCATCTTTCTCTCTTTTCCACATTTTCTCCATCTATCTCTCTTTTCCACATTCCCTCCATCTATCTCTCTTTTCCACATTCCCTGCTGGGAGGAAATTTGATCTGATACTTTAGAGCAGAGGAGCACAAACGAGCCGCCCTGTGTTATTGTTCCAGGTGGAAAAAGTGAGTTTGGTGGGTAGAGGAAGGTGGAGATGGGTAGAGGTGATCAGAGGTGAGACAGAAGGAAGTGCCAGAGTCTCTGGTAGTGTCTGGTAGTTATTCTCATCTTCTCTTCCTCTGTGTCTGGCAGTTATGCCCATCCCCCTTCTTCTGTGTCTGACAGTTATGCCAATCCTCCTTCCTCTGTGTCTGGCAGTTATGCTCATCATCCTTCCTCTGTGTCTGGCAGTTATGCTCATCGTCCTTCCTCTGTGTCTGGCAGTTATGCTCATTCTCCTTTCCTCTGTGTCTGACAGTTATGCTCATTCTCCCTTCCTCTGTGTCTGGCAGTTATTCTCATCCTCCTTCCTCTGTGTCTGGCAGTTATGCTCATTCTCCTTTCCTCTGTGTCTGACAGTTATGCTCATTCTCCCTTCCTCTGTGTCTGGCAGTTATTCTCATTCTCCTTCCTCTGTGTCTGGCAGTTATGCTCATCTTCTCTTCCTCTGTGTCTGGCAGTTATGCTCTTCTTCTCTTCCTCTGTGTCTGGCAGTTATGATCATCTTCTCTTCTGTGTCTGGCAGTTGTGCTCACCTTCTCCTCCTATGTGTCTGACAGTTATGCTCATCATCCTTCCTCTGTGTCTGGCAGTTATGCTCATTCTCCTTTCCTCTGTGTCTGGCAGTTATGCTCATTCTCCCTTCATCTGTGTCTGACAGTTATGCTCATTCTCCCTTCCTCTGTGTCTGGCAGTTATGCTCATCCTCCTCATCTGCGTCTGGCAGTTATGCCCCTCCTCCTTCCGCTGTGTCTGGCAGTTATGCTCATCCTTCATTCCTCTGTGTCTGGCAGTTATGCCCATCCCCCTTCTTCTGTGTCTGACAGTTATGCCAATCCTCCTTCCTCTGTGTCTGGCAGTTATGCTCATCACCCTTCCTCTGTGTCTGGCAGTTATGCTCATCATCCTTCCTCTGTGTCTGGCAGCTATGCTCATCGTCCTTCCTCTGTGTCTGGCAGTTATGCTGATCCCTCTTCCTCTGTGTCTGGCAGTTATGCTCATTCTCCCTTCCTCTGTGTCTGGCAGTTATGCTAATTCTCCCTTCCTCTGTGTCTGGCAGTTATGCTGATCCCTCTTCCTCTGTGTCTGGCAGTTATGCTCATTCTCCCTTCCTCTGTGTCTGGCAGTTATGCTTATTCTCCCTTCCTCTGTGTCTGGCAGTTATGCTGATCCCTCTTCCTCTGTGTCTGGCAGTTATGCTGATCCCTCTTCCTCTGTGTCTGGCAGTTATGCTCATTCTCCTTCCTCTGTGTCTGGCAGTTGTGCTTATTCTCCCTTCCTCTGTGTCTGGCAGTTATGCTCATTCTCCTTCCTCTGTGTCTGGCAGTTATGCCCATCTCCCTTCTTCTGTGTCCGGCAGTTATGCCCATTCTCCCTTCCTTTGTGTCTGACAGTTATGCCCATTCTCCCTACCTCTGTGTCTGGCAGTTATGCCCATTCTCCCTTCCTCTGTGTCTGGCAGTTATGCCCATTCTCCCTTCCTCTGTGTCTGGCAGTTATGCCCATTCTCCCTTCCTCTGTGTCTGGCAGTTATGCCCATTCTCCCTTCCTCTGTGTCTGGCAGTTATGCCCATTCTCCCTTCCTCTGTGTCTGGCAGTTATGCTCATCCCTCTTCCTCTGTGTCTGGCAGTTATGCCCATTCTCCCTTCCTCTATGTCTGGCAGTTATGCTCAGGGCACACAGTACAGTGCCTAGGGCAGCACAAATGCTAAATAAAGTCTTGCTGAGGTCGCCAGAAGTCAGCTGCCTCTTTAGCGGTCACTTATGTTTAGGCAGAATATTTTTGTTTCTCTTTCACATCCTGTTTCTTGTTTTTGGCTTAAATTAATTTACTGACAAAATGTATTTAACAGCAATTACAGGAGGAGAACCGTTACATAGCAGAAGAATATAGGCCCCCAAGAATATGGCAAGCAAAACAGGTATTTAGACAACTTCACATCCTCTTCTAGGTGCCAGGAAGGGTAACACTAAAATAACTCACCGGTGAGCCCCGAATTAAAGAGATGCTCACCTTATCTTAGCTGAGCTCTATTCAATGAGGGTAGGTGGCAAAAAAGAGCCTCTAACCCCTATGCGCAATGCGCCACATTGGTCGTCGGCATTGGTGACTTTGGACCATTTGTGGGCCTCATGCGTCAATACCCATTTTGAATTAAAATTGTAGTCCTCTCCTCTTCACCCAAAAGAAGCAGAATCCAGTAGGCTACAGATATTGGTCAGTTGGTTTCCTATGGATCTTTGGGGGGGTCCCAGCAAGGGCTTAGCTAGGGGGGGGGGCAGGGAGGAAACATGCCCCGGGTGCAGCAGTTCAGGGGGTGCTAAAGGGCTGCCTGAGCACAGAATCTTTCCCCCGGGTTCCATAATGCCTAGCTAATCCTCTGAGTACCAGGGATTTTCAGGCTTCCTTACGGTTGTTAAGACAACAGGGCATCCCAAATCAAGGAGGGTGTTAAGCAGACCCAATCCTTTAGACCCACTGAACTGTAATGCTGACTTTAACCCCAGCAGGGGCGGATTTTGTAATGGTTTTCAGCTCTATAAAATGTCTTTGTTTTCATACAGGGAGCAAAGGAGAAGAAATCGAATGATGTAGGGACTGTGTATGCCACAGCCGGTCCTTCACAGGTGAGTCTGTTGCCTACAACCAGGCCAGTTTAACCTCTCCAAACCATGGGGTGGGGGTAAATGCTAGTCGATAGTGAGTGGCCGTTGGCTTTCTCTATAGTCTTCGTCCGATTTCGCTAGAGCCAAAGACTTCGACTATTCCCTGCGATGGCAGTTTACAGCCATCTCCGCCATAGAGAAAGCCATAGAGAAGGCCGGCAGCCACTCACTCCCAACCTCTTGATGACGGGATGGAAGGTGTTTAGAGTAGGGTCCCTCCAGACCCGCAATTGGATGTCTGCACAAAGAGTCGCAATGGGGGTGGGGTTTCCCCTATATATGCATTTGAGCAGGCGCGTTAGGCGGGGCAGCGGCGACCTGAAGCCTGTTGGAATGTTTCTTGGAAGTTAACAGGAGTTCCTAGAAGACTCTGGATTTGTTGACATTATATTCTTGGTGTGCCACACACCCCGCTTCACCTTTAATATTCTTCACAATTGGGTTACTCACCGCCAGGTGACGCTGTGCAGAGAGGAAGTCTTGTAACGAGCCCCCTTCCGGCCTATATATACCTGGTACCTCCCATTTATCACCAGTGTTTTTCTCTCTGCTTGACGACAAGACAGAAGATTGAAGTCTCCTGCTTACAGGTAGCCGGGGTCTTACCCCGGCACCCCCTTTTGGTCTATTTCTGCCCGGTTTTTGATTGTTTTTACCTTTATGGTGGAATGGAAGCCTCCCAGCCTAGGCTGCTCACTGGGAAATTGGTAGACGGCACTATAGGTGCCTAGGAGCTTATCTCCTCCGCTCGACCCCCTCTTTTGGGGGCAATGCGGCTATCCGGCATGGTGATCCGGAAATGGGATGCCCCTGTCCCGAGGGTCCACTTAGCCCCTTGCTCTCCCGTTGCGGTCCCTTCTCCCTTCACTATGGGGGGGGGGGGTAGAGGGCTGTGTGTGTGTATTATTTCACTGTATATTTGCTGCTGCTGGCCTGTTGGGCCTGACCTTTGGCCAGCTTTAGGGGGACTGGGTTGGGCTGTTTTATTTTTGACTGTTTACAGCTTTGTCAGCTTCCCCTCCCCCCTCCCCCCCCCTTCCCCTTGTCCTTTTGTGTGGGCAGTGGGATGTTCTGGGGCAGCTCAGGCTGCCTAGTGACTCCATCTTTCCCCTCCCCCCTTTGACTGAGGGCTTGTTCTGCCCTCCGATTGCTTTCGCCGCGGCGGCTTGCATTTTCAAATTCGGCGGGGGGGGGGGGGGGGCCCGCATGACGTCAGGGGTAGGGGCGTGGCCGGCGGCGCGTCGTTCACCGGCCCGGCCGCACTTCCTCCTGGCTCATTAGGAGGCTGTGTGCGGGGCTCGGGGCCGCATGTCTCTCTGCTGCTACTGTTGCCTCCGTGCAGCTCGGCTCCACCGCTGCCATCACGCTGACGCTTTGCGACCAAGGTAAGCGGCCTCACCCTGTGTGAGGCCGTCTATTTTATTTATGGTCTGAGTGTTTAGTTTAGGTTTTGAAAAAAAAAAAAAAAGGGATTAAATGTTAAATCAGAGGCCATGTTTTTTCTTTGCCTCATTTGAGCACTCTTGTGCTCTGTATTGTGTATATACTTGTTGCCATTTTTTGGGGGTCTGACTTTTGGTTTGTCTCTCTTCCCACAGATCCTGGGATTCCCTCAATTTGTAGCCTCCCGGTTCTATATTTGCCTGGCTAGTCTCTTTTTCTCCTAAATTGGGACATATTTATATATTTATTTATATATACTTGTATATATATTAAAAAAAAAAAAAAATTATACTTTAAGGGGGACCTTTATTATCATTAATTAAATCCTCCCTCCCGGGACATTAACTTAAAGGGGCATCCCGGGTGGCTTATGCCTTAAACCCTAATTTTTGCGAATACCATAAATCACCATATGGAGGCTTCCGATATTACCGGAAATCGTTCTTCTGGGCCATCTAGGGTATGCGGAGGCTGTGGGACTCCGCTCCCAGCTGATGATGTTTTTGTATGCATTCCTTGTGCAAGTATTGCACGTCAGTCCTTTGCTCCGGCTGCTGGCCCTTCGCAACTCCCATCATCCCCTACCCCTCCCTCCCTATTCCGGACCCCGCATGACAATGTCAAGAGTGGGGATTCGCAATCCGAGGTGGCGGCACGGTTGGCCAACCTCGAGAAAATAGTTTCCGTTTAAGCAGGGTTAAAGGCCACTGCGAAACGGAAGCACCTGACTCCTATACCTCCGGCTTCACAGGATGATGTATGTGAGCCTGTGGTTTGGTCCAATTGCTCCCTGGACGAGGAGGGAGAATTTTTGGTGGAGTCAGATGAGCCTGCAGATCAGCTTGAGGTTGATGCTATTGGCGATTTGTCTGCGGGGGGTTTTCGTGACACCCCCTCCATTCTTGCTCAAATGAAATTTTGAATTTAGATCCACCTGAGGCTGTCACCCTGCCAAAGGGTCAGTTGTTTAATGTCCCTCAGCGGCCTTTGGTTTTTCCCAGACAACACCACTTTGAGAAAATTGTGCTCAAGGAATGGGAACATCCCACGCGGTTAACTGGAATTCCTTCCAGTTGGGTGAAACGTTATCCTTTTCCGCCAGAATTGGTGAAGCTTTGGTCGGTTTCTCCTGAGGTCGATACCCCTGTACTAGGGCTCTCCAGCACGGCTATGGTGCAGTCTGCTGAGACTACTGCCCTTAAGGATGGTGAGGATCGTCGGATTGACCAGTACGCTCGCCATGGTTTTAGTTACGCCGGGTCAGCGATGCGCCCGGTGTGTGCTTCAGCGCTTCTTCTTTTGGCGGTTAGATCTGTAATTCAGGGTCTGTGTGTGGATCTTGATCCCACTTGCAAGGAGCTTATTGCTCTCAGGCAGTGTGAGTCTTTTGTTTCCTATGTTCTGTCCGCTCAGGACGATGCGCTGGCTATGAGTAGCAAGACAGCTGCAATGCTGGTGGCTATTCGTCGGGCAGTATGGCTGCGCCAGTGGTCGGCGGACGCAGCTTCTAAAAAGGTGCTCAAAGCTCTCCCCTTTTTGGGGTTGCGGCTGTTTGGTGATAAAATTGATTCAGTTGCCAAAGGTGGTAAAATGCCCCAACGTAAGAAGCCTCGTCGTCCCTTTCGGGGGGCAAGTTCTGGTAGACCTTCCTTTCGGGGATTCAGAGCGGGTAGGGGGGCTTCCTTTCCCGCTACCAGAGGTGCAGGTTGGACTCGGGGGAAGGGCCGTGGCCGTCCCACTCAGTCCTGGGGCACCAAGCCCAAACCTGCTGATAAGCCCGCTCAGCAATGAGGGGCTGCCCTCACCCGTGCGGGTGGGGGGACGATTGCGACACTTCTCCCAGGTTTGGAACCAGAAGGTTCCGGACAGATGAATCCGGGAGGTAGTGTCGTCCGGTTACAAACTGGAGTTCGAGTCTCGCCCTCCTTCACGGTTCTTTCGGTCTCGGGTGCCCATCGATCCTTTGGCCGCGCAGGGGCTCCTGGCGTCGGTAAAGAATCTGTTAGAAATGGCGGTCATCCGGCCGGTACCGCGCTTAGAGATGGGCCTCAGTTTCTACTCCAATCTTTTCACAGTCCCCAAGAAAGACGGGTCAGTTCGTCCCGTCCTGGACCTGAAATTACTCAACAAGTTCATCCGTTTTCGGAAGTTTCGCATGGAAACTTTGCGAACGGCCGTCGGTTCCCTTCGGCAGGGGGACTTCATGACGTCTATAGACATCAAGGATGCTTATCTTCATGTTCCCATCTGACCTGTTTGCCTCTCGTCACAATCACAGGCTCCCGAACTTCATGTCGCTCTCTCGGGATCCTCTGGCTCTGGCAGTGGACGCCATGTCCCTGAGCTGGGGGGATCTGGGATTTCTATACCTGTTTCCTCCGATACCCATGCTGGGCAGGGTGGTTCGGAAGTTGGCTCTGGAAAGGGTGTCCGCCGTTCTCGTGGCCCCAAGGTGGCCAAGGTGAGTGTGGTTCGCAGACATCGTTCGGCTGGCAGTGGACCAGTTCGTTCTGCCTCTTCGGCCCGATCTGCTCACTCAGGGTCGGTTGTGTTACCCCAATTTACCAGCGCTGGGTTTGACGGCCTGGCTGCTGAAACCTCCATCTTGAAGGAGGAGGGTCTTTCTGACTCAGTCGTTAAGACTCTGATCAGTGCCCGGAAGAGGTCTTCTTCTATCATCTACTATAGGACTTGGAAAGCCTATATCGCTTGGTGCGAGATTAGATCTTTTCCTTGTAGGGTCTTCTCGGTCTCCAGGATTCTGGAGTTTTTACAATCTGGGCTGGACTCTGGTCTTCAGCTAAGTACTTTGAAAGGGCAAGTTTCTGCCTTATCTATCTTTTTTCAGAAGCGCTTTGCGCTTCATTCTTTAGTTAAAACTTTTTTCCAGGGGGTTACGCATGTGCGGCCTCCCAGGAAACCATTACTCCCAGTTTGGGATTTGAATTTGGTTCTTTCTGCTCTGCAGGCTCCTCCTTTTGAGCCTCTGCAAGATATTGCTTTGTCTACCCTGACTCAGAAGATTGTCTTCTTGGTAGCTATCACTTCAGTCCGGCGTGTCTCAGAGTTGGCGGCCTTGTCTATCCAGGCGCCCTACTTTGAGAGGCATCAGGATAAAGTGGTCTTTCGGTTCAAGCCAGACTTTCTTCCTAAGGTTGTTTCTGCTTTTCATTTGAATCAGGATATTGTTCTTCCCTCCTTGTGTCCTAATCCTAAGAATGACAAAGAGAGGGTTTTGCATTGTTTGGATGTAGTACGCTGTGTTAAGTACTACTTGATTATCACGTCTCCTTTTCGTAAGACGGATGCCTTTTTTGTTGTGCCCTGTGGGCCTAAGAAGGGTTTAGCACCAGCCAAATCTGCCATTAGCAAATGGATACATCAGGCCGTTACTGCGGCCTATTCTGCTAAGGGGAAGATTCCCCCTTTTCGTATCACTGCTCATTCTACTCGCGCCGTTGGAGTGTCTTGGGCTTTTCAGCACCAAGCTTCTGTTGAACAAGTTTGTAAGGCCGCCACTTGGTCTTCTGTTCATACTTTTTCTAAGTTTTACAAAGTTGATGTGCGAGCCTCAGCGGATGCTGTTTTTGGCCGCAAAGTTCTGCAGACTGCAGTCATTTAAGTTATGCTTCACCTGGCCTTGAGATGCCCATCCCTTGTGGACACTGCTTTTGGATGTCCCAATCGTGAAGAATATTAAAGGTGAAGCGGGGTGTGTGGCACACCAACAATAATACCATTTTGTGAGTACTCACCTGAAAAATGGATATTGTTGGTGTGCCACACACCCCGCTTCACTCCCACCCTTTTCGGTATTCCGAATCCTTTATATGGTGAAGCTTTTATTTATTTTGATTTATTTTGAGGTTACCGTTAATTTACTGGTACCTTGTCTTTCTGCTTTTTAATACACTGGTGATAAATGGGAGGTACCAGGTATATATAGGCCGGAAGGGGGCTCGTTACAAGACTTCCTCTCTGCACAGCGTCACCTAGCGGTGAGTAACCCAATCGTGAAGAATATTAAAGGTGAAGCGGGGTGTGTGGCACACCAACAATATGCATTTTTCAAATGAGTACTCACAAAATGGTATTTTTACTTAACCTTAATGACAGAGATGCACTACATTTCTTTGTGCTCTCTTGTTTTTTATTCTGACCATCCAATGTAATGACCTGGAGTTACTAATAAATAGGATTGTGGATGTCCAGGCACTGGCTTACCCTAAGTTTTGGAAACAGATTGAAAAGTTTTATCCATTAAGCATTTGGTAAGCAAACATCCAAGAGGTGACGGGCACGCGTGGAAAATTTAAGTGTGCATGCACTTTGGGACATCTTCAAGGTTTCTAATTTTGAAAGAAAAAATCATTTGTTCTGTGCCTTATTGGTTTATATTACTTGGGACTTATTTGGGATAGGAAGTCTGGCATGTTGAAGCAGTTTGAAAGAACTATTTGGAACTGTGAGCTCTTATAATATTTTAAGCGCAATGTTTGTTCCTATATATTTTATAATGGCGTTAATATACTAAATACAAAACAATCAAACTATACAATATATAGTTTAAAAGGGACTGCAGGGGCAAACACAATAAACAATAGTTCAGTGAAGCTGATCGGTAATATTCCAAGGGTTTTAAACTTACCTTCACCAGAGATCCAGGCCTCACCATCATAGAGCTGCCTCCTTCCTGGGATAAGTCATATTGACTGGCTACACCAGCTCCATTCATTTCAAGTGGTTGTGCTGAAGACTGGCACGTCCCCCTCCCTTGTAGTAAATGGAGCAAGCCCTGCCAGTCAATGTGACACAAGAAAATAAACATGCAAAAGATAGCAGGGACAAGATCGCCGGTGCCAGTAAGATTCAAACTACCAGCATTGTGCGATTCTGCTACGCATAACTTTAGGTGAGTATGGGCTGTTTATTGTGTTTGCTGTACTTCATTTTTAACATCTTTTGATGTGAACGAGAGCATGGGTTAAGTTATGGCAGTTATGCCCATACTCCTTCCTCTGTGTCTGGCAGTTATGCTCATCCCTCTTCCTCTGTGTCCGGTAGTTATGCTCATCATCCCTTCCTCTGTGTCTGGCAGTTATGCTGATCCCTCTTCCTCTGTGACTGGCAGTTATGCTTATTCTCCCTTCCTCTGTGTCTGGCAGTTATGCTCATCCTCCTTCCTCTGTGTCTGGCAGTTATGCTTATTCTCCCTTCCTCTGTGTCTAGCAGTTATGCTCATTCTCCTTCCTCTGTGTCTGGCAGTTATGCTGATCCCTCTTCCTCTGTGTCTGGCAGTTATGCTAATTCTCTTTCCTCTGCGTCTGGCAGTTATGATGATCCCTCTTCCTCTGTGTCTGGCAGTTATGCTCATCCCTCTTCCTCTGTGTCTGGCAGTTATGCCCATCCCCCTTCCTCTGTGTCTGGTAGTTATGCTCATTCTCCCTTCCTCTGTGTCTGGCAGTTATGCTCATCCCTCTTCCTCTGTGTCTGGCAGTTATGCTCATCCTCCCTTCCTCTGTGTCTGGCAGTTATGCTTATTCTCCCTTTCTCTGTGTCTGGCAGTTGTGCTTATTCTCCTTCCTCTGTGTCTGGCAGTTATGCTGATCCCTTTTCCTCTGTTTCTGGCAGTTATGCTCATCCTCCCTTCCTCTGTGTCTGCGGTTATGCCCACCCCCCTTCTTCTGTGTCTGGCAGTTATACCCATTCTCACTTCCTTTGTGTCTGACAGTTATGCCCATTCTCCCTTCCTCTGTGTCTGGCAGTTATGCCCATTCTCCCTTCCTCTGTGTCTGGCAGTTATGCCCATTATCCCTTCCTCTGTGTCTGGCAGTTATGCACATTATCCCTTCCTCTGTGTCTGACAGTTATGCCCATTCTCCCTTCCTCTATGTCTGGCAGTTATGCCCATTCTCCCTTTCTCTGTGTCTGGCAGTTATGCCATTCTCCCTTCCTCTGTGTCTGGCAGTTATGCCCATTCTCCCTTCCTCTACTTCTGGCAGTTATGCTCATTCTCCTTCCTCTGTGTCTGACAGTTATGCCCATTCTCCCTTCCTCTGTGTCTGGCAGTTATGCCCATTCTCCTTCCTCTGTGTCTGACAGTTATGCCCATTCTCCCTTCCTCTGTGTCTGGCAGTTATACCCATTCTCCCTTCCTCTGTGTCTGGCAGTTATGCCCATTCTCCCTTCCTCTGTGTCTGGCAGTTATACCCATTCTCCCTTCCTCTGTGTCTGGCAGTTATGCTCATTCTCCTTCCTCTGTGTCTGACAGTTATGCCCATTCTCCCTTCCTCTATGTCTGGCAGTTATGCTCATTCTCCTTCCTCTGTGTCTGACAGTTATGCCCATTCTCCCTTCCTCTGTGTCTGGCAGTTATACCCATTCTCCCTTCCTCTGTGTCTGGCAGTTATGCCCATTCTCCCTTTCTCTGTGTCTGGCAGTTATGCCATTCTCCCTTCCTCTGTGTCTGGCAGTTATGCCCATTCTCCCTTCCTCTATGTCTGGCAGTTATGCCCATTCTCCCTTCCTCTGTGTCTGGCAGTTATGCCCATTCTCCCTTCCTCTGTGTCTGGCAGTTATGCCCATTCTCCCTTCCTCTATGTCTGGCAGTTATGCCCATTCTCCCTTCCTCTGTGTCTGGCAGTTATGCCCATTCTCCCTTCCTCTGTGCCTGGCAGTTATGCTCAGGGCACACAGTACAGTGCCTAGGGCAGCACAAATGCTAAATAAAGCCTTGCTGAGGTCGCCAGAAGTCAGCTGCCTCTTTAGCGGTCACTTATGTTTAGGCAGAATATTTTTGTTTCTCTTTCACATCCTGTTTCTTGTTTTTGGCTTAAATTAATTTACTGACAAAATTTATTTAACAGCAATTACAGGAGGAGAACCGTTACATAGCAGAAGAAGATAGGTCCCCAAAAATATGGCAAGCAAAACATATGGCACATCCTCTTCTAGATTTAATGGAGTCTGACAACTGCAACTAGGTGCCAGGAAGGGTAACACTAAAATAACTCACCGGTGAGCCCCGAATTAAAGAGATGCTCACCTTATCTTAGCTGAGCTCTATTCAATGAGGGTAGGTGGCAAAAAAGAGCCTCTAACCCCTATGCTCAATGCGCCACATTGGTCGTCGGCATTGGCTGATGACTTTGGACCATTTGTGGGCCTCATGCGTCAATACCCATTTTGAATTAAAATTGTAGTCCTCTCCTCTTTACCCAAAAAAAACGGAATCCAGTGGGCTACAGATATTGGTCAGTTGGTTCCCTGTGGATCTTTGGGGGGGTCCCAGCAAGGGCTTGGCTGGGGGGGGGGGGACAGGGAGGAAACATGCCCCAGGTGCAGCAGTTCAGGGGGTGCTAAAGGGCTGCCTGAGCACAGAATCTTTCCCCCAGGTTCCATAATGCCTAGCTAATCCTCTGAGTACCAGGGATTTTCAGGCTTCCTTAGGGTTGTTAAGACAACAGGGCATCCCAAATCAAGGAGGGTGTTAAGCAGACCCAATCCTTTAGACCCACTGAACTGTAATGCTGACTTTAACCCCAGCAGGGGCAGATTTTGTAATGGTTTTCAGCTCTATAAAATGTCTTTGTTTTCATACAGGGAGCAAAGGAGAAGAAATCGAATGATGTAGGGACTGTGTATGCCACAGCCGGTCCTTCACAGGTGAGTCTGTTGCCTACAACCAGGCCAGTTTAACCTCTCCAAACCATGGGGTGGGGGTAATTGCTAGTTGATAGTGAGTGGTCATTGGCTTTCTCTATATTATTCGTCCGATTTCGCTAGAGCCAAAGACTTCGACTATTCCCGGCGATGGCAGCTTACAGCCATCTCCGCCATAGAGAAAGCCATAGAGAAGGCCGGCAGCCACTCACTCCCCACCTCTTGATGACGGGCTGGAAGGTGTTTGGAGTAGGGTCCCTCCAGACCCGCAATTGGATGTCTGCACAAAGAGTCGCAATGGGGGTGGGGTTTCCCCTATATATGTATTCGAGCAGGCGCGTTAGGCGGGGCAGCGGCGACCTGAAGCCTGTTGGAATGTTTCTTGGAAGTTAACAGGAGTTCCTAGAAGACTCTGGATTTGTTGACATTATTTTACTTAACCTTAATGACAGAGATGCACTAGATTTCTTTGTGCTCTCTTGTTTTTTATTCTGACCATCCAATCTAATGACCTGGAGTTACCAATAAATAGGATTGTGGATGTCCAGGCACTGGCTTACCCTAAGTTTTGGAAACAGATTGAAACGTTTTATCCATTAAGCATTTGGTAAGCAAACATCCAAGAGGTGACGTGTGGAAAATTTAAGTGTGCATGCACTTTGGGACATCTTCAAGGTTTCTGATTTTGAAAGAAAAAATCATTTGTTCTGTGCCTTATTGGTTTATATTTACTTGGGACTTATTTGGGATAGGAAGTCTGGCACGTTGAAGCAGTTTGAAAGAACTATTTGGAACTGTGAGCTCTTATAATATTTTAAGCGCAATGTTTGTTCCTATATATTTTATAATGGCGTTAATATACTAAATACAAAACAATCAAACTATACAATATATAGTTTAAAAGGGACTGCAGAGGCAAACACAATAAACAATAGTTCAGTGAAGCTGATCGGTAATATTCCAAGGGTTTTAAACTTACCTTCACCAGAGATCCAGGCCTCACCATCATAGAGCTGCCTCCTTCCTGGGATAAGTCATAATGACTGGCTACACCAGCTCCATTAATTTCAAGTGGTTGTGCTGAAGACTGGCATGTCCCCCTCCCTTGTAGTAAATGGAGCAAGCCCTGCCAGTCAATGTGACGCAAGAAAATAAACACGCAAAAGATAGCAGGGACAAGATCGTCGGTGCCAGTAAGATTCAAACTACCAGCATCGTGCGATTCTGCTACGCATAACTTTAGGTGAGTATGGGCTGTTTATTGTGTTTGCTGTATTTCATTTTTAACATCTTTTGACCTGAACGAGAGCATGGGTTAAATGGCTTGACGCGTTTCATCGGTCTACCGGTCGACTTTGTCAGAGACAGGAGATTATTTTTTTAAATATACACTGCCTAGCCAAAAAAAGGTCACATGCTCTAATATTTTGTGTGACCACCTTTAGCTTTGATTACAGCCTACATTCGCTGTGGCATGGTTCCCACAAGCTTCTGCGATGTGTCACAATTATTCCTGTCCAGAGTTGCATTAATCTTTACTCCCAACATCTGTGCAAAGTGTTCTTTAGCACACTGTATCTCAAACTGTGGTATCTCAACAGGTACCCCAGGGGAAACTCAAAGATGTTCAGGGGTGCATGATGGGTTTAGTATATTATTTTAACATCAATGCATTATTCTGTATTCCCTTAATAGGGATTTGATGCATGTGGCCTAGTTATTTTGTTAACATTTATTAATTATCCCCCCCCTTGGGGGTACTTGGTTGTAACTTCCTGTCGCTAGGGGATACTTGTCATAAAAAAAGGTTGAGAACCACTGCTCTAGCACATCCCGAAGATTCTCAATGGGGTTCTGGTCTAAGAAATTCTGGTTCATCCAAATTAAATTTTTAATTAATCTCTGGTAAAAATAAAAAACAAAGCTCAACTCTGCCCTCGTTTCAGCCCTAGAAGATGTTCTCACTCGCCGCTGGCTCCCCTTTACTCAGGTCCAGTGGCAGGCGCTTGATATTGCGCACTGTTTGTGCTTGCTGCCAAACTGGAGCAACAGGGATCCAAAATGCAGAGCGATGTTGGACACTCACCGCACTGAGGATCATGAGGGAGGAGGTGAGTACTAGTCACTTACATCAATAATGGCTCCCGTGTTGCTCCGGTCTGTCAGCTGGCACAGACAGTGCTGGAAGCCAGCCAGCTTCAGTTGACAGCATGGCTGCCTTTTCCTGCTCCCCTCCTGTTGTGCAGTACACATAGCAGCAGGGGAGTGGGGGAAGCCAGTGTCCTCTGCCAACCGCTGTCCGATGGACCCATGAGTGAGAGTAAGTTTCATGATTGGCATGAATCCCAAAGAAATCAGATTTGTGCTGAATAGAATTTTCCCTGAAATTTGGATTTGTACCATATTGAGTTTTCCCTGAAATTCTTGCCCAGCTCAGCATTCTGGAATTATGGGCCTTGTAGTCTTTCCACCTTCTCTCAACTCTTTAAGGATCCTGGGAGTTTAAGTTTTTAAGCATCTCTTCATACAGCAGCCCTGCACAGACATCAAATTGAAACATTACAATGTTGCAACTCAGCCTGCACCTGTTTCTCTTTTCTACTGACAGTATTAAGTCTGATTCAGCATAGACTATATGGAGGCTTAGTATGGGCTCTACACTAATAATTTGACCCTTCTGACACAGATTAACATATTTTCCTCAACCACAGCATGTGTCTTTCAACATGGTTGTTTAACAAATGAGAAGACATACACTACCTCAGTTAGAGTTAAAACAATCTGTTGAAAAATAATCACCCATGCAGTAGTTATCCAGTGAGAGCCCCTTACCTATTTGCTAAGTTAAATCCAGATGGTGACCAGGCTGTATATGGGACCTATTTTCATCCTTGGGTTGTTCTTCCTCCAAGCACTGAGACTGCTCTGCTTAATTGGGCTTTGCTAAGCTCCATCCAAGGTATTTGGCTAATAGATTGTATGGACAGTACCTCTGGTGACCTGCTCTGGTGAATGCTAGCCTGACTAATAGAGTTGAAGTCATTACTGGTCTTCTTAAGGGTTCCAAATCATGAGGATGAATTTGGCAACAGGCCAGCATTTTAGTTGGACTCTCTGGAAGTGTCAATTCACCATCTTTTGTAGACTTTGCCCAGGTTCCTCATGTGCAGACAGATGTTTATTACACAACAGGAGCAAAAACACCAGCTGAGTTGCCAAAGGAATGCACAGACTGTAGTCAATAGAGAAGACTAAGCCAAAAATAACAATCAAGAGAAACTATAAGAACAAGCTGAATAACACTAATCAATTGTCCAAGGCCTCTATCAGGGTCAATCTGAGAGAAACTAAGAGGCACAAGAACACTTGACAATCAAAGAGAAAATGGAGATTTATAAGTGATTGGACACCCTTTGTTTAATATGTCATTTGTGACCCTAATATATCCAATCAGGCTGCCTTTAAATGCTAAGTTTACAAGATACTTAAAGCGGACCAAAACCCACATATTTAAGTTGCATACCTCGAATTACTCCCCCCATGAGGAGTTCCTTTTGCTAATTTTCATTGCTCCTGCTTCACTTTAATCCCAGATAATGGCACATGTTTTAGCTGTAAAGCCCCGCCTTTTCCATTCATTGCCAATATTATGTGTGGCAATGATGTCATTGCCACAACTATGCAATGACTGATCGCCTGACATCTTACAGAGAGGAACAGGAAAAAAAAGTGTTCCAGGGCGATTCAAAAAGCAAAAATCAACATTAACATTCCCACTAGAACGTGCTCATGGGCGGTGGGAGAGAGTGTTTTGTTTGCTTGGGTCCGTGAAGGGACCGATTAAATGGAGGGTAACCAGGGTTCCCATCTCGGGGGTTCGGCCCCTTGTGGGCAGTCATTGATCTACTGTTACTTACAAAAGGGCTTCCACGTTTTGCCCTTCATCACACCTAATCTGGTCCTTCGCCCTGGCACCTGTATGATTAAAGGAGCACTATCGCAAAATTGTGTAATATTAAAAATGCATACAAAGACGTCAGCTAATGCGAAGAAGGGTCACTTATACACACAAACTGAATAAAACTCCCGCCAAGCTTGTGGTTTATTCTCTCCTGGTAGGAATAGAATCCAGGGGTGACAGGTTTAGTCTATCAGGGGTGACAGAGCCTGTCACCCCGGATGTCCTTTTCCTTCTCTCCTGGCTGGATATTTTTTTATGTTGGTTGTATAAGTGACCCCTCCTCCCGCCATCCAGCATATTTATATGGATTTTTATAATTGGGCCATTTTTCGTGATAGTGCCCCTTTAAGTGTGCTTTATCTATCTATAACTTCCACATCCGATCTAACACGATTGATCTAAAGGCTTTTTTGGATATTTTCCTTAAGGTTTATGGATACTGTATTTTTCGCCCCATAAGATGCACTATTTTTTCCCCAAAAGTGGAGGTAAAATGCCAGTGCGTCTGTAAAAAAACAAGCAAAACAAAAAAAAAAAAAAAGATATACTTACATTAATCTTGCACTGTCGCCCCCGAGATGCCAGCTGATGAAAGAGCGGCGGGCAGGGAGAGGGCAGGGTAACTAAACCTAGCCCACTCTCCCTGCTCCGGCCGCTGCTAGCACTGCCAGTATTTTATGGGCTGGCGTGCGCACAACCGGTCCATGCAGCCGGTGGGTGTGGCCTCTCCCTGCCTGACGCTCTTTCATCAGCAGCTTGAGGCTCATGTAAGTATATATATATATATATATTTTTTTTTTAATGGTTTTTTTGCCACACTGCCTATATTGGGAATGGGATGGGGGGGTGCCACACTGCCTATATGGGGAATGGGATGGGGGATGCCACACTGCCTATATGGGGAATGGGAGGGGGGGGATGCCATACTACCTATGGGTAGTATATATATATATATAATGTTTTTTTTGCCACACTGCCTATATTGAGAATGGGATGGGGGGGGGTGCCACACTGCCTATATGGGGAATGGGATGGGGGATGCCACACTGCCAATAAGAGGGGGAATGCCACACTACATATGGGATGAGGGAATGCCACACTGCCTATGGGCAATAGGACTGGGGGGGAATGGCACACTGCCAATATGGGGAATGTGATTGGGGCATGCCACACTGCCTATATGGGGAATGGGAGGGGGGGAATGCCACACTACCTATGGGAATGGGATGAGAAAATGCCACACTACCTATAGGATGGGGGGGGGGCACAATACCTGTAATGGGGTGTTTTAGCACAACATTTGGTTTAGAATATTTTTTTCCCTCCTTCAAATTCTAGGTGCGTCTTATGGGCAGGTGTGTCTTATAGGGCAAAAAGTACGGTATATTATAGTCATTAGAAGACATTGTACACATAGGGGGTTCAGTACAGGGCATTAGTAACAACACATTACGCATGTCCCATGTGTTAATAATATCATTATGTACTTTTCCTTATCTTACAACAGAAGTCGTAAACCAGAAGTGGTAAAGTTGTAACATTTCCTGTTGCATAATGCTTTATTCGCATAAACCTTTTTTTTGCCTAGCCAGCTGTCACTCAGTTTTAACCAAAAGTTGTAGTTGTTGTTGTGAATATATTTATTTGAAGATTCTTCTGAACCTTTCTTATCCTACCCACAAAGTGACTGGTACCTAGTTCTAGTTGGAGCATTTCCTTAAATGCATTGATCTCTTTTAGGTTATTTTTTACCTGTTGTTGTTTTAGTTTTGCTGATGGCTTCTAGAATGTTTTATTAGTGTAAAATAAAGTAACATGCTATACCAATTAATAAAAGTACAAATTAAAATATACATGGGGGTGGTCCAGGGGCATGCAGGGCCAGTTTTAAACAAAATGTGGACCTGGGCAAAATTAAAAGTAGGGCTCCAAGCTCTAAAATGTAATCAAATCAAAATATAATCAAATATAATTATATAAACAACTTTATCCTCAGTGCCTATACAGTTCCACTACGTGCAAGCCTACTCCATTAGAAATTGGAAGGCACCGCTGTGTGAAACCCCTCAGGGCACCCCATAATCTTACCTTTCCGCCGAGCCCACAGCGCATGCGCATCTTAATATGTGTGGTGGGAGAAGCTGATTGGAAGAGTGCCTGCACCGATGCCATGGGCTCGACGAGAGGTCCATGAGCTTAGTGTTCTGGGGGGTTTCACACAGCGGGGCACCCTAAACCTGGATGCCTCAGGGGGAAGGATCAAAGCCCAGCAAAGTGAAAATCCAGAGTTTTCTTCCTTTTTAAAGAGGAACAAAAGCTAGCCCTGCCATCTAAAAGAGTTCCTCTACTGCAGGGCATCTCACCTTCCGTCCATGTGTTTTCCCTCACCTCCATCCTCCTCCCAACCACAGCTCGGCTGCACAGTAAGGCTATGTAAGGGCTACAGTAAGATAGCCGTCCCCATGACCTAGGATACTGGCAGCTGGCTGGGACACGGTGTACTCACTTATGGGGTGTGGCCACCTTACTGTATCCCATGCTGTCAAGTGAACAAATGTGGGCACTGGAAGACCAACGAAAATCCAGACTTGCCGTTGGCAACTTTAGTTCTTGCCAGGGACCATCCAGAGTCCTGGGGCCCCAGGTAACTGCCTGGTTTGCCTGCCCCAAATAGCAGCCCTGCAGACTGGTCAACCACAAAGTCATGCTAATTATTTGGTAAGACTAAACTCACTTAGGATGTGCTTTGAAACCTGTTGCTTTTGTACTCAAAACACAACAAATTGCAAACATTTGATGGCCAGTTGGGATATTTGGAAATAACAGCATCCTATTATTGTTAGACTGATGAGTGGGGTGAGTATTGAGAGTGAGGAAATCCCGTGTGAGCTGGGGGATAACACAGTTATTGGAAGCTGTAAGGCCCCAAGCTAGATAACCAAATGGAAACTATTGGATACCCAAACTGGAAAACCACCATTGTCTCAACTGAAGCCCCCTGCAAGGGAAGACAGACTGGGCTGCAGGAAGGGTTCAGGCTGTTAGACCAGGGAGTAAAATGCTTGGTTGGGTTAACACAGTGCCCGGAGAGCACGGGAACAGAACTGGTTAACAGGCCAATGGTTAGTGCAGGCTTGTAGTCTAGAGTTAACCCCCAGGGTCAAGCAAGTCAGTCAGTCCAAGAGAGCAGGTGCAGTCAAACTGATGGGCAGATCTAATTATTGGTCGAGGAAGCCTAAGTCAAAGCACAGGATAACCAGGATGGCTGAAGATCACAGGATAACCAGGCCATGGGGGTTATCTTCTATGGAACATCAGTGCACACTCATGAGAAGTCCTGGCAGACTGCCTGCAAGAATGAGACCCAGGCATCTACATGGATTTACTAATATATGAAAACTTAGGAACAAGGGAGGTTTAATCGTATTGTATGGCTATGCAGGAAAATGCAGAGAAGCATTGTCCACATTTTCTACATAGCCCATAGGATGCTGTTCTTTCCAATTATTGTATTTTCAAATATATTCCTACATCATTGGAAAAAAAATGTGCCTCCCCTGCAGATGCAGGCAATTGCTGGTGAAAGAGTAGAACATAAAACACGAATAGAAAAATGGCTGGCACAGGTACGCACCTCAGATAGAGGTATAAGTGGGGAAGCCTGTCTGTTCACCATGAGATCAGCGGCTAAAAGAGTTTACTTGGTGATCCTGCTGAGATATTATCATCGAGGCATGTTTTACAGATGACTGGGGGCGTTCACACAATGGGGGGGGGGGGGGGGGCGGGATTTCCCAGGGGCAGGAACCAAAATCCCGGGTTTTGGTCCACTTTAAGTCCATCCTAATTCCTCCTCTGCTGATGATCATCCTCCAGTCCCAACTGCTGTTGAAAGGTCCATGACTGCTGCCAATCTTTTGGTCCTCGCCATCTTATGAGCTGCCACCAATAATGCCCCAATCCTCGCCAGCTTCTCCAGTGCTGCTGATAATTCTCTGACCTTGAGGCCAGCCATGAGCAGGTCTGCACAAGGGACACCCAGCTCACCTGTTTGACAGAGAATCATCCAGCGGCACAGTTCCATCATGACTGGATCTTCTATTAATTACCCATTTATACTGCTCTGAAATTCATTCACCTTTTTTTTGAATGATTTGAATGATTATTTCCATTCCGTCAATTTTCCCCTTCGTCTGATTCAGCAGAGCCTGATCATTTTTGTGTGAAATGTTTTCATTTTTGTTTTTCATATTTGCATGATTTTTCGTTAGGTAGCAAGACCTCCAAAAAAAAAAAAAAAAACGAGAAAGGGGCTCTGAATCAACCCTAATATATCTGTTCTAGTCTAAAAACTAGTCTTTATTTTAAAATACTTTACAATCTGTGCAGTTTCAACAGATGTACCCCAATGTATTTAAGGTAAACAAAAAAACACCATTAGACATACCGGTAACAGAGCTGAGGTGGGGAGGAAGGGATGGGGCTTTTAACATCTGTTCCAGTTTTGTTTCCTCCCAGGGGGTGGAGCATAATCTCCATGTGGTCAAGTTGAAGGATGACTTGGAAAAAAGCAGGTTGCATAGATCTTGTAAATTTTGGCATATTTGGCAGGATGATTATTTATGAGAGAATTTTGCAAATACAAAAGTTTGTAAGATCAGGCTAATTGCACCTTATATATGTCAATGTCTGTAAAGCTTGTTAGATAAAGCCTAAACCATTATTTGTCATGATCATAGGTCAATGGGCGAGTTCCTAAAGCTACAAATTCCCCTCCAGAATCGTTTTATGCTACAGTAAATAACCTAGAGGTAAGAAATATTTCTGTATACCCCATAATACTGTTACTCTGCAGTTGTGTATAGTTGGCAGGATACCTATAAGACCCTTTTACAATTATGCCAATACAAATGTTTGTAAGAGCTGACTATTTGCACCTTATACCTGTCAAAGTTTAGGATGATTATAAGATAAATCGGAAAAACAATTGTCATTATCACAGGTCAATGGACCCTTCTTATAGATTTTACTAATTTTGGCGTAGTTGGCAGGATGACCATGAGATCCTTTCACAATTTTACAGATACGAAAGTTCAGCAGACCCAATCCTTTGGACCCACCAAACTGTAAGGCTGGCTTGAACCCCAGCAGGGTCGGATTCTTTTGTAAAGGTTTTCTGCTCCATAAAATGTCTTTGTTTTCATACAGGCAGCAAAGGAAAAGGAATTGAATCATGTAGGGGCTGTGTATGCCACAGCCGGTCCTTCACAGGTGAGTCTGTTGCCCTACAGCCAGGCCAGATTAATGTCTCCAAACCATGGTGTGGGGGTAATTGATTTAATAGCAAAATGTGATTTAAGTTGTCATACGTGAAAGTGAGCAAGGGATGATAATACCTACACCCAGTGGTGGGTCTTGGTGCGAACATTGAAAGGTCCCATTGTGGCTAATAAAGTAACCTTTTCCCTGTCATTTTAACTAAATTGGATACAGCTAGACAAATGATGCTTCTTTTTTGTACCTGTTGCCACGAGAGCATAAATATAAGAAATAAGGCGGAGGAACAATAATGCCCCCGACCTTATGGGCCCCAGTGTGGTAGTAACCTCGGCTTCCTCTATAGTTGCGCCCCTGCCTACACTCTCTCATACTTGCACCTTCTGAGGTTGGGGGAATTGCCCCACTGATGCTGACAGGCGCAAGAGAAGTGATGTCACCATTTACGCCCCTGCCCCGATGCAAGAATAATCCGTTATTTTCCTTTAATGTTGTAAAAAAAAGATGACCTCTGACGTATTTCATCAACTACAGCGGCTTCCTCAGAGGCATGTCTTTTTTAACTACTTAATTGTCATTTGTCCCTTGTAGAGTTTAAAAGTGGACCGTGGAGACTAACTCCAGGGCAGGCTTGATTGTAACTTCCCGTCGCTAGGGGATACTTGTCATAAAAAAGGTTGAGAACCACTGCTGTAGCACATCCCGAAGATTCTCAATCGGGTTCTGGTTTAAGAAATTCTGGTTCGTCCAAATTACATTTTTAATGAATCCCTGTTAGAAAAAAAAAACAAAGCTTACCTCCACTTTGTTCCAGCCCTGGAAGATGTTCTCACTCAGCTCTGCGGTTGGCAGAGGGTACTGACAGCGCGGTCAGCTTCTCCTCACTCCCCTGCTGCTGTATGTATTGCACAGCAGGAGGGGAGCGAGGGAAACTGGCTGCACTGACAGATGAGCTAGCCATCTTCCAGCACTGTTTTGTGCTTGCCTCCCGACCAGAGCAACGGGGAGCCAGCGTACAGAGCGACGTTGGACATTCACCGTTCTGAGGATCATGAAGGAGGTGGTGAGTACAAGTCACTTACCTGAATGCTGGCTCCTGTGTTGCTCCGCTCTGTTGGCGGGCAGAGACAGTTCCGGAATCCATCTAGCTCAGCTGACAGCATGGCTGCCTTTCCCTGCTCCCTTCCTATTGTGCAGTACACATCGCAGCAGGGGAGCCGGGGGCAGATGGACCTGTGACAGTAAATTTCAGGGAAAATTTGATTAGCATGAACAATATTGAATTTTCTCTGAAATTCTTTTCCTGCTCAGCATCTGGGAACTATGGGCCTTGTAGTCTTTCTACCTTCCCTCAACTCTTTAAGGATCCAGGGAGTTTAAGTTTTTAAGCATCTTTTCATACAGCAGTCCTGCACAGAGTTTGTTCTGGTTAAGACGTCAAATTGAAACATTACAATGTTGCAACTCAGCCTGCACCTGTTTCTCTCCTCTACTGACAGTATTAAATAAAGTCTGATACAGCATAGATTTATTAGTCTAGTATGGGCTTAGTATGGGCTCTACACTAATAATTTGAATCTTCTGACACAGATTAACATATTTTCCTCAACCACCGGATGTGTCTTTTAACATGGTTGTTTAACAAATGGGAACATATGCACTACCTCAGTTAGGGTTAAAAAAACATGTTGCCAGTTGAAACATCACAGCAGTTATCCAATGGGAGGTTTTTACCTATTTGCTTAGTTAAATCCAGATGGTGACCAGGCAGTAAATGTGACCTGTTGTCATCCTTGGGGTCTCTAGTCATCTGCCTTCTTGACCATGGTGACTGCTTCTCCTCCAGGCACTGAGACTGCTCTAGTTAATTGGGCTTCGATAAGCTCCATCCAAGGTATGTGGCTAATAGATTGTATGGGCAGTGCCTTGGTGACCTGCTCTGGTGAATGCAAGCCTGACTCATAGAGTTGAAGTCATTCCTGGTCTTCTTAAGGGTTCCAAATCATGAGGATGATTTGGGCAACAGTTTGACTTCCTAGTTGGGTCTCTAGAAGCATCAATTCACCTTCATCTTTTGTAGACTCTGGGTACACCGGAAGACCAACGAAAATCCAGATTTGCCGTTGGCAACTTTAGTGCTTGCCAGGGACCTGGGGCCCCAGGTAACTGCCTGGTTTGCCTGCCCCAAATAGCAGCCCTGCAGGCTGGTCAACCACAAAGTCATGCTAATTATTTGGTAAGACTAAACTTACTTAGGATGTGCTTTGAAACATGTTGCGTTTGTACTCAACACACAACAAATTGCAAACATTTGATGACCAGTTGGGATATTTGTAAATAACAGCATCCAATGATTCTTAGATTGATGAGTGGGGTGAGTATTGAGAGTGAGGAATTCCCTTGTGAGCTGGGGGATAACACAGTTATGGGCAGCTGTAAGGCCCCAAGCCAGATAACCAAATGGAAAAAACTGGATACTCAACCTGGAAGCCCACCATTGTCTCTACTGAAGCCCCCTGCAAGGGAAGACAGACAGGCTTGCAAGAAGGGTCCAGACTATTAGACCAGGGAGTAAAATGCTTGGCGGGTGTTAAGAAAGTCAGTCCAAGAGAGCAAGCACAGTCAAACTGATGGGCAGATCTAAATATCGATCGAGGAAGCCTAAGTCAAAGCACAGGATAACCAGGATGGCTGAAGATCACAGGATAACCAGGTTACGGGGGTTATCTTCTATGTAACATCAGTGCACACTCGTGAGAAGTCCTGGCAGACTGCCTGCAAGAATGAGACCCAGGCATCTACATGGATTTACTAATATATGAAAACGTAGGAACAAGGGAGGTTTAATCGTATTGTATGGCTATGCAGGAAAATGCAGAGAAGCATTGTCCACATTTTCTACACAGCCCATATGATGCTGTTCTTTCCAATTACTGTATTTTCAAATATATTCCTACATCATTGGAAAAATGATGTGCCTCCTCTGCAGATGCAGGCAATGTCTGGTGAACAAGTAGAACATAAAACATGAATAGAGAAATGCCTGGCGCAGGTACACACCTCAGATAGAGGTATCAGGGGGGAAGCCTGTCTATTCATTATGAGATCAGTGGCTAAAAGAGTTTACTTGGTGATCCTGCGGAGAGATTATCATCGAGGTATGTTTTACAGATGACCGGGGGGTTCACACAATGGGGGGGAGGGATGTCCCAGGGACAGGAACCAAAATTCCGGGTTTTGGTCCACTTTAAGTCCATCCTAATTCCTCCCCTGCTGATGATCATCCTCTAGTCCCCACTGCTGTTGAAAGGGCCATGACTGCTGCCAATCTTTTGGTCCTCGCCATCTTCTGAGCTGCTACCAATAATGCCCCAATCCTCTCCAGCTTCTCCAGTGCTGCTGATAATCCTCTGGCCTTGAGGCCAGCCATGAGCAGGCCTGCACAAGGGACACCCAGCTTGTCTGTTTGACAGAGAATCATCCAGCGGCACAGATCAAGCATAACTGGATTTTCTATTACCCATCTATATTGCTTTGAAATTCACTCAGCGTTGTAAGGCTGTACACATAATTTTGACCTTGCGTTGTATGACTACAGTACCTCTATTTTAAACAATAAGTCAGAGCCCCATTCTCACCATTTTTTTGCATGAAAATTTCCATTTCGTCTATTTTTCCCCCTCGTCTGATTCAGCAGAGCCTGATAATTTTTGTGTGAAATGTTTTCATTTTTGTTTTCATATATGCGTAATTTTTCGTTTGGTAGCAAGACCTCCCAAAAAATGTTGAGAAAGGGGCTCTGAATCAACCCTAATATTCCTGTTCTAGTCTCATAACTGTCTTGTTTTGTAAAAAGCTTTACAATTTGTGCAGTTTCAACAGATGTATACCACTGTATTTAAGGTAAACAAGGTTATCAAGTAAAAAAACACCATTAGACTTACCGGTAACGGCCTCTTCAGGAATCCCTCAGCGTGATCATACGGTGAGAGAGGCTCCACCTCCTGGGAGAAAACACAAACTAGAACAGAGGTTAAAAGCCCCAGCCCTTCTTCCCCACCTCAGTCTTTGTAAAGAAATTGAAGGGGGGGGGGGGGGGGGCTGGGTAATAAACGGTCAAGCTGAAGGATTCCTGAAAAATCCATTACCGGTAAGTCTAACGGTGGTTTTTCCAAGTCATCCCTCAGCTTGACCACATGGAAAGGATTAGGCAAGTAATTATACCTAGGAGTGGGAAACTGCAAGTAGTACCCTTCTACCGAAAGGCCTGATGATTTGCAGATAGTAAGTCAAGTCTATAATGTTTGAGGAAGGTGTGGGGCGAAGACCACATTGCTGCCTTACATATCTCATCCAAAGATGCCCCAGTCCTTTCTGCCCAGGATGTTGACATCTCGTAGAATGGGCAGACACTTCTGGGGGAAATGCCCCCTTAGTCAAATAAATCTGTACAATAGTCTGTTTTATCTACCTAGCTATGGTGGACTTGGAGGCTGCTAAATAGAGATGAGCGAACTTTTGAAAAGTTCAATTCGACCGATTCGCCGAATTTTCCGACAAAATTCGTTTCGACCCGAATTTATTCGCGACGAATCGCTATTAAAAATGGCTATTTCTGAGCCTCCTAGAGCCTCAATAGAGTTGTAAACCATTCTGCCTTGCTGTAACACGCATAGATGCGTGCTGGGTTAGTCAAATAATACTTTAAATAATTAGGACATGCACCTATAGTGCCTGAAAAACACACCCTGGAGCTGGCAGCAGCAGGAGCCCAAAAATTAGCTGAATCCCACCCTGGAGTTGCAAGCAGCAGCAGCCCAAACATTGCTTAAAAGAGACACTGGAGTTGGCGGCAGGAGCCCAAAAATTGGATGAATCACACCTTGGAGTTGCAAGCAGCAGCAGGAGCCCAAACATTGCGTGAAAAAGGGACTCTGGAGTTGGCTGCAGGAGCCCAAAAATTGGATGAATCACACCCTGGAGTTGCAAGCAGCAGCAGGAGCCCAAACATTGCTTTAAAGAGACACTGGAGTTGGCTGCAGGAGCCCAAAAATTGGATGAATCACACCCTGGAGTTGCAAGCAGCAGCAGCAGCAGCTGCAGGAGCCAAAAGATTGCGTGAAAGAGACACTGGAGTTGGCTGCAGGAGCCCAAAAATTGGATTAATCACACCCTGGAGATGCAAGCAGCAGCAGCAGCAGGAGCCCAAACATTGCTTGAAAGAGACACTGGAGTTGGCTGCAGGAGGCCAAAAATTGGATGAATCACACCCTGGAGTTGCAAGCAGCAGCAGAAGCCCAAACATAGCTTGAAAGAGACACTGGAGTTGGCTGCAGGAGCCCAAAAATTGGATGAATCACACTCTGGAGTTGCAAGCAGCATGAGCCCAAACATTGCTTTAAAGAGACACTGGAGTTGGCAGCAGGAGCCCAAAAATTGGATGAATCACACCCTGGAGTTGCAAGCAGCAGCAGCCCAAACATAGCTTGAAAGAGACACTGGAGTTGGCAGCAGGTGCCCAACAATTGGATGAATCACACCCTGGAGATGCAAGCAGCAGCAGCAGCAGCAGCAGCAGGAGCCCAAACATTGCTTGAAATAGACACTGGAGGTGGCTGCAGGAGGCCAAAAATTGGATGAATCACACCCTGTAGTTGCAAGCAGCAGCAGGAGCCCAAACATTGCTTGAAAGAGACACTGGAGTTGGCTGCAGGAGCCCAAAAATTGGATGAATCACACCCTGGAGTTGCAAGCAGCAGCAGCAGCTGCAGGAGCCAAAACATTGCGTGAAAGAGACACTGGAGTTGGCTGCAGGAGCCCAAAAATTGGATGAATCACACCCTGGAGATGCAAGCAGCAGCAGCAGCAGGAGCCCAAACATTGCTTGAAAGAGACACTGGAGTTGGCTGCAGGAGGCCAAAAATTGGATGAATCACACCCTGGAGTTGCAAGCAGCAGCAGAAGCCCAAACATAGCTTGAAAGAGACACTGGAGTTGGCTGCAGGAGCCCAAAAATTGGATGAATCACACTCTGGAGTTGCAAGCAGCATGAGCCCAAACATTGCTTTAAAGAGACACTGGAGTTGGCAGCAGGAGCCCAAAAATTGGATGAATCACACCCTGGAGTTGCAAGCAGCAGCACGAGCCCAAACATTACTTTAAAGAGACACTGGAGTTGGCTTCAGGAGCCCAAAAATTGGATGAATCACACCCTGGAGTTGCAAGCAGCAGCAGCCCAAACATAGCTTGAAAGAGACACTGGAGTTGGCAGCAGGTGCCCAATAATTGGATGAATCACACCCTGGAGATGCAAGCAGCAGCAGCAGCAGCAGGAGCCCAAACATTGCTTGAAATAGACACTGGAGTTGGCTGCAGGAGGCCAAAAATTGGATGAATCACACCCTGTAGTTGCAAGCAGCAGCAGGAGCCCAAACATTGCTTGAAAGAGACACTGGAGTTGGCTGCAGGAGCCCAAAATTGGATGAATCACACCCTGTAGTTGCAAGCAGCAGCACAAGCCCAAACATTGCTTTAAAGAGATACTGGAGTCGGCTTCAGGAGCCCAAAAATTGGATGAATCACACCCTGGAGTGGCAAGCAGCAGCAGAAGCCCAAACATAGCTGGAAAGAGACACTGGAGTTGGCTGCAGGAGCCCAAAAATTGGATGAATCACACCCTGGAGTTGCAAGCAGCAGCAGGAGCCCAAACATTGCTTTAAAAAGACACCGGTGTTGGCAGCAGGAGCCCAAAAATTGTATGAATCACACCCTGGAGTTGCAAGCAGCAGCAGGAGCCCAAACATTGCTTTAAAGAGACACTGGAGTTGGCAGCAGGAGCCCGAAAATTGTATGAATCACACCCTGGAGTTGCAAGCAGCAGCAGGAGCCCAAACATTGCTTGAAAGAGACACTGCAGTTGGCAGCAGGTGCCCAACAATTGACCTAAAGACACATTGGAGTTGCAAGCAGCAGCAGGAGCCCAAACATTGCGTGAAAGAGACACTGGAGTTGGCTGCAGGAGCCCAAAAATTGGATGAATCACACCCTGGAGTAGCAAGCAGCAGCAGGAGCCCAAACATTGCTTTAAAGAGACACTGGAGTTGGCTGCAGGAGCCCAAAAATTGGATGAATCACACCCTGGAGTTGCAAGCAGCAGCAGGAGCCCAAACATTGCTTTAAAGTGACACTGGAGTTGGCTGCAGGAGCCCAAAAATTGGATGAATCACACCCTGGAGTTGCAAGCAGCAGCAGCAGCTGCAGGAGCCCAAACATTGCGTGAAAGAGACACTGGAGTTGGCTGCAGGAGCCCAAAAATTGGATGAATCACACCCTGGAGTAGCAAGCAGCAGCAGGAGCCCAAACATTGCTTGAAAGAGACACTGGAGTTGGCTGCAGGAGGCCAAAAATTGGATGAATCACACCCTGGAGTTGCAAGCAGCAGCAGGAGCCCAAACATTGCTTTAAAGTGACACTGGAGTTGGCTGCAGGAGCCCAAAAATTGGATGAATCACACCCTGGAGTTGCAAGCAGCAGCAGCAGCTGCAGGAGCCCAAACATTGCGTGAAAGAGACACTGGAGTTGGCTGCAGGAGCCCAAAAATTGGATGAATCACACCCTGGAGATGCAAGCAGCAGCAGCAGCAGGAGCCCAAACATTGCGTGAAAGAGACACTGGAGTTGGCTGCAGGAGCCCAAAAATTGGATGAATCACACCCTGGATTTACAAGCAGCAGCAAGAGCCCAAACATTGCTTTAAAGAGACACTGGAGTTGGCTGCAGGAGCCCAAAAATTGGATGAATCACACCCTGGAGTTGCAAGCAGCAGCTGCAGGAGCCCAAACATTGCGTGAAAGAGACACTGGAGTTTGCTGCAGGAGCCCAAAAATTGGATGAATCACACCCTGGAGATGCAAGCAGCAGCAGCAGCAGCAGGAGCCCAAACACTGCTTGAAAGAGACACTGGAGTTGGCTGCAGGAGCCCAAAAATTGGATGAATCACACCCTGGAGTTGCAAGCAGCAGCAAGAGCCCAAACATTGCTTTAAAGAGACACTGGAGTTGGCTGCAGGAGCCCAAAAATTGGATGAATAACACCCTGTAGTTGCAAGCAGCAGCAGGAGCCCAAACATTGCTTTAAAGAGACACTGGAGTTGGCTGCAGGTGCCCAACAATTGGATGAATCACACCCTGGAGATGCAAGCAGCAGCAGCAGCACGGGCTCAAACATTGCTTGAAAGAGACACTGGAGTTGGCAGCAGGAGCCCAAAAATTGGATGAATCACACCCTGGAGATGCAAGCAGCCACAGGAGCCCCAACATTGCTTGAAAGAGACACTGCAGTTGGCAGCAGGTGCCCAACAATTGGATGAATCACACCCTGGAGTTGCAAGCAGCAGCTGGAGCCCAAACATTGCTTTAAAAAGACACTGGAGTTGGCTGCAGGAGCCTAAAAATTGGATGAATCACACCCTGGAGTTGCAAGCAGCAGCTGGAGCCCAAACATTGCTTTAAAGAGACACTGGAGTTGGCTGCAGGAGCCCAAAATTTGGATGAATCACACCCTGGAGTTGCAAGCAGCAGCAGCAGCTGCAGGAGCCCAAACATTGCATGAAAGAGACACTGGAGTTGGCTGCAGTAGCCCAAAAATTGGCTGGAAGGCACACCCTGAAGTTGGCATCAGCAGGAGCCCAAAAATTGGCTGGACGGCACACCTTGAAGTTGGCATCAGCAGTAGGCCAAAAATTATCTAGAAGGCACACCCTGAAGTTGGCATCAACAGTAGGCCAAAAATTGGCTGGAAGGCACACCCTGAAGTTAGCATCAGCAGGAGCCCAAAAATTGACTGGAAGGGACACCCTGGAGTTGGCAGCAGCAGTAGGCCAAAAATTGTCTGGAAGGCACACCCTGAAGTTGGCATCAGCAGCAGCAGGAACCCAGAAATTGTCTGGAAGCCACACCCTGAAGTTGGCATCAGCAGGAGCCCAAAAATTGACTGGAAGGCACACCCCGGAGTTGGCAGCAGCAGCAGGAGGAACCCAGAAATTGGCTGGAAGGCACACCCTGAAGTTGGCATCAGCAGGAGCCCAAAAATTGACTGGAAGGCACACCCCGGAGTTGGCAGCAGCAGCAGGAGGAACCCAGAAATTGGCTGGAAGGCACACCCTGAAGTTGGCAGCAGCAGGAGCACAAACATTACCTGGAAGGCACACCCAGAAGTTGGCATCAGCAGTAGGCCAAAAATTGGCTGGAAGGCACACCCTGAAGTTGGCATCAGCAGGAGCCCAAAAATTGACTGGAAGGCACACCCCGGAGTTGGCAGCAGCAGCAGGAGGAACCCAGAAATTGGCTGGAAGGCACACCCTGAAGTTGGCAGCAGCAGGAGCACAAACATTACCTGGAAGGCACACCCAGAAGTTCGCATCAGCAGTAGGCCAAAAATTGGCTGGAAGGCACACCCTGAAGTTGGCATCAGCAGGAGCCCAACAATTGACTGGAAGGGACACCCTGGAGTTGGCAGCAGCAGCAGGAGGTACCCAGAAATTGGCTGGAAGGCACACCCTGAAGTTGGCATCAGCAGTAGGCCAAAAATTGGCAGGAAGTCACACCCTGAAGTTGGCAGCAGCAGGAGCACAAACATTAGCTGGAAGGCACACCCAGAAGTTGGCATCAGCAGCAGGAACCCAGAAATTGGCTGAAAGGCACACCCTGAAGTTAGCAGCAGCAGGAACCCAGAAATTGATCTAAAGACATAAATATGTTTTGCACCATTTAGAAAGTGTAAAACGTGGAACCATGCTGAATCTAGTCGCATGCATCAGCCATTGGTGGGTGGAAATCCTGGCTGATCCATCCCTGATTCATTTTGACAAAGGTGAGTCTCTCCACATTTTTAGACGGACGAGTTCTCCTCGCCGTAACTACGGCCCCCGCCGCACTAAACATCCTCTCAGATGGCACGCTATTTGCCAGGCAGGACAGCTTTTCCAGGGCAAACTCTGCTAGTTGCGGCCACAAGCCAAGTTTGGCTGCCCAGAAGTCCAGCGGATCCTCAAGGTGTGTTGGCATGGTCATGTCAAGGCTCCAGGTCTTCCTGCTGCTCATGAGTAGCCTCACTTTGCGGGTGTAGAAAGCGACTGAAGACTGAGGCTGCTTCTGATAGAGCTGCTGCTGCTGCTCCTGCCAACCCCCCCAGCAGGCATGGCAGTGGAAGGTGAGCGCAGAGGTCCCCCCGAGTCAGGCCTGCAAGAGTATGGACCATGGCGCCACTGCATACTGCCACGGTGTGTCCGGGTCCTCTGTCTCGCCTTCCTCAAAACCCTCTAGCTCCTCTGGCTGCTCCTCCTCTCCTGTCCGCTGACTAAATAAACCAGCCATTTCGCCAAGCCTAAACTGTGCTTCACTGGGCCCCTCCTCCTCCTCTTCCTCCTCCTCCTCCAGTTCCGCTCCAACGGGGTTCATGTGGCCGTAAGATTTAGACGCCATGTCTCCAGTGCCCTGACCAGCCATGGTTTCCAACATGTGCTGTAGTACATGAAGCAGTGGAATCACGTCGTTCATCCCGTAATCCTGCCGACTGACGAATAAAGTGGCTTCCTCAAAGGGCCTGAGCAAACGGCAGGTGTCACGTATGAGCTGCCACTGGTTGACATTGAAGTTGCACAGGGGAGTCCCCCTATCCGCTTGGAACATCAGGAAATCCGTGATGGCTTTTCTCTGTTCATATAATCGGTCCAACATGTGAAGGGTGGAATTCCAACGGGTGGAAACATCGCAAATCAGACTATGTTGGGGGATACCGTTCTGACGCTGTAGCTCAAGAAGGGTGTGTTTGGCGGTGTATGAGTGGCTGAAGTGCATGCAAAGTTTCCTTGAAGTTGTTAGGATGTCTTGCATATGGGGGAACACTTCAGAAACCGCTTGACAACCAGATTGAAGACGTGAGCCATACAGGGGACATGGGTCAGCCTTCCTTGGCGCAGCGCAAACAAAATGTTCTTGCCATTGTCGGTAACCATGATTCCCAGTTTAAGTTTTCTTGGAGTAAGCCATGTTTGGATTTCCTGATGAATAAATTTAAGCAGTTCCTCCCCTGTGTGACTCCGTTCGCCAAGACAAACCATGTGAAGCACTGCGTTACACCTCCGTACCATGCACACATGGTAGACTGGAGGGGAACCGAGACTAGAGCCTACAGTGGAGGGTGAGGAGATGGCGGAGGATGAGGAGGCCGAGTCGCACGTTGTCACTGGCCCAACGGGCAGGGAGCGCGGAGGCCGAAGCGGCGTGACCTGTCCAAGTTGCTGCTGCTGCTGCAAAGGGACCACAGTCACCCAGTGGGCCGTAAACGACATGTACTGTCCCTGACCGTAGTTACAGCTCCAGACGTCGGCACTGCCATGCACTTTGCTACACACCGACAGGCTCAAGGAGTGGCCCACCTTCTGTTCAACAAAAGTGTGCAGCGCTGGTACTGCCTTCTTGGCAAAGAAATGGCGGCTTGGGACTCTCCACCTTCTCTGAAAGGTGCAGAGTCCACCACCTGAAAAGGGAGCGACTGCAGCACCAGCAACTTGGACAGCAGCACATTCAGCTTCTGCGCCGTGGGATGAGTGGGCGCATACTGCTGTCTCTTGGACATGGCTTCGCTGAGGGATTGCTGGCGGGATTGCTGGCGGGATGCATGGCTTGGAGGAGGAGGAGGAGCAGGAGCGACAGAGGATGGGTATGATGCACAGCTGCCTTCGGCTGAGGTGCTGGAGCCTTGGCTCGCAGAAATTGCGAGCGGCATGCCACTTGGTGAGGAAGCAGGCTGGACCACCCCTTGGGAGCCTCGGTTCTCCCAGCTCGCTTTATGGTGACGCATCATATGTTGACGCAGGGCCGTGGTGCCAACATTTGGACCCTGGCCACGCTTCACCTTCTGCCTACATATCTTGCATGTGGCCATGTTACCCTCCTGCGGATGCTTCAGGAAAAACTGCCACACTGCCGAGTAGCTACTTTTCCCACCAACAGGCCTCACTGATTCGCTGCTACTGTCGCCAACTCCAGGAACCCCTGCTCCACTACCTCCCGATAAGGTAGGCTGCCGCACAGCAAGTGCTCTACCCCGGGCCCGTTTGGCTCCAGCCTTTACAATTGTGCCCCCATGCTGACTGCCAACCACGCTGCTAACACCTTGCTGCCTCAGCTGCTGACTCTGGGGCAACCTGCGCCCCTCTTCTCCTGATGATGACGATGAAGCCCCTTCAACACCCGGCTCCCAAGTGCGATTGGCTTCATCATCATCATCATCATCATCACCGAGTTGTGGCTGTACCTCACTGATCTTCTCGGTTTCATCAACAGTGTCTGGCGCAAGAGCTGGAAAGCTCGCAACACCCACGACACTGTCCACATCACTATTTGTCTGCCGAGCTAAAGAAGCCACCTCCATTTCATGGCTGGGCAGTAGCTGCTGACTGTCCTCTATCTGATCGTCCTCCTCACTAAACAGTGGAGCTGAACCCAAAGCATAGGAGTCGCTGGGGGAGGGAACGGCGTAGGACAGAGGCAATGGGAGGACAGGGACTGCTCTCGGGGGAAGGCCAACTCAGGGTTGTGTCAGAGGAACCTACCGACCCTAGACTGGGGGTCTCAGACGTAACTTGTGATGATGTTGATGAGCGTGTTAACCAATCTACCACGGCAGATTCGTTACTGGTGGAGACACGACCGCTAGCAGATACTGGCAGATCAGGTCTCTCACCGTGACTCCTGCTGCTACTCGCCCCTAGTCTGCTGCGACCTCTGCCTGCAGAATCTTGGCCTCTGCCACTCCTCTTCTAACTTCCAGGCACTTGTCTGCCTGACATTTTTATGTATTTGCTTATTTAGTCTAACTGGCGGGGTGGTAGGTGAGATTTTGGGATACCCCAGGCAGCGGTGGGTGTAATGCCAGCAGACAGAATTCAATGCACACCGAAAGCAATTAGTAAAACTCAGGCTGACACAGGCCTGTTTAGTATAACTGACGGGGTGGGTAGCTGAGATTTTGGGATACCCCAGGCAGCGGTGGGTTTAATTTCAGCAGACAGAATTCAATGCACACCTAAAGCAATTAGCAAAAAACAGGGTGAAACAGGCCTGCTTAGTATAACTTGCGGGAGGGGAGTTGAGATTTTGGGATACCCCAGTCCCCAGTGTAATTTCAGCAGACAGAATGCAATGCACACCTAAAGCAATTAGCAAGAAACAGGCTGAAACAGGCCTGCTTAGTATAACTTGCGGGGTGGGTAGTTGAGATTTTGGGATACCCCAGTCCCCAGTGTAATTTCAGCAGACAGAATGCAATGCACACCTAAATCAATTAGCAAAAAACAGGCTGAAACAGGCCTGCTTAGTATAGTTTGCGGGAGGGGAGTTGACATTTTGGGATACCCCAGTCCCCAGTGTAATTTGAACAGACAGAATTCAATGCACACCTAAAGCAATTAGTAAAACTCAGGCTGACACAGGCCTGTTTAGTATATCTGGCGGGGTGGGTAGCTGAGATTTTGGAATACCCCAGGCAGCGGTGGGTGTAATTTGAAAATACAGAATTCAATGCACACCTAAAGCAATTAGTAAAACTCAGGCTGACACAGGCCTGCTTAGTATAACTGGCGGGGTGGGTAGTTGAGATTTTGGGATACCCCAGTCCCCAGTGTAATTTCAGCAGACAGAATGCAATGCACACCTAAAGCAATTAGCAAAAAACAGGCTGAAACAGGCCTGCTTAGTATAACTTGCGGGGTGGGTAGTTGAGATTTTGGGATATCCCAGTCCCCAGTGTAATTTGAACAGACAGAATTCAATGCACACCTAAAGCAATTAGCAAAAAACAGGCTGAAACAGGCCTGCTTAGTATAACTTGCGGGGTGGGTAGTTGAGATTTTGGGATACCCCAGGCAGCGGTGGGTGTAATTTCAGCAGACAGAATTCAATGCACACCTAAAGCAATTAGTAAAACTCAGGCTGACACAGGCCTGCTTAGTATAACTGGCGGGGTGGGTAGCTGAGATTTTGGGATACCCCAGGCAGCGGTGGGTTTAATTTCAGCAGACAGAATTCAATGCACACCTAAAGCAATTAGTGAAACTCAGGCTGACACAGGCCTGCTTAGTATAACTGGCGGGGTGGGTAGTTGAGATTTTGGGATACCCCAGTCCCCAGTGTAATTTGAACAGACAGGATTCAATGCACACCTAAAGCAATTAGTGAAACTCAGGCTGACACAGGCCTGTTTAGTATATCTGGCGGGGTGGGTAGTTGAGATTTTGGGATACCCCAGGCAGCGGTGGGTGTAATTTCAGCAGACAGAATTCAATGCACACCGAAAGCAATTAGCAAAAAACAAGCTGAAACAGGCCTGCTTAGTATAACTTGCGGGGTGGGTAGTTGAGATTTTGGGATACCCCAGTCCCCAGTGTAATTTGAACAGACAGAATTCAATGCACACCTAAAGCAATTAGCAAAAAACAGGCTGAAACAGGCCTGCTTAGTATAACTTGCGGGGTGGGTAGTTGAGATTTTGGGATACCCCAGTCCCCAGTGTAATTTGAACAGACAGAATTCAATGCACACCTAAAGCAATTAGCAAAAAACAGGCTGAAACAGGCCTGCTTAGTATAACTTGCGGGGTGGGTAGTTGAGATTTTGGGATACCCCAGGCAGCGGTGGGTTTAATTTCAGCAGACAGAATTCAATGCACACCTAAAGCAATTAGTAAAACTCAGGCTGACACAGGCCTGCTTAGTATAACTGGCGGGGTGGGTAGTTGAGATTTTGGGATACCCCAGTCCCCAGTGTAATTTGAACAGACAGAATTCAATGCACACCTAAAGCAATTAGTGAAACTCAGGCTGGATGAAAAGAAAAAAAAAAATTTTCCTTGTCACTGCCTCCGATTTTTTCCTACCTTTCCCTGGCTCTCCCTGCCTCTCCCTGACTTGCTGAGTCTTTCTGCCTGTCTCCTGCCTGTCTCCTGCCTGTCTAACTCTCTCTCCCTAGCTGCAGCAGCCACCTTTCTCTCACGAATGCAATTTTCAAATGCGCAAAAGGAAGATGGCCGCCGCTTTATATAGCACGGTGACGTCACCGGGCTTCCTGGCTGCTGATAGGCTGCATGTGACTTACCCATGATACCTTGCCCCATAGGACATGTCTGGACATTGTGCTTCCACCATCTTAGAATGCCTGTAATTGAAATAAATGGAGTTTAAAGGAAAACTTTGATCGATCGAATCGCGGGGAAATTCGGATTCGTTCAGAATCGAATTTTTAATGAAATTCGGAACGAATCCGGGTTCGTCCGGATCGATTCGCTCATCCCTACTGCTAAACCCTTCTTTTTCTCACTTAAATTTATTAAGGGTTGTTCCACCTGCCTCCATTCTCTGGATCTTTCCAAATAATAATTAAAATAAAAAACTAAAATAAAAAAATGTCCGTTGACTGTCTTCAGAACACTGTGTTTCCAGTGGTTCCCCCAGAGAGGAAACACAAAGAGCTGAGGTGGGGAGGAAGGGATGGGGCTTTTAACATCTGTTTTAGTTTGTGTTTCTTCCCAGGAGGTGGAGCATAATCTCCATGTGGTCAAGTTGAAGGATGACTTGGAAAAAAGCAGGTTGCATAGATCTTGTACATTTTGGCATATTTGGCAGGATGATTATTTATGAGAGAATTTTGCAAATACAAAAGTTTGTAAGATCAGGCTAATTGCACCTTATATATGTCAATATCTGGAAAACTTGTTAGATAAAGCTTAAACCATTATTTTTCATGATCATAGGTCAATGGGCAAGTTTCTAAAGCTACAAATTCCCTTCCAGAATCGTGTTATGCTACAGTAAATAACCTAGAGGTAAGAAATAGTTCTGTATACCTCATAATACTGTTACTCTGGGCAGTTGTGTATAGTTGAGATCAGCCAATAAGTGATCTAAAATATCCAGGTGGGCGTGGCCTTGGCTGTAGAAAAACTCTTTTTTTTTATAAAGCCAGGCCACCACAATCTGCATTGCTTGAGGTACTTGAGGAAGGGCGGGGGCAAAAAAGTGTAGACACACACAGGGGCATTCCAAATCGGGTTTAACCAGACACAAACCCAGGGGAGGGGGTGAAAGTCCTGGGTTTGGTCCACTTAAAATATCTGGACAACCAGTGGCAACTGGAAATGTTTCTCAGCTTAAAACAGGCCTGCTTAGTATAACTTGCGGGGTGGGTAGTTGAGATTTTGGGATACCCCAGTCCCCAGTGTAATTTGAACAGACAGAATTCAATGCACACCTAAAGCAATTAGCAAAAAACAGGCTGAAACAGGCCTGCTTAGTATAACTTGCGGGGTGGGTAGTTGAGATTTTGGGATACCCCAGTCCCCAGTGTAATTTGAACAGACAGAATGCAATGCACACCTAAAGCAATTAGCAAAAAACAGGCTGAAACAGGCCTGCTTAGTATAACTTGCGGGGTGGGTAGCTGAGATTTTGGGATACCCCAGTCCCCAGTGTAATTTGAACAGACAGAATTCAATGCACACCTAAAGCAATTAGCAAAAAACAGGCTGAAACAGGCCTGCTTAGTATAACTTGTGGGGTGGGTAGCTGAGATTTTGGGATACCCCAGGCAGCGGTGGGTTTAATTTCAGCAGACAGAATTCAATGCAGACCTAAAGCAATTAGTAAAACTCAGGCTGACACAGCCCTGCTTAGTATAACTGGTGGGGTGGGTAGTTGAGATTTTGGGATACCCCAGTCCCCAGTGTAATTTGAACAGACAGAATTCAATGCACACCTAAAGCAATTAGTGAAACTCAGGCTGGATGAAAAGAAAAAAAAAAAAAAACTTTCCCTGTCACTGCCTCCAATTTTTTTCTACCTTTCCCTGGCTCTCCCTGCCTCTCCCTGACTTGCTGAGTCTTTCTGCCTGTCTCCTGCCTGTCTAACTCTCTCTCCTAGCTGCAGCAGCCACCTTTCTCCCACGAATGCAATTTTCAAATGCGCAAAAGGAAGATGGCCGCCGCTTTATATAGCACGGTGACGTCACTGGGCTTCCTGGCTGCTGATAGGCTGCATGTGACTTACCCATGATACCTTGCCCCAGGGGACATGTCTGGACATTGTGCTTCCACCATCTTAGAATGCCTGTAATTGAAATAAATGGAGTTTAATGGAAAACTTTGATCGATCGAATCGCGGGGAAATTCGGATTCGTTCAGAATCGAATTTTTAATGAAATTCGGAACGAATCCGGGTTCGTCCGGATCGATTCGCTCATCCCTACTGCTAAACCCTTCTTTTTCTCACTTAAATTTATTAAGGGTTGTTCCACCTGCCTCCATTCTCTGGATCTTTACAAATAATAATTAAAATAAGAAACTAAATAAAAAAATGTCCGTTGACTGTCTTCAGAACACTGTGTTTCCAGTGGTTCCCCCAGAGAGGAAACACAAAGAGCTGAGGTGGGGAGGAAGGGATGGGGCTTTTAACATCTGTTTTAGTTTGTGTTTCTTCCCAGGAGGTGGAGCATAATCTCCATGTGGTCAAGTTGAAGGATGACTTGGAAAAAAGCAGGTTGCATAGATCTTGTACATTTTGGCATATTTGGCAGGATGATTATTTATGAGAGAATTTTGCAAATACAAAAGTTTGTAAGATCAGGCTAATTGCACCTTATATATGTCAATATCTGGAAAACTTGTTAGATAAAGCTTAAACCATTATTTTTCATGATCATAGGTCAATGGGCAAGTTTCTAAAGCTACAAATTCCCTTCCAGAATCGTGTTATGCTACAGTAAATAACCTAGAGGTAAGAAATAGTTCTGTATACCTCATAATACTGTTACTCTGGGCAGTTGTGTATAGTTGAGATCAGCCAATAAGTGATCTAAAATATCCAGGTGGGCGTGGCCTTGGCTGTAGAAAAACTCTTTTTTTTTATAAAACCAGGCCACAACAATCTGCATTGCTTGAGGTACTGGAGGACGGGCGGGGGCAAAAAAGTGTAGACACACACAGGGGCATTCCAAATCGGGTTTAACCAGACACAAACCCAGGGGAGGGGGTGAAAGTCCTGGGTTTGGTCCACTTAAAATATCTGGACAACCAGTGGCAACTGGAAATGTTTCTCAGCTTATATTTAGAAAAGTTATTGTTTTTTGTTTGCTTTTTGCTGAACGATAATTTCTTAAAACTTTGAAAGGAATGGAAACCAAAACCATCAAATTGTGCACATTTTAACTGTACAATCGCTGTATAGTACACTTTTTAAAGTGGACCAAAACCCAGTTACACGTTATGCAAATTTTTACCTATGGGCACATTCATACCTGCGTTGACCATCCTGCACTCAATAGAGATTACTCAGTAAACTTACGGGTAAACTTTCAAATAAACCTGCCCCATGGGATCATCAAAGAGGTGAGTTATTATGATGAGTCACACATCAGGGCATCTAAGGGGGTTATTCATGAAGGGATAGCAGCAGGTAGAGCCTCGTAGCGGCAGGCAGCGTCTGGTGAACGCCGGGCGCTGTACATTTATGAAGGCGATTCTGGTGATTGACTCTAACAGCACCATGTAGCCTCTGATTCATCATTACAAGTGGCTCAGCGTATAGCGCCACCGCCTGGTTTCCCCGTAGTCTGGGGAGATGTACATCCCTGGTTTCCCTGTAGTCTGGGGAGATGTAGTCTGGGGAGGGTGGGGATAGATGTAGTCTGGGAAGGGGTGGGGGAGATGTAGTCTGCGGAGGGGTGGGGGAGATGTAGTCTGGGGAGGGGTGGGGGAGATGTAGTCTTGGGAGGAGTGGGGGAGATGTAGTCTGGGGAGGGTGGGGGGAGATGTAGTCTGGAAGGGGTGGGGGAGATGTAGTCTGGGGAGGGTGGGGGAGATGTAGTCTGGGGAGGGGTTCGGGAGATGTAGTCTGGGGAAGGGTGGGGGAGATGTAGTCTGGGGAGGGGTGGGGGAGATGTAGTCTGGAAGGGGTGGGGAAGATGTAGTCTGGGGAGGGTGGGGGAAATGTAGTCTGGGGAGGGGTGGGGGAGATGTAGTCTGGGGAGGGTGGGGGAGATGTAGTCTCGGGAGGGGTGGGTGAGATGTAGTCTGGGGAAGGTGGGGGAGATGTAGTCTCGGGAGGGGTGGGTGAGATGTAGTCTCAGGAGGGGTGGGTGAGATGTAGTCTGGGGAAGGTGGGGGGAGATGTAGTCTGGGGAGGGTGGGGGGAGATGTAGTCTGGGGAGGGGTGGGGGAGATTTAGTTTGGGGGAGGGGTGGGGGAGATGTAGTCTGGGGAAGGTGGGGGAGATGTAGTCTGGGGAGGGTGGTGGGAGATGTAGTCTGGGGAGGGTGGGGATATGTAGTCTGGGGAGGGTGGGGGGAGATGTAGTCTGGGGAGGGTGGGGGGAGATGTAGTCTGGAGAGGGGTGGGGGAGATGTAGTCTGGGGAGGGTGGGGGAGCATTAGTCTGGGGGAGGGGTTGGGGAGATGTAGTCTGGGGAGGGTGGGGGAGCATTAGTCTGGGGAGGGGTTGGGGAGATGTAGTCTGAGGAGGGTGGGGGGAGATGTAGTCTGAGGAGGGTGGGGGGATATGTAGTCTGGGGAGGGGTGGGGGAGATGTAGTCTGGGGAGGGGTGGGGGAGATGTAGTCTGGGGAGGGTGGGGGAGCATTAGTCTGGGGAGGGGTTGGGGAGATGTAGTCTGAGGAGGGTGGGGGGAGATGTAGTCTGAGGAGGGTGGGGGATATGTAGTCTGGGGAGGGGTGGGGGAGATGTAGTCTGGAGAGGGGTGGGGGAGATGTAGTCTGGGGAGGGTGGGGGAGCATTAGTCTGGGGAGGGGTTGGGGAGATGTAGTCTGAGGAGGGTGGGGGGAGATGTAGTCTGAGGAGGGTGGGGGGATATGTAGTCTGGGGAGGGGTGGGGGAGATGTAGTCTGGGGAGGGGTGGGGGAGATGTAGTCTGGGGAGGGGTGGGGGAGATGTAGTTGTTTGGTGCCAGAATGCACTCTTTACTCTTTTTAACTCCCTTGGCCTCCTAATCCTTCCCAACCCCTTCCTCTATACCTGACTCTGCTGTCCCCTACAGCCATGACACTCCATCCCCTGCAATGCAAAAGCTTTAGCACTATATCTGTGTTGGGAGGGGGAAGCATTGTATCTGCCCCTTCAGGTCATGGTTGTGAGACAGCGTTTAGCTGGGTTAAACATCACCTTAGGGAGCTGGATCAAGTGAGTTGTCGTCATGAGTAGCAGTTAGTAGGTCATAAGCATAGGGCCGGAACAGGGAAACAGGCCAAGGAACCAAACCGGGTAAACATTCCCAGAGATCAGGCCTAATCAGACGATCCTGGGTAATCATTCTGGAGGGCAAATCCAAGGAGTAGTCGAGAAAATCTGGACCATCCCCCTTCCCATTCCCCATATAGGCAGTGTGGCATTCCCCCCTCCCATTCCCCATATAGGCAGTGTGGCATTCCCCCCTCCCATTCCCCATATAGGCAGTGTGGCATCCCCCCTCCCATTCCCCATATAGGCAGTGTGGCATTCCCCCCTCCCATTCCCCATATAGACAGTGTGGCATTCCCCCTCCCATTCCCCATATAGGCAGTGTGGCATTCCCCCTCCCATTCCCCATATAGGCAGTGTGGCATCCCCCCTCCCATTCCCCATATAGGCAGTGTGGCATTCCCACCTCCCATTCCCCATATAGGCAGTGTGGCATTCCCCCTCCCATTCCCCATATAGGCAGTGTGGCATTCCCCCCTCCCATTCCCCATATAGGCAGTGTGACATTCCCCCCTCCCATTCCCCATATAGGCAGTGTGACATCCCCCCCTTCCATTCCCCATATAAGCAGTGTGGCACCCCCCCCGTTCTCCATATATGCAGTGTGGCACCCCCCCCCCCCGTTCCCCATGTAGAAAAAAAAGTAAACTCACCTCAGACAGCCAGGGAACACACAAGCATCTGGCTCCGTGAATCGGGTGGGCGTGGCCTGCGCAGACATGTGGCAGGTGTGGCAGGCAGCCTGGTCAGCACAGCAACACGGGAGTGCTGGTAACGGGTGACTTTTTTTTTGTTTGTTTTTCTTTTTTTACATTCGCCCAATAAGATGCACGGACATTCCCCCCCCCCCCCCCCCCCCACACACACACACACACACTTTTGGGGAAAAATAAGTGCGTCTTATATGGCGAAAAATACTGTATATATCTTGAAAGGTAATATACAAATTTGCGAAAATTTGTGGATTGACTGGATGATAGTAACACCTTACATGTTAGGTCAAAAGGTTTGATTCAGAGCCCCTTTCTTGACATTTTTTGTATGAAAATCTCAGATCTCGTCCATTTTCCCCCCTCGTCTGATTCAGCAGAGCCTTTATTTCTGCCAGATTTTTTGTGTGAATTGTTTTCATTTTTGTGTGATTTTTCGTTTGGTAGCAAGACTAGACAAGGCCAAAAAAACAGCGAGAAATGGGCTTTGAATGTGTGTAATGCTTTTACAGTAGGTCATCGGAAAACGAATGAATGTCATTATCACAGGGCAACACGGATAAATCGTATAACAAATAGTTACATAGATATTCCTGAAAATTTGGATCAGTCCACAGGATGATAGACTAAACCTTACAAATACAAAGATATTTATACTGTACACGTTAGGTTAATGCCTGCAATAGTTTTAAGTCATCAGAAAACAAATGAATGTCATTATCCAACGGCAACACAGGTATATTGTATAACCCACTAGATATATAACAAATAGTTATATTGAAATTCCTGAAAATTTGGCGCAATCGACAGGATCATAGACTAAATTTTACAAATACAAAGATATTTACGCTGTACACGTTAGGTTAATGTCTACAATTGTTTTAAATCATCGGAAAACAAATGAATGTCATTATCACAGGGCAACACAGGTACCGTATATTGTATAACCCACTAGATATATAACAACTGGTTTCATAGAAATTTCTGAAAATTTGGCGCAATCGACAGGAGGATCATAGACTAAATTTTACAAATACAAAGATATTTATGCTGTACACGTTAGGTTAATGTCTACAATTGTTTTAAATCATCGGAAAACAAATGAATGTCATTATCACAGGGCAACATCGGTAAATTATATAACCCACTAGATATATAACAAATGGTTACATCGAAATTTCTGAAAATTTGGCGCAATCGACAGGATCATAGACTAAATTTTACAAAGATATTTATACTGTACAAGTTAGTTTAATGTCTGCAATGATTTGAAGTCATCGGAAATCTAATGAATGTCATTATCACAGGGCAACGGGCAAATTCCAAAAGCGAAGAAATCAACAGTAGAATCGATGTATGCTACAGTAAATAATCTGCAGGTAAGAAATTGTAAAGAAGCACCCTAGTGATATTATTGCACTTAGAATTCCTGTTCCTGGAGGGAAACTCACATTTTAAAGTCCTTTTGAAGCACCACGGTTAGCAGTTTGAGGCAGTTGCGCCACCACCTCGCCATTCTGATTTAGCCATAAAACCAAAAAACTCAAAACCTAAGCACCATACTCAATCGTTATGCCCTCCAGCACCACATGTGTGTTCCAATCCAAAAGTACAAAAGACCAGCACTCCAAAGGTAGATCAATCGTCTTGTATTAGAAAGCCAGTAGTTGGTCAGCGTTTCGGGCCCTGAAAGACCCCTTTGTCAATACAGGCGAATAACAAGAGTGGGAACAGTGCTATACTATTATAGACCAAACAAAAGCGGCCACTGCAGCTCTGCACGCAAACAGTAGCTGCCACATTACCCACCAAAGCAGCTGTTGCTGGATGTCATGTGATATCATAGACTACAATAGGTTGCTGTATAGTAAATCATATAGTAATATAGTAAAGCGGAGGGTGGTTACCCTTATTATTTCTTAACTGTACAGTTTTTGATTTACTATACAGCAACCTATTGTGGTCTATCATGGCTCATGACATCCAACAGCTGCATCATTGGCTGATGTGGCAGCTGCTGATTGGCCATTTGCATCCAGAGCTGCAGTGGAAGCCTGTTTGGCTTCAGTTTGGCCAATAATAGTCTAGCACTGCTTTTCTTCTTGTTGGCTGCCACCCTTGATAAAGGGGTCTTTCAGGGCACGGAATTGTTGACTAACTACTGGTATTTTCTGTGGATTATAATACAAGATGATTGATATACCTTTGGAGTGCTGGTCTTTTGTAGTTTTGGATTTGGAGTGCGGCGTCCCATCTATCTGTCTCTCCATGACTGCCCCTCTTTACACCCCATCTGTCTGTCTCTTCATAACTGCCCCTCTTTACACCGCATCTATCTGTCTCTTCATAACTGCCCCTCTTTACACCCCATCCATCTTTCTATCCCTCCATAACTGCTCCTCTTTACACCGCATCTATCTGTCTCTCCATAACACCCCATCTTTCTATTCCTCCATAACTGCCCCTCTTTACACCCCATCCATCTGTCCATCTATAACTGCTCCTCTTTATACCCCATCTTTCTATCCCTCCATAACTGCCCTCTTTACACCCCCATCCATCTGTCCCTCCATAACTGCCCTCTTTACACCCCATCCATCTTTCTATCCCTCCATAACTGCTCTTCTTTACACCCCCATCCATCTGTCCCTCCATAACTGCTCTTCTTTACACCCCCATCTTTCTATCCCTCCATAACTGCTCCTCTTTACACCGCATCTATCTGTCTCTCCATAACACCCCATCTTTCTATTCCTCCATAACTGACCCTCTTTACACCCCATCCATCTTTCTATCCCTCCATAACTGCTCTTCTTTACACCCCCAGCCACCTGTCCCTCCATAACTGCCCCTCTTTACACCCCCATCTTTCTATCCCTCCATAACTGCTCCTCTTTACACCCCATCTATCTGTCTCTTCATAACTGCCCCTCTTTACACCCCATCTATCTGTCTCTTCATAACTGCCCCTCTTTACACCCCATCCATCTTTCTATCCCTCCATAACTGCTCTTCTTTACACCCCCAGCCATCTGTCCCTCCATAACTGCCCCTCTTTACACCCCCATCTTTCTATCCCTCCATAAATGCGCCTCTTTACACCCCATCTTTCTATCCCTCCATAACTGCCCCTCTTTACACCCCCATCTTTCTATCCCTCCATAACTGCCCCTCTTTACACCGCATGTATCTGTCTCTCCATAACACCCCATCTTTCTATCCCTCCATAACTGCTCTTCTTTACACCCCATCTTTCTATCCCTCCATAACTGCTCCTCTTTACACCCCATCTTTCTATCCCTCCATAACTGCCCCTCTTTGCACCCCATCCATCTGTCCATCTATAACTGCTCCTCTTTACACCCCATCCATCTGTCCCTCCATAACTGCTCCTCTTTACACCACATCTTTCTATCCCTCCATAACTGCCCTCTTTACACCCCCATCTTTCTATCCCTCCATAACTGCCCCTCTTTACACCCCCATCTTTCTATCCCTCCATAACTGCTCCTCTTTACACCACATCTTTCTATCCCTCCATAACTGCCCTCTTTACACCCCATCCATCTGTCCCTCCATAACTGCCCTCTTTACACCACATCTTTCAGTCCCTCCATAACTGCCCTCTTTACGTCTCCATCTATCTAGCCCTCCTTAACTGTCCCTCTTTAACTGCCCTTTAACTGCTTAACTACTCCTTAACTGCCCCACACCCCATCTATCTGTCTCTCCATAACTGCCCCTCTTTACACCCCATCCATCCCCTGATGGGAGTATACTATAGTAAGCTGTGTGCCTGATACACGGACATGTGTTTTTCACGTGTATGCCAATGGGGTCCTCTGGGAGGGTGTGCACAGCAAATGCTATTGACCACTGGGAATGCATCAGTGCAGCTGCCAACAAGCCAATGACTAAGAAGTGACTGCAAATTATGCCTGATTTTCTGTCTTTCTATGGAGCTTCAGGTAGACAGACATGAAACGGTCTGCTATAAGTCCTAACCCTTTCCAATATAACAAAATCTAGAATAACATTTTGGAGTCAAATAGTGGGGTTGAGTGTTTTTTTTTATTGCAGAACGAAAAATGTGAACATCCAAGTCAGCCCATAAAGGAAGAATACGGGGAAAACTCCAAATGCATCTATGAAGAAGTCAAGTAACCTGTTAACCCAGGTAAGTACTTTGGTTCTTTCTGTTCTTGGTGGCATGTTGTAGAGCAAAGCACTTTTCATGCCAGATAAAAGAGGGGGAGGGGACGCTCAAGCCTTTGTTTTTAGGAGGACACACGTCATTCATAACACACAATACTTGGTGAAAGAGTTAAAATATTTAGGGACACTGATCATGGGGGTTATTTATAAAAATGCGGAGAGTGAAAGTGTATAGTATTTATTAACCATATTTTTCACTCTATAAGACGCACCTAGGATTTAGAGGTGGAAAATAAGAAAAAAAAAATATTCAAAAGCGAACGTTGTGCTAAAACACCCCATTACAGGCAGTGTGGCATCCCCCACCCCATTCTCCATATAGGCAGTGTGGCATTCCCCATTCCATACCCCATATAGGCAGTGTGGCATTCCCCATTCCATTTCCCATATAGGCAGTGTGGCATTTCCCCCTCCCAATCCCCATATAGGCAGTGTGGAATTCCCCCCTCCCAATCCCCATATAGGCAGTGTGGCATTCCCCCTCCCAATCCCCATATAGGCAGTGTGGCTTTCCCCCCATCCTATTCCCCATAGACAGCATGGTATTCCCCCTTTCCATTCCCCATAGGCAGTGTGGCATTCCCCCCTCCCATTCTCCATATAGGCAGTGTGGCATTCCCCCCTCCCAATCCCCATATAGGCAGTGTGGCTTTCCCCCCATCCTATTTCCCATAGACAGCATGGCATTCCCCCTCCCATTCCCCATATAGGCAGTGTGGCATTCCCCCTCCCAATCCCGATATAGGCAGTGTGGCTTTCCCCCACCCAATCCCCATATAGGCAGTGTGTTTCCCCCCCTCCCATTCCCCATATAGGCAGTGTGGCTTTCCCCCCATCCTATTCCCCATAGACAGCATGGTATTCCCCCTTTTCATTCCCCATAGCCAGTGTGACATTCCCCCCTCCCATTCCCCATATACAATGTGACATCCCCCCTCCCATTCCCTATACAGGCAGTGTGAAATCCCCCCCATCCCCTTATTCAGTGTGGCATCCCTCCTCCCATTCCCAGAGGCATTGTGACATCCCCCCTTCCCCAGAAAAAAAGGGTATACTTACATGAACACTGACCCCACTTTGGCTTCCGGTGCCAGCACTGCCTCTCGGGTGTCAGCGCCTGCTGACACAAAACACTTGGGTGTCAGCCGTGGCGGCACCTGAAGCCAGAGCGGGCACAGTGGACAGCATTCTTTTACCCTGTCCGTCTGCCCACTGCTTGGCTGGCCTCCCGGTGGTGCGGGCACGAGGCTCAGTAAGTATACTTTTTTTACATTCGCCAATAAGATGCACTGACACCCCTACTTTTGGGGGGAAATGTGCGTCTTATAGGGTAAAAATACGGTATGCCTCTTTGGCAGAATGGAAATCCTCTGCCTAGTGGTCCTACATGAGCTAATTGGCGCAGGTCCACGTTTTAAAGACCAAGGAAATGAGATTTCAATTCCCGAGGAAAGTGAGATTTCAATTCCCTAGGAAAGTGGAATTCATTGGGCAGTGCCAAACAAGGCAAATAATTACTATGTGCCTGATTTTCTGGTTTTGGACAAGTAAGTGATGAGCAAAATATCCCAAATTAACTTTGAGTTCTATTTGGCCAACTGGAAGTATCTGATTTGGGATGAATATTTTCATTCCAAGTAAAAGAAAAGTGCACCAATTGCCCTGAAAGTAATTATGGGGCTCTGGGTGAAGGGATAAGCAGCGTTTGCTTTGTGTTAACAGCATATGAAGCGAAACTTATATCTTTTTCTCTTTGTTTGCACTGACTTCATCTTATATTCAGCCACCATTTTGTCACGCTCTGGTAACTCCAGCCCTCTGGGTAAGCCCTCAACCCCCAATCTTCGCAGCCAGCTTCACCTGTAGGAGCCCCCGCTTGCCGGGACGCAATATACGCCTGCCCGGGATCGGTTGCCCCCAGGACTTCAATGGCTCAAAGGATGAGAGCTTACTGGTTAGAGGTCTGAAGAACCAATGGCTAAGAGCGAGTGTAGCGGAAGTCCAGAGACAGGCCAGAGGTTAACACGGGGAAGTCAGAGATCGCAGCGGTACAGAGGAATGAGGCAGCTCGAGGTCAGGGTACAAGGCAGAGGTCGGCAACGGTTATATCACAAGACAAAGCAAGGTACAAGGCACTATCACAGGCACTGAGTAACTGATGGGGTGAAACCTTAATAGGAACAGATATGATGGGAGATGGGTGTGTGATTGGTGCTAACTAGGATTACACAACTCATTGGCTAACACAAGTAGCCCAAACCAACCCTGAGCCATAGTCCAAAACCCCTGCACACGGGCTCATAGGCCCCCACCAGAACCCTGGGCTCATAGGCCCATACCAAAACCCTGGGCTCATTGGCCCTATCACTGAGAGGGAGGAGTTCCCCCCTAACTGAGCCCGTAGGCTCTATATTACCTTCCTCCGGCGGACGCGCTGGCGCGAGCACGAACAGAGGAGCCGCGGGGACGAGGAAGGACAGCGACCGTGCGCGAGGCCGCCGCCACCGCCGCTCGGCGCGGCCGCCGTGCGGAAGTAGCTGCGGCCAGCCGCCCGGAGACGGCGCTGGAACGGGGACCCGGTAAGTGTCTTCTGACACATTTCATGTAGAGCTGGAGAGCATGTAGCCCACTTTTACAGGGAACAGAAAGTTTTGTTTCTTGTTAGTCATGTGGGTCCTTGAGACAAGTACTGAAAAAGGAAACCACTTTAAGCTGCTTTTAGGGGCTTATTAAGATGATGCCTACATTACAAGGACGTAGAAAGTTCTGCTTGTTGTGTATAAATACTGAACTGCCTCACTAAATGCCGGATCACTCTGGGAAATTGTACCTCGCGTACGCGTCATAGTTTCTTAGAGTGGTCTCTAGCAGGCTGCTGAGTTTGAAGGCCACTCTATGCAGAAGGACTAAAAGAGCAAGTGAAACCTATTAACTCTTTCACTGGGGTCCACAAGAACCATATCCAAGCCCTTTCAAGCTCAAAAGCCTTTTTTGGGCAACAAAAGATTTGAAGCTTATGAAATGAATTATATTACCGTGCCTACAAAATAGACCATGTTTTTATTGTCATAGAACATAGAGACATTATGTATTTGTTTAGATTTTCTTTTCTTTTTTTTTACACTGATCAACAGAAATAGATGATGGAACAGATGAAGATGAATACGCTTAGTGTGACCGTCATCCACCACATCACTTCTGAAAGCCACAGCGGTCTCAGCGTCTCCAAGATAATATAATAATCAGATAAATAAAAGGAGGTTCATTCAAAAGCCACCTCCAGAAATAGCACAATGATTGTCCTCACCACATCCAAGTTATTGGCTATGTTGCTGACCCTTGCTTTGTCCTGATCACTTTAAAGTGGCTTGAAACCCAGGGGGGATCGGCCCGGGAATCTATAAGATTCCCGGACCGATCAGATCCCTCCCCGCGGGGCATCCGAAATCGGGATGTCCCGCGGGGAGGAACCCTCCAGGAGGCCCACAAACATTACCTCAGCCCCGTTCCATCGGCGCATGCGCGAGCCGCGTCTCGCGCTTCCCTCTAGCAGGGCGCGCACCCCACGCCGGCCGTTTGTGAATGGCCGGCGCAGGCGCGCTCCCTGTTAGAGGGAAGCGCGAGTCGCGACCTCCAGCGCTCAGAGCCGCTGAGCTGCTATGCGCGTCCAAGCGGCCTTGGACGTGCATACCACAGCGGCTCTGAGCGCCGTGATTGGCTGGAGCGGTCACGTGGGAGCGTGGTGAGGTGAGTGTTTCTGGGTTGCTAAAAACCAGACCTTCAGCATAATTTAATGAAAAGCCCAAACCTTTAAAAAACTTTTCCCCAGCATCTAAAATTAGAAGTCACTTACTTATTATTCTTTCCCCCACTGGGCTGCAGGACTCTAGGATTCGGGCTGCCATCTTGCCTTAGAAGCATCACATACTGAGGAGAGGGGAGTGGGTAAAGTACAGGGGGTTATAGCTGTGCTTTGCTCAGACAGAGCAGAGCTGGGGTCAGGGAAAGGACAGCAATCCCAGAATGCAGAGCAGCACATTCAGAAGGCACTGCCTGTTTGCAGGCACCCTGAATCCATGGGCCACCATCTTGGATGTTTAAATGCTGATAAAATGCAGTAGATGGAGGTAGGATGATTTTTATGTGAGCAATCTGTATGTACAGGGTGGGGGAAACATATAACATAGGCTCTAATTCAGGGTGAGGGTCCGGATTAATGTGGGCAATCTGTATGTACAGGGGGGGAAACATATAAGATAGGCTTTTATTCAGGATGAGGGTCCGGATTAATGTGGGCAAACTGTATGTACAGGGTGGGGTAAACATACAAGATAGACTCTTATTCAGGGTGAGGGTCTGGATTAATGTGGGCAAACTGTATGTACAGGGTGGGGTAAACATACAAGATAGGCTCTTATTCAGGGTGAAGGTCCTGTTTAAATTTAAACTACAGATGTGGCATACACCGCGCTATAAACTACAGTATAAGTTCTTGAAAATGCTCAAACGTGTTCAAAGTCTCCCTCAGTATCAAGGGAAACATTTAAAAATAAGACAATTCAAAGATAAAACACAGAGCCTAAAATACCCCTGAACTATGGGGATATAAATGCCCAATAAATAATGTAATCTGTAACCAAATCAACGGATATCTCATGCAAATTGCACCAATGATCATCTTTAATCATTTTACAGCATTCCACGATAAATTATATAAAAAGAGGAAACAGGTTAATTAGCATCTAACTCAGGCCCTTATTTATGAAGGGATAGCGGCAGGTAGCGACTGGTGAGCGGCCGGTAATGACGGGCCCCGCCACGAGAACGCCGGCTCCCCACCACAATCACACATTTATCAAGCCAATCCTGCTTAGCGACTGAGATAGCGCCATATAGCCACTCATTCATCATTATTCCAGCCTCAGCCCACAGCGCCAGTGTCCGACCTTGAACAGCGACAGGTATGACCTCTCGCTACCTGGCGCTCTCCAATGCATTTCAATGGAACAATCTTTAAATATTCATAATTGATTGTTATTAATTTTTTTTTTTTTTTAATGTGACCACTTCTGCCATGTTAGTTAATTTTTTTAAGGTAAAAAAAAAAAAATAAAAAAAAATGTGTGCAGAATTGATATTACAGGTCTGATATTATTGTATTCATATTACTAAATTCTTTCAAAATTTTTTTTTTTTTTTGGTTTCCAAAAATATGGTGGTTTGGGGGTTAAAAAACTACTTTTAACACATCGCCGCCAGCGCTCTGGGGTTTAAACAAGCATTTCACAGCGCGAGAATTTTTTGAGCGTGATTTTTTAATGAATATGGTGGGAGCCGGTCGCTAGGGCCAGTCGCTATCATGCGCTCCCATACAGCGCGGAACCTGTCAAATAGCGACTCCTCACCCAATATTCAACATTACGGCAAACCGACTGAGTCGCTATCAACTACCGAACAACGGCCAAGCACAGCGACTACTAGCGGGCGCTCTGAAAATGCCGCTACAGTCGCTCAACTGTCGCTATTAATGAATCAGCCTGCCCATATATACTGGATTACACTATGTCCATTTTTATTCTCCTAGTTGTCACTGCTTTTGATAGAAAAAATGTGCTTTTGCCTATACAGGGTTGTTATATCTGCATTGACATATGTGGCTATGAAGATATATTGCGAAGAAAAGCGATTGTGAATGGAGGATTGAGTTATATGCTGATTAAAACTGCTGACTCCCAAAGTATTAAACAACAGAAATCATTAGATGCTAATTGCGATGAGGGTTCTGGACATAACACTGCAAAAAACCCCAACAGAAAACTCCATCTATTCTCCGTGATCACCAACTATTAAATATTTCAAAGACATCATGATTCCATACTACAATATATTGTTTGTAAATAATCTGTTTTTTATCCACTTAATGTACGCGTTTCGATATATCATTTCTCTTGATCACCATAAAGTGGACCTGAACATATACATATAAATATATAAAAAATATGTAATTAATTAATTAATTCCATTAATCCATTGTGTTATAAATTCATCATTTAAATTGATGGTGAACCTTTACAGTTTTTAGGTCTCCTTTAATGTTATATCATGCAAATAAGGGCACTTTAAATGTGTCCCAATAATTCATGATGCACCTTTCGAAGACAATGCACAGGCCCATCTAGATGTTTTAGGTAAAAGACAATCAGCACAGAGCAATGTAAAAAAGTGTTTAAGTCCGCTTTAAAGTAAACTCAAAATAGGAATAAATAAGTCCTCTTTAAATGAACTGTACACCAGTCTTCAACCAATGTTTCCAATTTAAACGGTACTCCACTAACATGCAGAAATTAAAATCCCCTATAAAGTGACGAAACGATCCACATTCCAATCGGTGTTTAAAGATTCAAACGGGGAGGCCGATTTATTAATAGCGCCAGGTAGCGACAGATGAGCGACAGTAGCGTGATTTTCACAGCGCCGGCTAGTATTTGCTGTGCTTGGCCGTTGTTCGGTTGTTGACAGCGACTCAGTCGGTGTGCGGTAATGTTGAATACGGGGTTAGGAGTCGCTGTTTGACAGGTTCCGCGCTGTATGGGAGCGCATGACAACGAATGGCCATAGCGAACGGCTCCCAGCATATTCATTAACAAATCACGCTCAAAAAATTCTCGCGCTGTAAAATGCTTGTTTATACCCCAGAGCGCTGGCGGCGATGGGTTAAAAGTAGTTTTTTAACCCCCAAACCACCATATTTTTGGAAAAAAATAATAAACAAGTTTTTATAAACATTTTGTAATATGAATACATTAATATCAGACCTGTAATATCAATTCTGCACAATTTTTTTTTTTTTTTACCTTAAAAAAAAAGATATAACATTGCAGAAGTGGTCACCGAATTTCTGACATTTAAAAAAAAAACAAAAAAAAAAAAACAATAATATCAATTAATTATGAATATTTAAAGATTGCTCCATTGAAATGCATTGGAGAGCGCCAGGTAGCGAGAGGTCATACCTGTCGCTGTGATGGGATTAGCAGCGGCGCTGTTCGCTGAAGTCTGCAACATGATGAATCCCGCGCTAGCTGACGCTCTCGCCGGCGCTAGCCTCATTTAGCGTGATAAATGCGTGATTGTGTTCGCAGCCTGGCGTTATGGAGTCGGTAGCCGCCAATAGCTGGCGCTAGTGAGACACTACCTGTCCCTTGATAAATAAGGGCCTTAATGTGATCCCACCACCACTTATATGCTCTTACCAGAAATATGGCTTTAAAGCGCATTGGATAGAGCAGGTAACTCAGATGTTGCTCAATCTCAAGGAATCACTCAAATAGTACCCACTTAAGGGCAATGATTGTGCTCCACATGAATTACATGTAAAGAAAAAAGAAATAACATAGTGCAATAGAACTTTAATGAAAGGCCAAATGTACACTCACAATAAAACGATAAAACAAGCGCATAAAAACAATCCAGTAAGACTAACTCACGCTGCTCGATCCCCGATCATTCAAGGGGAGAGTGTCCAACACCGCCGACTCCCCTAACGCGTTTCGTCGCCCGCTGCGACTTTTACTAAGTGAGCCGGCGCGGCGGTGAATCCTGTTTAAGTCTCAAAACCAGGGGTGGGACTAATCACCCACCTTGGCGTCCTCCAATCAGAGCGGTGCGTGTCATAGAATCCACCGCCCAATCCAGGCGGGGCTATGTACATCATACAGATCTAATAGAGCTAGGTATATCAATATATTCCCTCAGCATTAGTCTCCAGGGTTACGCTATTCCAATAATATTCTACTCCTCATTAGGACTATAATGGCCTACTAAAAAAACCACCCAATCTTAATAAACAACGGGCAATGAGACTGTGAAGCCCTTTTTTTCCTTTCTTTCAATCCGCGCTCAGAGATGGAAGGGATATTAACCCTTATCAGCGCTGGACCAAAGAAAATATGTTATTTACATAAATGCTCCATAAAAGCTATTGCTTTTGCACTTTTCTGTTAGATGTTTTAGGTAATTGTCTGCACAGGAATGTCTCCTACATTTACAAGGAGATAATAGAATTTTAATCCCTAACACTTTTATTTGAAAGATTCAATTTGCAGCCAAAACAATGGCTGTTTACCCCAAAGGGGAATCCCCATCGCTCGCCTCCCCTGTTGCCCCACTAAAAGCTGTATTTTCTGGGGGGCTGGTGGCCTCTGCAATCCCCATTTATTTCATAAATAAACTATGTTTTTAAGATTAAATAGTTGGTGATCACTGAAAAGATTTGTATGAATTTGTAACAACTGTTGTGTGGGGCATAGATGGAGTTTTCTGTTGGGGTACAATAGATATATAGTTTTTTGCTATATTGCTGATTAACCTGTTGAGCTCTGGTAAAGCCTCCTCTTGTTATATAATTTATTGTGGAATGCTTTAAGAAGATCATTGGTGCAATTTACATTAAGGTTGCTGTCTGTTTTGCCAACCTCTGCTACGTTCAAGCTACTCTCCAGGTTGCCGACCGTCCTGTCCACATCAAAGCTGCTTTTCACATTGCAGACTACTTCTACATCCTGACCATATCCGAATCACTGTCCACATTGCCGGCCTCTGCTATGTCTCTAACTCATCTAAACTGCTCTCCGTGTTGCCAAAATCTGTTCTATGTCATCAGCACATCCGAGCTGCCACTTCTTGACGCTTTGCCCTGTCTACATTTAAGTTCCTATCCACGTTATTGGCCACTCTTGGCAATAGACAGTATGACATTTTTTTCATGGAAATAATTTATGCAATCAATAGTAATAATCCTTCTCTACCACCCTATGAAACTTGTTGGACTTGTTGGACTAGTATTAATAACAAATGCCACACCGTAAACTTTACTCCTAATTAACTAAACCTCCTTGATGCACCATCTGTTATATGTCATCACCACCACATCCAAGCTTCTACTTCTTGACCACGTCCAAGATGCTGTGGATGTTACCAACCTCTGCTTTGTCCTGACCACATGTAAGTTCCTGTCCGAGTTATTGGACACACTGATGAACTAGTCATGCAATATCCTGGCAATGGTCAGCATGGCATTTTTTATGGAAATAATTCATGTAATCTTTTGTCAATAGTAATGGTCCTTCTCTGCCACTTTATGGAACTTTTTGGAACTTGTTGGACTAGTATTAATAACAAATGCCACACTGTAAACTTTACTGCTAAACCTCCTTGGCGCACTATTGTGGATGTTCCGTCCTTCAGACCCCTTATTTGTTCAGTTCTTTGTACAGTTCCTCAACATAAGAACATTTTTATGAGCTCTTCGTGGTTCTATGATGAACTTCTGATAGATCGGCTTTCCTATCATCATGAAGTCTTGTTCTAGAGCAAAATAAATGTATACACTGCGGAATGTAGCCAACGATTCCAAGGAATGTGTATGGAGGTCATTGTTCATGGTGGAAGTGCTTTCGAGTCATATGGAAATCTCTCGGTCATATGGAAATCTCTTGAGTCATATGGAAATCTCTCGAGTCATATGGAAATCTCTCGGTCATATGGAAATCTCTTGAGTCATATGGAAATCTCTCGAGTCATATGGAAATCTCTTGGTCATATGGAAATCTCTTGAGTCATATGGAAATCTCTCGGTCATATGGAAATCTCTCGAGTCATATGGAAATCTTTCGAGTCATATGGAAATCTCTCCAATAAGGTGCAAAGGATTTGGAGCGAGCTCTATTATTGTCTGTATTATTCTCTACTCTTGCATGTCATATGATGATGATATTTGCCTTCGTTCTTTTCTGTCATATCATAGGTCATGCGTTCCATCACAACTGAGGAAGTCCAGCCGTCTATTTTTGTTTACTGCTTAGACATTTTAAAGTTTTCGCTTTATGTTAATCAAGTTTTATATGCAACTGTATTAAACCGGACCAACACCCTTACAAGAAACAGTGTTCATATGCATTCTTCCCCAGGGAAATTGCTGCACATAAAAATGAATTTACGTTTTTGTAACTCCTGCTGTGGTAAATTTTACAAGCAAAATGGCGTCTCATGGAGATGCAGGCCATCTGCAAAGAGGAAGTGCCGCTGGGTTTTCTGCCACGTTGCATTGTACGGTCAGGTGAATCCAGGCAGCAGCATGGCTGGGATGCTGGGAGAGGAAGCTCCAAAATGGCCGCTACCAACAGAAAATCTTTGAGGTGGCATTTCAGCTTTGAGTGGATGCAGAAAATATAGATGCTCATAATGATTCAGTATCATGCATGCAGATGGGCAGAAGTGAGTTTTTTCCAACTGTGCAAGGCTGTTGATCCAGTTTAAATGAATCTCTGCTAAGGTCTCAAATGTTTTGACAAGAACAGTTACGGAAGCTCCTCCCTGTGATGGTGGGGAGTGTGCGAGGATCAGTATATGTCCCATAGCTTGCTGTACATCAGGCCATTGTAGACACAGACAACCACCATCAGCACCACCTGTGGCTTTCCCAGTTTATGAATACTGGTAAAACGCAGCAGAAGGGAAGGCCAGAGTGTCAGATAAAGGTGCGCTAGAGGATCTGTTGAGCAGAGCAGAGAATCAGGACACTCGAGGTCTGGAAGACAAGAATGGGTTAACACAGTCTGTAAGTGGGGAGTGCCAGCAATGAGCACCATGCCAGTCAGTTTTCACCAGAGCCCCCCACAAGGCAGGACATACTACGCTGCAAACAAATGGGGGTCCCACAACTGTTACCACAGACCAGTGAACCCAGAGTTCAAGATAGGTAAAATCCAGTTCGGGTGTTGAGGAAGGTTGTTGAAACAGAACCAGAAGGTCAAGAGCCAGGGTAGTTTGAAATCAAATCCAATCTGAGGTCAGAGAGCCAAAGCAGTCAGTCATCCAAAGCCGGGGATCAAAAGCCATTGCAGGGTCGTCATACAAATCCAGAGGGTAAAAATTAGAGAGGATAGTCATCCAAGTCAAAGTCAGAGCCGAGCTGGTAGTCCGTAGAGCAAAGAGTAGAGCCAGGTATACACAATACAGGAATAGGTGGCAGGTGGCACTTCAAAGAAAATTTGCAGGCATCTTCCTGGCACAGCAGGCCTCCTTTTAAAGGCCACTTGGCACCAATTGGCCTTTAAAATGAGGCCTTCTGTGCCGGGACCTTTAAAAGGAGGCCTGCTGTGCGGGGAAGATACTTGCAGTTTTCTTTAGAGTGCCACCTGCCACCTACTCCTGTATCGTGGATGCCTGGCATGCATGCATAGTAGTGTGGAACCAAGCCACAGATTGCAGTTGTGCATGTGCGAGAGAGGTTCCTCCAGATGGCTTCTCAGCAGGCTTAAAGGGAGGGCAGGCATGATCCATCTGGCTGGCATCTCATTGGGCAGGTTGGCCCTGGCCAGCTTCTTCTGAGGAACGGAGCTCGGTGACAGACAGGAAAAGGGCCTTTAAAGGAGGCCTGCTGTGCCGGGAAGATGCCTGCAGATTTTCTTTAGAGTGCCACCTGCCACCTACTCCTGTATCGTGGATTCCTTGCAGGCATGCATAGTAGTGCAGAACCACTCCACAGATTACGGTTGTGCATGTGCGAGAGTAGCTTCTCAGCAGGCTAATGGGAGGGCAGGTATGATCCGGCCGGCCGGCATCTCATTGGGCGGGTTGGCCCTGGCCAGCTTCTTCTGAGGAACGGAGCTCAGTGCCAGACCGGAAATGGCCTACCAGAAGTGATGTCACCGGTGGAACCCAATGCGTTTCATTGGGTATTCCTATTTCCTTACTGGCTGATGACTTGGGGGGTAGGTAGGAGTAGGCAGCGGTGTGGACTCCCGGTCAATACAGGGATGAATGGGACCCGCTATCTGGTGATCGAATTAGCTCGGGGGAGGGGCATCCAGAATGCTGGAGCCCCCCTCCCAGCAAACCGCACACAAAGCTTGTAATACCTCATTACGAGCCAGCGGTGAGAACAGAGTCCCGCGATTGACGTAGTTGTGTCCTCTGCGCCGGCCACCGACAGGACCTGCCCAGGTGACCGCCCGGCAGCCAATCTCCGGACTCGTAATGAAGGTGAGTATTACAAGCTTTGTGTGCGGCTAGCTACGAGGGAGGCTCCAGCATTCTAGATGCCCCCCGAGCTACTTATGATCACCAGACAGCGGGACCAACACCCGTTAACCTAAAAACGGGTGTTGGTCCGGTGAGCAGGTGAGCTTGTTTCTTGTTTGTTTTTTTAACCTATGTAAACGGGCAAACAATCAGCAGTGACGGACAACGGATTTGAACGGCAAAACGGCTTTTATTCAGCAAAGTTCAGTAGATAGTCCAAAAGATTGCAGCATAAATGCAGTAAACAAAAAGGGTTACTTCACCAACCAAATAGTCCTGGGCTGGGTACTCCTGACTGTGCTAGCGTTCCAATATGCCCTGCGTCATACCGCTGCCAACCAAAATAACAGTCTGGACCACCATGTAGTTGGAATGATTAAATTTAATCGGCCACAGCCCAACATAAAATAAACAAATGTACAAGCAAAAATAGAGTCCCCCCAATTGTTCCGGGTCTGAGAAGCCTAGATGAAGGAAAGGGGAGGGAACAAAAAATAACTTCCCAACCCCACCAAGCGGAAGCCAACATAAACTCGGCCGCAAAACCTCCTAGGCCAGGGAGCTTAATCGGGCTAACCGCCAGTGACCAAAAACATCCCCTTCCTTACTTGAACCCCAAACCAACCAAAAACCTTTAAACCAAATCGTCCTGGCCCGTTTCAACAGAAACAGCCGCATACCCTTAACCATGAAAAAATGCTATCTCAGACCCGAAACCCGAGGGGAGACCCGCCAAAGCCAGCGCTGCCTGGTCCGCCACAACTCCACCGCCATCTCGATCCGCTCCTTCAATGACATGTTAAACAGATCGTTCCCCATGTCATTCAAGTGGACCCCATCGGACCTATAAAACCCCCTCATCCCTTCCACCTCGATGTGTCGCACGCTCAAGCCCCCATTCAGCCTGACGAACCTCGCTATCGCCCTATTGACCTTAACCCGAACCTTCTCGATGGCCAACAAGTCTCTAGCGTGTCGCCAGGCAAAACGGGGAACAATTTGGGACCAAACCAACACAACCCCCGGAAATGCTCCCAAAAAATACAACAAGTCCCGCGTTATGGACTTGATCAGGTGCCGCATCGGCACAGCCCCTAAATCATTCCCCCCTGCGTGCACGACCAATACCCCAGGCGGCCCACTCCTTGCCGCCACCCGCATTGTGTGCTCCCGCATGTCCTTCCACCGCAGGCCCCTCACACCGGCCCAGCTCAACCAAGCACGATCTTCCGGAATGCCCAGCTGCCTTCCATTCCTCCGAACCACCGCTCGCCGAGCCGACCAGTGAATATAAGAATGCCCGACGATCAGGACCGAGCACGCCAGCTCTAAAACAAAATAAGGAAAAGGAAGGGCGGAGGGAAGGGAAGGGGAGGGGGGTGGAAAAATGTTATAGACCAACCACACAATCACCTGTACCGCCGATCAATCCTATCCGGCCGAATGTACCGGCGAAACCGCGCCGATTCCCACCTTCCCAGTCTCTTTATTATTTCCTCCGGCAGCCCCATCCTAGCAGCCTCCGTTGCAGCCCCTATACGAAATGAATGGGTACCGTACTCGCTGCCTGCCAACCCCAGTTCCCTAAGACATTTCCTAAAAACTGCCAAAAACTGGAACCGCGATAAAAAGGAACCATCCTCGTGCATGAGCAATGGACCATTCACACCTGGCCTGACCTCCAGGAACTCCTCAACGGCGGCAGCCGGGCATAAATTACATTGCTGCAACCTTCCCAAAAAAATACTAACCCCCCGCCCCCTTTGATCCGTCTTTGACCTTCTTATCCGTAACACCACACCTTCATCTGACATCACGGTATCATCGAAACCCAAGCCCCCGGGAACCCGTTTATTAGAGCTCACCAGCTCCCCAACCCTCAAAGCTCCGAAGAATGCTAGAGAGAAAGCTGCCCTAAACAAACGAACCTCAAAACTTGATGTGCAAACCTGGGGCAAAACATTGATTATCCCACCCAACAAACCCCATGATACCGGTCGCCTATCATCGGCCGATCTACGCTCTTTCTGCCAACCCTTCAGAGCCTGGCGTACCCAAAACGCTTTAGTCATATCCGCCCAACCCTCCAGGCGGCACAAAAACGCCAAAGCCGACATCTTTCTGTCAACCGAAGCCGGGGACACACCTCCCGCCACCAACTCCCCCAGGTACCAAATCAGCAATGCCAGCCTATCGTCCTCAGTACTAGGCACCCCGAATTCCCCTACCAAGGCCCACCATTGCCGCCACGTCTTCACGTACGACCCCCAAGTAGATGGTGCAACTGACTTTTGAATCAAGCCAAACAGACGTCCTACAGGATCTCCAGCAGCCAGCCGGGGCACGACTCGCCAACCTCCCTTGCCTTGGGTGCCAGTTTCCTGAAGCGCTCCCACTGTAAACGAGAAAGAGCGTCAGCTATCCCATTCTCCACCCCAGGCACATGAGCCGCCCTGAACCATACGTTATAACGCAAACACCCCAACACCAGCTGTCTAAGCAGCACCACCACCGGTAATGACGAAGTCTGTGTGTTAACTGCCGCAACCACCGACATATTGTCCGACCGAAAACACACCGCCTTGTTCCTCAGCACCTCTCCCCAGAGGGTCACTGCCACCACCAGAGGGAACAATTCCAGAAAAGCCAAATTCCTCGCCAGGGGCGATTCCATCCACCGCCCTGGCCAGGGGCCCGCACACCATCTCCCCCCCAAGTAGGCCCCGAAACCAACCGATCCTGCCGCATCCGTGAAGAGCTCAAGCTCGTCATTCCCCTTCACCGGATCCATCCAGTACGCCAGCCCGTCAAAGGACTCCAGGAAAGTGACCCACATCCTAATGTCCTCCTTCATTGCCGCCGTCAACCTGATGAAGTGATGCGGTTTCTGAACCCCGGCCGTCGCTAGTGATAGCCGCCTGGTAAACACCCGCCCCATAGGTAGCACACGGCACGCAAAATTCAACTTCCCCAGCACTGACTGCAGCTGTACCAATGTGACCTTCTTAACCCCCAGGGCGCCTTCCAACCCCCCAACCAAATCCTCAATTTTGTCTCTCGGAAGCCTACATACCCCTCTCACCGTGTCAGTCTCAATCCCCAAGAATTTTATCACGGTTGCTGGACCCTCCATTTTGTCGTGCGCCACCGGCACCCCAAACGCCCCAAACACGTTCAGCATGGTTGACAACAGCAAATGGCAAACTCTGGTGCCCCCCGGCCCTACGCACAAAAAATCATCTAAGTAGTGGGTGACGGACCCCAAGCCCGCTCTCTCTTTTACGACCCACTCCAAAAATGAGCTATAGGCTTCAAAGTAGGCGCACGAAATGGAACACCCCATAGGCAGACACCGATCCACATAATACCCCCCTTCGAAAAAACACCCCAAAAGATACAGACTATCCGGGTGTACAGGCAGCAACCGAAATGCAGATTCGATATCGGTTTTTGCCAGCAATGCCCCGGGGCCTGCCTCCCTTACCATATCCAAAGCGAAGTCAAACGACGTATAAGACACCGATGACAGCTCTTTGTCTATCCCGTCATTCACCGACCCACCCCTCGGGAAAGACAAGTGGTGTATAAGGCGAAATTTGCCTGGTTCCTTCTTATGCACCACTCCCAACGGGGACACCACCAAATCCTCCAGAGGGGGGTCGCTGAATGGGCCCGCCATACGCCCCAATAAAACTTCCTTCCCCAATTTTTCCCTAATCACCTCAGGCCGTTCCCGAGCTGATTTCAGATTCCTAAGCGAGCGCACCCTGGGAGGCGCTGCACATGGGATCCGAAAACCCAAATCGAACCCCTCACCCAGTAATCGAGCCATGCCTTGATCAGGGTACCTATTTAACCAGGGGCGCATCTCCGCCCCTCTCACCGGGGAAACCCCTTTTTCCAGAACCCTCGGCCCCTCTGCGTTCCCCCCCCCCCGACCCTTCTTAAAACATCTCCCGGCCGAGTGGCTCCCGCCGCAGGCCGAACATTCGTGGCGAAATTTGCACGTGGGCCCCCATTTGCAGACGGAGTCATTGAAGGCTAAGCACAAACCACGTCTGGCCAAATCCGCCCCTCCCGACCCCATTGAAGTGGCGGCCCCTTGAAAGGGGGACGAACCCCCGATAGCTGGATACACTCCCCCCCTCGCATTCATCACCCTCAGCCACAGCCCTATATCCCTATGATCCCACCCCAACCCCTCACTAACCGACATCCGCTGCCGAAACTGCTCGTCGTAACGAAGCCAGGCCAAGCCCCCATACACCCGGTGGGCCTCCCAAATGGCGTCCAAATAGCAAAAAAGGGACGAGCAGTGTTCCGGGTTCTTTTCCCCGGTAACACTTGCAAGTATAGCAAACGCCTGCAGCCAATTCCCGAAAGTCCTCGGGATCAACCGAAAGCGCCTCCTATCCTCATCTTCTTCCTTCCGGTGTTCCTTCCCCTTTTCCCAACCCTCAACCCCAAAACGCTCCAAGGGCAGTAACGTGAATATGTCCACGTACTCCCTTTTCCATATTTTTTCCTTCACTTCCTGTTTCAAGTGCCCCCCAAGCGGACCCTCAAAACAGACGTAGGTGTGCCCTTTGGCCGAGTCCGAAATCGGAAGGGACCTATCGCCCCCCCCTAACTCGCCCAAACCCGTACCCACCGAATTCTCCCCCTCCCTGCTATCCACCTGGGCTGCCCCAAGCCGTGGTGCCCCCCCCCCGGTGCCAGTCTCCACCGGACCCGGTGCCGCCCCCTTTGACCCCCCGCTCGCTAATGACTCCCACCTGGCCAACAGCTCCCTTACCCCGGCCATAAAACTTGCCACCCCCGAGCCGTCACCCCCAGACGCCCCTCCCCCAGCTTGCGATACCGACATAACATCAGCGATAAATTGTGGCTCACCCTGCCGAGCGATTGCGCCGCTTGATCCTTCCTCGTGCTGCACCATTCCCTGGGTAGCTGGGCCCGACTGGCCCAGCGCCCCGCATCCCGACGTCCGTCCTGGCGGACGATGATGGTGTCCTGCTTACGCCCGCCGCCGCCGACCGTCCTCGTGCCCGACTGCCGCTGTCTTCCATCCGCCAACCTGGTGTGTCTTCCATCCGCCAACCTGGTGTATTGACCGCCGCGCCGCCCGACGCTGCCCCCTGGTCGACCACCGCCTGCGGGGAAAAAAGGAGAGGCGAGCAGATGGTACTGGCCGGGAAACCGAGTCCCCGGCCGCACACGCCAGCGTCCGCAGTGCCTGGACCTGCGCGCAAATGGGCAGGAGAGGACGCCATGCGCACCAGCTCGCCAGGCTGGGAGGCCGCCAGTTCAAAGGGCCACGCGCTGAGGGACGCAGGGACGCGCCAGGCTGGGGGAGCCATGGGGGGGGCATCCCGCGGTGCCGGGGGGAAGGGCGGCGGCGGGGGAGCCCATGGAGCAATAAAGGGGCCGGGGGGGAGCGAGGGGGGCGCTCCCGCAAAGGGGCATGCGCTATGGGATAAGGGGGGGGGTGGAGTGGGAGGTGAATGGTGGTTGGAAGTTAGGGGGGGTGTGTAGTGTGCTGTTTGGGGGCCCGCACCAGAGTCCGGTCGGTTGCCGGTCGGGTTGCCCCCCCCTCCGGGTCCGTACTCCGCTCCTTGTGGAGCGGAGCCCTGACCCGTGTGGAGGTCCCTGGCAGATGGTGAGGGTGGGGGGGGGAGGGGCCCCCTCCTCCGGCTTCTACGCGGGGAGGGGGGAGGGGCGGCGTGAAAGATGGCGGACCCGGCAGCCCGCTGCGAGGGCGCCGGGCCCGCATTGTGCTCCCCCCGCTGCCGTGGGGGGGAGGTAACTGTCACCCCCGCCACTCCCCGCCCGCGGTGACGGCGGGGGGCGGCGGCTCTCCTGCGGCCCGAGCTCCTCTGCTCGGGCAGCGACGATGCCTGTCTCGGGGGAGTGGGCGGGGCTTCCGCCCCCGCTGCATCAGCCTCTCCCTGCTCAGTGAGGGAGAGGCAGGGGGAAGCGCCACGCTTTCGGCCCGAGCTCCGATGCTCGGGCCGGGACACACCTGAAGGGGGCGGAGCCGGCAGCCCCCGCACGGCGGCCCCCCCTCCTGGGCAAGGGAGCGCCCAGGCAGAGGGACACGACCGCGGCCCGAGCTCCGATGCTCAGGCCGTGCCACTGCGGGAGGCGCGCAGACCGAGGGGTGCCGCTGGGAGGCCGCAGCCACCCCACCCCGATCCGCGGCCCCAGGCTTCTTGCGTCTGACCGAGGGGGGGGGGAGGGGAACCGGGGAGGGATCAGCAGCAGCGACTGTCCCCCGCCGATCAGGGCGGCGGGGAGGAGAGGGGCTGAGCCGGGCAACTGCCCGGCGGGCTCTTGCTGGTCTGGATGGGGGCGGCGGCGAGGGGGACTGGGAAGGTAGTAAGCCCCTCAACCAGTCCTCGCCCCGCCGTCCAGCCTCCTTGCGCAATGCGGAAATTAGGGCCTCCATCACTTAGCTTTTTTGAATGGGCGAGCGTCGGTCCGACTGCTCGTCCATCCACGCCGGGTCAAAGAGGAAGGGGAAGGGGACGGACGTCCCCTTAAATAATCCCCCTTCCCCCTGAGGTCACTTCCCCCAGTGACCACTTCCCCCCATGGCTGGTCTGCCTCCGGACAGGAACGCAGGCCAGTCATGTGGGCTGCCCTCCTTAAAGGGACGGCGCTTTCTAGCAAGCTGATCAATTCCAGTCCACTTTACAGGGCGTATCAGCCCTCTGCTCAATGTCCAGTGCTATCCTTCACCACGGTGCAGCTCAGCCTGGGCTTACTCCAACAGGCTGGTCATCAACCAAGGAAAGGCCGTGTGCTCTCTTCTTATACAGGCTTCTCCTGTAATCAGCGTGCACACTTGTGGAGGGCCTTAGAACATGTAACAACCCGTTAGGGAATTGGGGAAGTGACCCAGGTCCTGAAAACCCGGACGGATTGTGCTTTATACAGCCAAGCAGGGAAGGAATAGACATTCTGATACAATTTACCACACCTATTTCAGGGAAAAATTCGATCGGCACAAATCCCAAGAAATTCGGGTTCGTGCCAAATCAATTTTTCCCCAAAATTGGATGCGAATTCCAATTCAGACAAATTGGATCGCTCATCTCTACTACTACTTTATTCTCCCCCTATGCCCTTGGGGACTGAAAGCCGTAGCATCCTCTGCTGCAGCCAGCAACCCCTATTGGAGAGGTGTGGGCCAAGTACCCCACCACACAGATGCTGATTCCTGGGTAACCTGATGGGCAGGGCTGGATTAAAGCAGACCAAGATCCATATTTTTTTACTAGAATCCACTGAATTGGTACGCTCTACGAATAGTAACTTATGCCTAATTTTACTGCTTTTGTTTCAGTCTAATCCCAGATAATGGCGCCTGTCTTAGCTGTAAAGCTCCGCCTCCTCTATTCATTTTCACTGCTGTGTGTGCCAATTATGTCATTTCCACACCTATGCAATGACTGATCACTTGCAATCTTACAAGGAGAGCAAAAAACAATGTTTCAGGATGATTTATAGAAATATCCATTTCTAGTTCTACACCCTAAGTAAAGAGGGGCTTTGGTCAAATGTATTTCACAAGTTCAGTGGGTTTTGGTCTGCTTTAAATGCGGTGGAGGCCCATGGGCACAAAATCAGGCAGAGGCCCCAGATACAGTATTTTTTCCTTTAAAATAATAGTCCAGCCAAGTAACTGATTGGTGGTTGTCTGACAAGAACATGTTTCCAGCTCACCAATGCCCTTTAAAACATAACTTTTACTAATGCATTTAAAAAAATTGTATACCCAGTGCAAGATATATGTGAAAGGCTACTTGCCCCTGGCTGAGTTGGTTGACGTGTTTTGGGGTTGTGGGCCTCTTAGCCTTGGTAACCCCGAAACGCGTCACTCAACTCAGTAGCCTTTCACATATATCCTGCACTGGGTATACAATATTTTTAAATGTATCAGTAAAAGTAATGTTTTAAAGGGAATTGGCGAGCTGGATACATGTTCATAGCACACTTTGGATTTGCAGATATTCCTCCTTGCTCCCATTGGCCCCGTTATGGGAATTTTTTTGGGCTGTTATATTTTTTTGAAGCACATGGTGGTTGTCTGGGACCCGTCTACTTACAGGAACGTCAGGTTGGGTCCTTTGTGCCACCCTTGTGCGGGTGCGTGCTGCTCGGGAACTCCTGCTTTGCCATTCTGGGTGGGGGGTAGTGTAGTCGCCCGGCTGGTCCAGCAGAAAACAGTTCCCTGCATTGAGCTGTCAGTGGCTGTGCTTGGTGGCTTATGTGCAGTGACAGCTCTGCACCCATCACTGTAGCGTTGGTGGCGGGGGCTTTGCCGCTCTAGACTCACCGTCCTGCCCTGTGGTGGCTTTGGCTGCAGGTTTGAGAAAACAAAAAAAAGGCTTCCCTGGGCGTGCCGATAGCTTTGTTGCCGGCCCTGCGGTCACAATAAATATCCTCCTGGACCAGACCATAACCCAAAGGTTGATGAAGGCTCCCTTTGCAGAGCAAGTGGTGGAGGCCCCCGGCACGTGCTCCTTGCGCCCTCCTCATAATCCTGCCCTGCTGATAGGTGTTGGGAGTTGTGGGTAGCCTTTCCCGAGGAAGAAAACTTCCCATTGCATGTATAGGTCCGAGCAGATACCCGAGCAGATTACTGTACCTAAAGTGAAAGTAGACAGATCTGTACCTAAAGTGAAAGTAGACAGTTCTAGGGGAAGCGATCTCACCGCTGGAACCACTATGCTTTTACCACACCTGTCATATGCTGCTGGTTTCTGTCCCTCCACAATGTATTATGGCAGGGCCGGCTCTAGGTTTGTGGGGGCCCTTGGGAAAGAGAGTCTTAATGGGCCCCAAAGCAGTGAGTCACATGATGTCACCTTTCAGCTCCGCTGCCACAAATGGGTCGTCTCCTGCTGCTTATCGCCCACCAGTCCTTATTGTCTTCCCTATAGCCACCAAACGTCCTCCAGTTCTTATTGCCTTTCCTATAGCCACCAATCATCTTCCAGTCCTTATTGCCTTCCCTATAGCCACCAATCACCCTCCAGTCCTTATTTCCTTCCCTATACCCACCAAACGTCCTCCAGTTCTTATTGCCTTTCCTATAGGCACCAATCACCCTCCAGTCCTTATTTCCTTCCCTATAGCCACCAATCACCCTCCAGTCCTTATTTCCTTCCCTATAGTCACCAATCACCCTCCAGTCCTTGTTGCCTTCCCTATACCCACCAATTACCCTCCAGTCCCTGTTGCCTTCCCTATAGCCACTAATCGCCCTCCAGTCCTTGTTGCCTTCCTTATAGCCACAAATCGTCTTCCAGTCCTTATTGCCTAACCTATAGCCACCAATCATCCTCCTGTCCTTATTACCATCCCTATAGCCACCAATTGCCCTTCAGTCCTTGTTGCCTTCCCTATAGCCACCAATCACCCTCCAGTCCATATTGCCTTCTCTATAGCCACCAATCATCTTCCAGTCCTTACTGCCTTCCCTATAACCACCAATCACCCTCCAGTCCTTATTGCCTTCCCTATAGCCACCAATCACCCTCCAGTCCTTTTTGCCTTCTCTATAGCCACCAATCACCCTCCAGTCCTTATTGCCTTCCCTATAGCCACCAATCGCCCTCCTGTCCTTATTGCCTTCCCTATAGCCACCAATCACCCTCCAGTCCTTATTTCCTTCCCTATAGCCACCAATCGCCCTCCTGTCCTTATTGCCTTCCCTATAGCCACCAATCACCCTCCAGTCCTTATTTCCTTCCCTATAGCCACCAATCGCCCTCCTGTCCTTATTGCCTTCCCTATAGCCACCAATCGCCCTCCTGTCCTTATTGCCTTCCCTATAGCCACCAATCACCCTCCAGTCCTTATTTCCTTCCCTATAGCCACCAATCACCCTCCAGTCCTTATTGCCTTCCCTATAGCCACCAATCATCCTTCAGTCCTTATTGCCTTCTCTATAGCCACCAATCCCCCTCCAGTCCTTATTGCCTTCCCTATAGCCACCAATCACCCTCCAGTCCTTACTGCCTTCCCTATAGCCACCGATCGCCCTTCAGTCCTTGTTGCCTTCCCTATAGCCACCAATCGCCCTCCTGTCCTTATTGCCTGCCCTATAGCCACCAATCATCCTCCAGTCCTTATTGCCTTCCCTATAGCCACCAATCATCCTTCAGTCCTTATTGCCTTCCCTATAGCCACCAATCGTCCTCCAGTCCTTATTGCCTTCCCTATAGCTACCAATCACCCTCCAGTCCTTATTGCCTTCCCTATAGCCACCAATCATCCTCCAGTCCTTATTGCCTTCCCTATAGCCACCAATCATCCTTCAGTCCTTTTTGCCTTCCCTATAGCTACCAATCACCCTCCAGTCCTTATTGCCTTCCCTATAGCCACCAATCATCCTCCAGTCCTTACTGCCTTCCCTATAGCCACCAATCATCCTCCAGTCCTTATTGCCTTCCCTATAGCCACCAATCACCCTCCAGTCCTTATTGCCTTCCCTATAGCCACCAATCATCCTCCAGTCCTTACTGCCTTCCCTATAGCCACCAATCATCCTCCAGTCCTTATTGCCTTCCCTATAGCCACCAATCATCCTCCAGTCCTTACTGCCTTTCCTATAGCCACCAATCATCCTCCAGTCCTTATTGCCTTCCCTATAGCCAACAATCATCCTTCAGTCCTTATTGCCTTCCCTATAGCTACCAATCATCCTCGGACCGCTTTAACATGTAATAACTGTAGGCCACTGTATTCTTATTATTAGCAGAAGTAATAATTAGCAATAATAATAATAAAAATAAAAAAATGAATGTTTTTTGTTATAGATTGCATGTAAAAACACCAAAGTTTATTTTTTAAAATATATGGAACCAGCTCAGTATTTCTGAAATTGTGTTTTTTATGGCTGTGGGTCGCTGTAATATTCGTATTATTATTACTGGTAAAAGTATTAATACTATTATTATTATTGCTAACATTATTATTATTAATTTTTATGAATTAATGATAATGTTTTTATACATTAAATTGTATTTGTTTTAACATGTAATAACTAGATTCTTATTCTTATTATTAGCAGAAGTAATAATAATAATATTAATAAATGTTTTTTTATTTAACATGTAATAACACCAAAGTTTATTTTTTTTTTAAATATATATTAGTTCAGTATTTTTATATTGAGGTTTCTATGGCTGTGTGTCATTGTATTTTTTTGTATTATTATTATTATTATTAGTAGAAGTTATAATACTACTAATAATAATAATTATATTTCATACATCAAGTAATATTTTATTTAGCATGTAAAAACACCAAAGTTTATTTTTTTTAAATATACAATAGTTCAGCATTTTTAGTATTGTGGTTTCTATGGCTGTGTGCCATTGTAATTTTTGTATTATTATTATTATTAGTAGTAGTAGTAATAGAAGTTATAATACTACTAATACTAATAATAATGTTTTCATACATCACGTTATTTTTTTATTTAACATGTAATAACACCAAAGTTTATTTTTTTTAAAATATATATTAGTTCACTATTTTTTATATTGAGGTTTCTATGGCTGTGTGCCATTGAATTTTTTGTATTATTATTATTAGTAGTAATAGAAGTTATAATACTACTTATACTAATAATAATGTTTTCATACATCACGTTATTTTTTATTTAACATGTAAAAACACCAAAGTTTTTAATATATATATATATATATATATATATATATATATATATATATATATTAGAATAAAATTATTATGTAACAAATTCAGTATATAAAAATTGTGGTTTCTTTGGCTGTGGGTCATTGTTATATTTGTTTTATTATTATTAGTAGTAAAAGAAGTAATAATAATATTATCAATAATAGTATAGTGTGCCATTGTATTTTTTGTATTATTATTATTATTAGTAGTAGTAGTAGTAGAAGTTATACTACTAATACTAATAATAATAATAATAATGTTTTCATACATCACGTTATTTTTATTTAACATGTAAAAACACCAAAGTTTTTAAAATATATATATATATATATATATATATATATATATATATATATATTAGAATAAAATTATTATGGAACAAATTCAGTATATAAAAATTGTGGTTTCTTTGGCTGTGGGTCATTGTTATATTTGTTTTATTATTAGTAGTAGTAAAATAAGTAATAATAATATCAATAATAGTATTAATAACGTTTTTGATGCATCACGTTATTTTTTTTTTTATTTAACATGTAATAACAACAATGTTTAGCCATGAGCGCCCCTTGAGCACCGAGCCTGTATTATACTCCTCCACACCCCGGTGCTGGTAATGGGATTGAGGTTCCGGCAGGGTTGCCACCAGGCCGGCATTTTTTTTATTTATTGGCCATTGGCCTGGTGGTGCCGGTATTTGTTTTTTTACTGGTAGTTAAGGGTGGGAAAAGTATACCCGCAATTACCAGTAAAAAAACAAATACCGGCACCACCAGGCCAGTTGCCTGTAAATTAAAAAAAATACCGGCCAGGTGGAAACCCTAGATGTCAGGCTTGCTGGCCTCCTGCCAGTGCTCCACAGCTGGGCCAGGTGATAGCTTAAAGCAGACCAACAGTCAAAAATGACTTGAACCAGGCCAACATGACAAACAGTGCTCATATGTATCCCTCCCCGGGGCAATTTAGTTTGTTGCACCTAAAAATTGATTTACTGTTTTCTAACTCCTGCTGTAGTGAATTTTAGAAACAAAATGGCGGCTCATGCATTTGCAGGTCGCCTGCAAACAGGAAGTGCTGCTGGGGCTTCCTGTTACTGTGCATTGTCAGTTTTGTCAGATGAATCCAGGCAGCAGCATGGCTGAGATGCTGGGAGAGGAAGCTCCAAAATGGCCGCTACCTTTCTGTTACAACTGTGCCAGGCTGTTTAAAGTGGACCAAAACCCACACTGATGGCTCGGGAATCTTATAGATTGATTCCAATCGATTCCCTCCCCCCCAGGGGCATCCAGAATCGGGATGCCCCGCTGTTTGAAACCCCCCAGGATAGTCAAAATCTTGGGTTTTGGTCAACTTTAAGCCTTGGTTTTATTAGTCCCTGTGCTTTGTGTATTGGTAAGCATACGCTGTAATTTCAGATTTTTTTTGGGGTGGGAAATTCCCCAAAGATTACTTTCACACAGAAGTGAGATTGTCTCGACCATACCTCCCAAGTGTCCTTGATTTGGAGGGACTGTCCCTCTTTTGAGTTCATGTCCCCCTGTCCCTCGTTGTTCTCCTTTGTTCCTCTTTGAGGTGTAACAAACAGATCTGCAGCAATAAATGATTCATTTGCTTTTTATATTGTTGTAACCGATACATCCTAACATACCTCCCAAGTGTCCCTGATTTGGAGGGACTGTCCCTCTTTTGAGTTCATGTCCCCCTGTCCCTCGTTGTTCTCGTTTGTCCCTCTTTGAGGTGTAACATGCAGATCTGCAGCAATAAATCATTCATTTGCTTTTTCCAAGTGTTTATATTGTTGTAACCGATACATCCTAACATACCACCCAAGTGCCCCTGATTTGGAGGCGGGGCTGGCGTCAGCACCCGGCAAGGCGGGGCAGCTGCCTGGAGCCCCCACCCTCCCCACTGACAGGGCCAGGATTTGGGGTGTGCAATGGCGCTTGACCAGTGATGGACATCTCCTCGATTGACAAATCCACACAATGGGGCATCTCAATTTAGATTCCAGGGGAGGAAGTGCTGGGTTTTGTTCTGCTTTTAAGTTGCCCGCCCCCAGCTGATTTCCTATCCCTGGAGCATCCCAATCTGTGATACCCTACTGCAGGGCCGGATTAGGTGCCATGGAGGCCCCTGGGCACAAAATCTGGTGGAGGCCCCAGATACAGTATTTTTTTCAAGTAATCGATTGGTGGTTGTCTGGCACCTGCCTACTTACTGGAACGTCAGATCGAGTCCCTTGTGCCCCCCTTGTGCGGGTGTGTGCTGCTCGGGAACTCCTGCTTTGCCATTCGGGCCGGGGGTTTTGTAGTCGCTCAGCAGGAAACAGTTCCCTGCATTGAGCTGCCAGCGGCTGTGCTTGGTGGCTTATGTGCTGTGACAGCTCTGCAGCCATCACTGTAGCGTTGGTGATGACGGTGGCTTTGCTGCTCTAGACTCTCCGTCCTGCCCTGTGGTGGCTTTGGCTGCAGGTTTGCAAAAACAAAAAAAGGCTTGCCCAGGCGTGCCCCCACTGCCGCTGATAACTTGGTTGCTGGCCAAAAATTGAAAGGTCTCCTGGACCAGACCATAACCCAAAGGTTGCTGGAGGCCCTCTTTGCAGTTGAAGTGGTGGAGGCCCCCCTCATAATCCAGCCCTGTCCTACTGTGTGATACCCCTGGCATACTCACTATGCAAGCAATTCCACCCCTGAGTTTTGGTCTGCTTTACAGGGGCATCTCAATTTGGGAAGAACCCCCCTGGTTTGGCTGTTAACTCAAACTGGAGATCCCACAGTACAATCACCAGTTCCAGGAAAGTAACGAACAAAGTGGGGGTCACACACAGGGGCATCCAGAATCTATAATCGTTTAGACTCCGAGGTCAGGTTTAAAGGGGTTTGGTGCGCTTCAAAGCAGACCAAAACTAGAGTTTTGGTCCAAATAACATGATCCTTAGGGGGAATCCAGATTTGGGACGTCCCTCTGTGATGTGACGCGACTCTTCACCACAAAGGGGCCACCTGAGACCATGCCACATAAACCTGGAGCCGGGCCTGTTTGGAGGAGGGACTGTCCCTCTTTTGAGTCTGTGTCCCCCTGTCCCTCGTTGTTCTCATTTGTCCCTCTTTGAGGTGTAACATGCAGATCTGCAGCAATAAATGATTCATTCGCCTATTCAAAGTGTTTCTATTGTAACTGTTACATCCTATCTCCTATCCATCAATCAATGAAGGGGCGTGGCCTAATTTAACAATTGTCCCTCTTTCCCACCCTAAAAAGTTGGGAGGTATGTTGACCTATGTTGAATTGAATTTCCTCCTGCAGTTGCATTGACTGTGAAAAGGAGGAAATGATTGGTCTCTGCTGAAGCAGTGTTTCTCCTATTTCCCCCCATCGGTGGCAATTAGGAGCACCCCCCCCCTCTCTGTGACTGGTAGATTCTCCTTCCTCTGTATCAACCATTAAAGTTAAATAAAACTTTTTTCAGCTTGTGTAGCTTTATTTTTTGGCAAACATTTTGCAGTCTTTTATGCAGTTTTTTTTATATCTTTTTGAGGTTTTCGAGCTGTTACAGCGAGATCCTTCCTCTGCTTCCTGTAACGGAAACCTCAACCTGTTGGTTGTGATATTGGACACGCCCAGTGACTTCTGTCTCGTTTTGTAGTTTACATTGTGCTTTGTCTATAGAAGTTGATCTGTCCCCTTAAAGTGGACCAACACCCAGGATTTTCACTATCCTGGGTATTGGTCCACTTCGCTGTGTGAAACCCCCCAGAAAGCCCCAAAAACTCACCTCTCCCCGCTCCCATGTGACTGCTGCAGCCAATCCCCGCCGGCGGACAAGCGGGAGGAAGCGACGGACAAGAGAGCGCGCCCTCCGCCGCCTCCCACGCGTCACTCTTACAGGGCGCGCGCATGCGCCGGCCATTCACAAATGTGCGCGTCCTGCTAGAGGGACGTGCGGGAGACGGCGGCGGGCACCGCTGGATCGAGGAGCAGGTAGGGATGTAGGGGTTTCTGGGATCGGGGTGCCCCGCAGTCAGGGAGCTGATCGGTCCGGGAGGGTGTTGGTCCACTTTAACGCAGCCAATCATCTGTAGGCAGATCACAGTCTGTCCAATCCGATCTCTACAATCTGCACACAATATAACCGCCCTCAGCAATCTCTGTGGACCAGGATTTACAGGGTTAAAGTGATACTGCAAAGATAATTGTTACATCCATTGCGTTGGACTGCGTTTGGCGCTTTAAACTGTTTTCCATTTTTAAAGTAGACCAAAACCCATGGAGATCAGCCCAGGAATCTATAAGATTCCCGGGCTGATTGGTTCCCTCCTCCCGGGGCATCACGATTCTGCTGTGTGAAACTCCCCAGGTTGCCCATAAACTCACCTTCTTTCCCGATCCAAGGCGCATGTGCGAGCAGTGTGCGCATCCCCGCTATCCCTCTAGCAGGGCATGTGCCTGCACCAGGCATCTGTGAATGGCCAGGGTGGGCACGCTCCCTGGTAGAGGGTAGCGAGGGTTTCGGCTGCCGCTCAAACATGCACCATTGACTTGAAAAAGAAGGTGAGTTTATGGGCAACCTGGAGGGACGCCTCTTCGTCTAAGGTGAGCGGATCTAAGCGCACTGGCGGCCACATCGAGCGCATGCGGCGTAGGATCGGGAAGGAGTGAGTTTGTTCGGGCGACCAGGGGGGGCATGGACCAAAATTCGGGATAGTCAAAAACTCTGGCTTTGGTCCACTGTGACAGACTCTCTGCCTTTTGGATTTAACCACTGTTCAATTGCCCACCGGGTCATTCATTGGATGCCCACTGTTCCTTTTTCTATACAGCCCCTGGGACCCTACTTGGGCATATTGGATTTTAAAGGCCCTGTTTCTGCCCCTTGGACTTTACATAGGTTCATTACTTTCATTTTCTTAAGCATGTTCCAGACAATGTCATTGTGTTGTTGATTGTGTTACAGACTGCCATTGTATTGTTGATTGTGTTACAGACTGCCATTGTGTTGCTGATTGTGTTACCGGCAGAGCTGAGGGATTGTGTGTCCTGCTCCCATTGGTCTGTGTGTTTGTCATGCAGTTCTCCATCAGGTCCACGGGGGAGGTCCCCTTGCATGGAGACTTGCATATAAGGCCCAGGGTATCACTAATAAAAGTAGTTCATCTTCACCCTCAATACTGAGTTCTGTCTCTTATTGGGGGAAACGCTATATCGCAATTCACTAGCCCTTGTAAGGACTGTTCCTGTTTTCCTCACGGATGACTCTGGGATTCCTGCAGTACCTCTCACCATTGGGAAAAGGACGTCTCTGGCGGGGAAGCCCTCCGGCGATAAAGGTTATCGCTACATCCACTTTAAAGGTTCAACCAATGGCAATCTCCTTCTCATTCCGTCCCCCAAATTAGCTCAACAGAGTGGGACAGGATTGCTGGTCCCTCCCTCCTCCCGTTGCCATTGCTGTCAGCGCAGAGCGATGGCGGCCTCCTCCAGCCTCCACACCAGCCAACAGTGGGGGGACCTACACCATCGCTCGTCACAGGCCGGAGGTGTGCGGCTATGGGAGCAGCCTGACACAAACTTCCCGGAACGGATGGAGTGTGCACTGCACCCTGTGCAGGGGGTGAGTGTCCATACTTACTTCGCCATGTGTCTCAGGTGGGCATAAGGAGGAGGAGGGACAGGGCCGGCTACAGGTTTATGTGGGCCCTTGGGTGGCATGGTCTCAGTGGGCCTCTTTGTGGTGAAGAGTTGTGTCACATGGAGGGACGTCCCAAATCTGGATGCCCCCTAAGTATCATGCTATTTGGAGCAAAACTCTCTACTTTAAAGTGCACCAAACCCCTTTAAACCTGACCTCGGAGTCTAAACGAATCTAGATCCTCCTGATTTTGGATGCCCCTGTTTTTGACCTCCTCCCCCCCTTTGTTCATTACTTTCCTGGAACTGGTGAATGCACTGTGGGGTCGCCAGTGTGAGTTAACGGCCAAACCAGGGGGGTTCTTATACAAACAGTGGCATCCCAAATTGAGTGGTTATGCCAGCGATCCCAGGGGGTTTCACACAGTAGGGTATCACAGATTGGGATGCTCCAGGGATAGGAATCTAAATCGAGATGCCCTGTTGTGTGAAACCCCGCCGTTGCAGGAGATGCGGGCACCAGCTGTGGCGGTGCCCTCCCAGTCCACCGCCGCACACTCCAAAGGCCAGCCCTGTCAGTGGGCCGCCCAGAAAGTGGGGGCCCCTGGCAGCTGCCCCACCTTGCCGGGTACTGACGCCAGCCCTGAGGAGGGATGCCCACTCTGCCCTCGCACCCCCTCCCCTCTGCATCTGGGTGTATATGTGTATATAAGAGAGACAGTAGCACCCACCCAGAACCCCGGTAGTGCCATGCTGGCTGGTAGGCTGCTCCTTCAGCTGGGCTTTCCTGCTCCGGCACGCTGGGGCCAAAATCTGGATGGCATGAGTCCGGCACTCCCCACTGTCAATGGGGTAGAAGAGGAGGAGCAATCAGGCACCGGCCACGAGGAACCTCACAATCTGTTGATATTATGCTTCACAGGCCCGCTCCCCTCGCTCACTTCCTCCCTCAGTCTGTGCCTGGCCGCCAGCCTCAGCTGCTGCGGCTGTTTCTACTTAGGGCAGAATGGATGCCCCAGCCTGCCACGCTGAGGCTGTGTAAGGAGCAGCCACTCTGTACCCCGAGAAAGCTCTATCACCCTTGTCTGGCTGTGCCGTTCAGTTCACGGGAGTTCCCACTCCTGGGAGTGTGCGCATGTGCTTTGGGTGTGCATACATGGGTTTCGGGAGTGTGTCTGGGTGTGCTGGTCTAGCAACAGGGGGAGAAGCACAGCCAGGGTAGGGTGGCTTATGCAAGTTCAGCCCATTATGCTAATTATTATGCAACATCACAGATCCAAGGGCCATGCCTATTTTTTTTAAGAAATTCGACAAGAGTGGGGTAATCCAGAACCCCCCCACAATATACCTGTGTAACACAACCGCACCAACCAACGAGTATGTGAATGAATAAAAACCCTTTATTTTATATACGGGTATTATTACAATGGTAGGTCACACCTATCACATTAAAATGAGGTTAAAAACATCAGACCCCCTGGATGATCATATAACACTCTAATATATTCATAATTCATCTCAAGTCCCTAAAAATGCCAATTCATTGCTGCTAGTGTCCCTAAATGTGAATAAAAATGAATTCATCTAAAACATATGTGCTATACTCTACTCTGTGCAAAACAATGCTTATCAATAAATAAGTGAATAAAACATGAGCTAATACAAGCCGTCTCAGCCTGAGGAAGTGATTCAGGGGAATCACGCTACGCGTCGCCCTCTGCTCGTTCGGACCCCGGAGGATAGTCCTGAATATCTGGTGAAGTACCTTATAATATGCGTTTTGTAGTCCCAACTGGGTATTCTTTATGACACTTTGAGTTATGTTTGTATTTAGGAGATAAGAGTTGCTAGGCACTTGGTACTTTACTTTCGGCCTTATTTATCAAGGGCTAGCGCCAGGTAGTGTCTGACGAGCGCCAGGTACCGCCAGCTAACGGCGGCTACCGAATCAAGTACGCCCGGCGGCGGTCACAATGACGCATTTATCACGCTAAATGAGGCTAGCGCCGGCGAGAGCGTCAGCTAGCGCGGGATTCATCATGTAGCCGACTGCAACGAACAGCGCCGCTGCTAATCCCATCACAGCGACAGGTATGACCTGGCGCTCCCTGGCGTGGTCCAATGCATTTCAATGGAGCAATCTTTAAATAATCATAATTAATTGCTATTAATGTTTTTTTTTGATGTTCATGTATTCATATTACAAAATGTTTAGAAAAACTTGTATAATTTTTACATATAAAAAAAAAGGTTGTTTGGGGGTTAAAAACTACTTTACACACATCGCCGCCAGCGCTCTGGGGTTTAAACAAGGAATTCACAGCGCAAGAAATTTTTGAGTGTGATTTGTTAATGAATCTGCAGCAAGCCGTTCGCTCTGGCCATTCGCTGTCAGGCGCACCCATACAACGCGGAACCTGTGAAACAGCGACCCCTAACCCCGTATTCAACATTACCGCACACCGACTGAGTCGCTGTCAACAAGCAAACCCCGGCCAAGCACAGCGAATACTAGCTGGCGCTGTGAAAATCACGCTACTGGCGCTCATCTGTCGCTACCTGGCGCTATTAATGAATCGGCCTCCCCGTTTGCACATTGACAGGAAGATTGTATGAGCTCATGTTTTATTCACTTATTTATTGATAAGCGTTGTTTTGCACAGAGTAGAGTATAGCACATATGTTTTAGATGAATTCATTTTTATTCACATTTAGGGCCACTAGCAGCAATGAATTGGCATTGATCATCCAGGGGGTCTGATGTTTTTAACCTCATTTTAATGTGATAGTTGTGACCTAGCATTGTAATAATACCCGTATATAAAATAAAGGGTTTTCATTAATTCACATACTCGTTGGTTGGTGCGGTTGTGTTACACAGGTATATTGTGGGGGTGTTCTGGATTACCCCACTCTTGTTGAATAGCATATGCCCCATACCAACCGAGGTTGGGACCTGTGTTTAACCAGCACACCTTATAATTCACAGTGGTGCGGAGTTACATTTGGGCCCTTATTCATCAAGCGATAGCGCCAGGTAGTGTCCGACGAGCGCCAGGTAGCGGCAGCTATCGGCGACTACCGACTCAAGTACGCCCGGCGGCGGTCACAATGACGCATTTATCAAGCAAAATGAGGCTAGCGCCGGCGAGAGCGACGGCTAGCGCGGCATTCATCATGAAGCCGCCTGGACCGAACAGTGCCGCTGCAAATTCCCTCACAGCGCCAGGTATGAGCTGTCGCTCCCTGGCGATGTCCAATGCATTTCAATGGAGCAATCTATAATAATTCATGATTAATTGGTAATAATTTTTTTTTTAATTTTTTTAATGTCAAAAAATCGGAGACCACTTCTGCAATGTTAGGATTTATTTTTAAGTCAAAAAAAAAAAAAAAAAAATTATGTGCAGAATTGATCTAACAGGTCCGAGATTAATGTATTCATATAACAAAATGATTCTAAAAACATTTATAATGTTACATTCAAAAAATATGGTTGTTTAGGGGTTAAAAACTAGTTAATACACATCGCCGCCAGCGCTCTGGGGTTTAAACAAGGAATGGACAGCGCCAGCACATTCGGAGCGTGATTTTTTGATGAATATGAAGCTAGCCGTTCGCTCTGGCCATTCGTTGTCAGGCGCTCACATACAACGCTGGACCTGTGAAACAGCGACCCCCCAGCCCGTATTCAACATTACCGCACACCGACTGAGTCGCTGTCATCAAGCTAATGCCGGCCAAGCACAGCGAATACTGGCTGGCGCTGAAAAAATCACGCTACAGTCGCTCATCTGTCGCTACCTGGCGCTATTGATGAATTGGCCTCTAAGTCTTTTGCTACTTTTTTTAAGAAGAGAAATCACAAGGTGATACTGTACACCCCGATATCTCGGCCATTTCTTCTTCAATTTAAAAGCAGAAAACAGTTTAGGACATCGCCAAATGTAGCCTAAAGCAATGGTTGTATCACTTTAACACCTTTTAAAGTGGTCATCCTTTTTGGCATGTGGTGGGTTAGGGGAGTTGGGGGACCTTGGGGAAGTGTTTAGGCCCACTTTAAGCTTTTAAATCTAAAATAAGCACCCAACATTCCCAAATGTATATAAAAGGGCCAAATATACCAGTCCAGTCCCCACGGCAGATAATCTACAATAAAATTTGTAGCGATAACCTTTATCGCCGGAGGGCTTCCCCGCCAGAGACGTCCTTTTCCCAATGGTGAGAGGTGCTGCAGGAATTCCAGAGTCATCCGTGAGGAAAACAGGAACAGCCCTTACAAGGGCTAGTGAATGGCGATATAGCGTTTCCCCCAATAAGAGACAGAACTCAGTATTGAGGGTGAAGATGAACTACTTTTATTAGTGCCACCCTGTGCCTTATATGCAAGTCTCCATGCAAGGGGACCTCCCTCGTGGACTGCATGACAAACACACAGACCAATGGGAGCAGGGCACACAATCCCTCAACTCTGCCGGTAACACAATCAGCAACACAATAGCAGTCTGTAACACAATCAACAACACAATGACATTGCAGTCTGTAACACAATCAACAACACAATGGCATTGTAGTCTGTAACACAATCAACAACACAATGACATTGCAGTCCGTAACACAATCAACAACACAATGACAGTCTGTAGCACAATCAACAACACAATGACATTGTCTGTAACGTAATCAACAGCACAATGACATTGTCTGGGACATGCTCAAGAAAATGAGTCTATGCAAAAACAGTGCCTTTAAAATCCAAAAGGCAGAGAGTCTGTCACAAAATTAAAGTGGACCAACACTCATTTTGCACCAGCATGCAAGAGGGGGAATTGGCAGGGGCATCCTAACAGCCTAAGATTGCAAACAATATGCAGCCCCATGATTGGCTGTTGCTGGTCATATGAGTCAGAATCACACAAGAGAGAAACGGAGCATGTGACCACCGATGGCCAATTGCAGGTCAGGATTTTGCTGGGCAGGCAGCAGTGTCAGTAATCGAAATGGATCAACACCTTTTTGGTGTTAAAGAGGAACAACACCAAGGAAACTGACGTTCTTCTTTCTGTCGGGGCATCCTGATTTGAGATCCCCGTGTGCACTTTTTCCTCTTTCCCATGGCGCATGCACGGCCCACACAGCCAATCGGCAGCGCCCCCTTTCATTTATATAGAAGCAGGCAAACAGTTAAATTGTAGAATCCCATTATCAACAGAAGCCACGCCCCTGAGGAATCAAAGCCTCTCCCCCGAGGTGAAGCAAAGGGTAAGGGATAGCTTTGTACGGTATGTATCTGCGCTGACCTATGTGGTTTTGTTATAAGATTAAACAATACAAATAATTAATTAATTAATTGAGCAATTAGGAAATGTAATTAATCAGTAAACAATAAAGCTAAGTATAGCAATATACATTTATACAAAAGAATTGCTCACTAAGAATTTACATTTTGCACTATTCATAAGAGCAGCCATGAAGGCAGTAGGGGCAGAACTGTTGTATAGCGCCAAGCCATAAGGGGGCCCAAGTGATGACCCTGATAGCAGGGGGAGTTTTCTGCCTGACCAGCTACAGGTGCTTCTAGCTCATCATATTATTCATGCAGCCTCCAACTCTCACCCACCCCTCTACAAGCTCCACTCACCCACCCCTCTTCCATCCCCTTAAATTCACCCCCCTGAGCCCCACTCATTTACTCCCCTCTGGGCCCCATATAGCCACCACCTCCGATTTCCCATCATCCATCCTTTTTCCATTCCACTCATCCCCCCAGCTGCACTCACCCACTCCACCCTCTCCCAGCCCCACTGATCCACCCCCCTCCCAGCCCCACTGATCCACCCCCCTCCCAGCCCCACTGATCAACCCCTCCTCCCAGCCCCCTGATCCACCCCACCTCCCAGCCCCACTGATTCACCCCCCCTCCCAGCCCCACTCATCCACCCCCTCCTCCCAGCCCCACTCATCCACCCCCTCCTCCCAGCCTCACTCATCCACCCCCTCCTCCCAGCCCCACTCATCCACCCCCCCTCCCAGCCCCACTCATGCACCTGACCTCCCAACCCCACACAACCACCCCCAGCTAAACTCATCCGCTGCCCTCCCCAGGCCAATTCATACACTCCCCTCCCAACACCACTCATCTACCCCCCTCCTGGCCCCACACTTCTCCCCCTCTTCCAGCCCCACTCTTCTCTCCCTATCCGCCCTCTCCCAACTCAACTCTCCCCCAATTCTCCCAGCCATACCACCATTCTTTCCCCCTCTCTGAGTCCCACTCTTCCCCTTGCTCCCAAGCCCACTCCCCCCCATTATCAACCCCACTCCTCCCCCTCCTTTGCCAACACCACTCTTGCCTCCTTCTCCAAAACCCACTCTTCCCACCTCCCAACCCCATTTTTTCTCTCCCTCCCAATCCCACTCTTCCACCCCTCTCCCAGCACCTCCCCCCTTTCCCAACCCTACTCATCCAACCCTCTTCTGGCTCCACTCTTCCACCTCTCACAGACCCACTCTACTCCCCTGTTCCAGCCCCACTAGTTGACCTCTCCCACAGCCCACCCATCTACTCCCCATCACGCCAATCCACCCCTCTATCACGCCAATCCACCCCTCCATCACGCCAATCCACCCCCATCACACCCATCTACCCCCCATCACGCCAATCCACCCCTCCATCACGCCAATCCACCCCTCCATCACGCCAATCCACCCCTCCATCACGCCAATCCACCTCTCCATCATGCCAATCCACCACTCCATCACGCCAATCCACCCCTCCATCACGCCAATCCACCTCGATCACACCAATCCACCCCCCCCCACAGCTACACCCATCAATCTGCCTTCTTAGCCCCACTCATCCACCACCCTCTCAGCCATGCTCCTCTACCCCTCTCCCAACCCTACTCATCAAATGTTGATGAAACAAGGAAAAGATTATTTCCGTTTTTTACTTTCCTAGCCTGAAGCTGTAAAGAGCCTTGAGAACCAGACGCAACAAAATGTTCTCACTTTTCTCCTAGTCTTTGCATAATGATCAATTAACCCCTTCCTGGACACATAGTTGATACACACTAGCACTACAGAAGCTGCCTGAAGCAGTATCAATAGGTTGCTGGCGTTAGATACAATGTAACAGAAGGTTTCAGTTCTGTTACGATCATATGCAAACAATATGAAACCCTTTTCGAGTCTCACGAGACAGCAGATATCAGCTCTGTGGTAACCTTAGAAAAGCCAGGTGCACTGCCCCTCCCTCCCTGTTTAATGCTTCATTTCATATAAAAAGAAAATCCAGCGGGCAAATTGTTTTTGCGGTTATGGGCAAATCAGGGAAAGATTCCCAAGGCCATTTTAGGCAAATAATATAAAGCAAAACAAAACCCACCAGGGGATCTTTTAGATTCCAGGGCCGGCTGCTGGATTCCCCCGGGGCATCTCGAATTCCCTCCAGGACTACCGCACCCACTCATCTTTCCCCAGTCCAACGGCGCATGCGCGGGCTCTCGTTCAATGAGAGACGCCGGCTGAGCTGATGTCATTCAGCAGGCTGCTCCCTCCCCAGCCCTTAAAGTGGACCAACACCCAGGATTTTGACTATCCTGGGTTTTGGTCCACTTCGGCGGGGCACCCCGATCGGGGGTGCCCCGCTGTGTGAAACCCCCCAGAAAGCCCCAAAATCTTACCTGTCCCCGCTCCCACGTGACTGGACGGTCCAATCCCCGCCAACGTCCAGGCGGGGATCAGGAACGTCCAAGCGGCTGCCGCCGCCGCCGCCTCCCTCGCGTCACTTTCGGCGCGCGCGCGCCTACAGGGGCGCGGGGAAGATCAGCTAAGCGATTTGGGGTGTCTGGGGGGGGGGGTTCACCCCGCGGGACATCCCGATCTCGGATGTCCCGCGGGGTGGGAGGTGATCGGCCCGGGAATCTTATAGATTTCCAGGCCGATCACCTCTCGGTGTTGGTCCACTTTAAAGTGGCTCAAACCCAGCTCGATCTTGTAGAATCCCGGGCCAATCAATTCCCTCCCTCTGCGGCATCCAAAATCGGCATTCCCCACTGTGTGAAACCCCCCAGGTCGCCCCGTTCACTCACCTTTGTTCCCATCCAACGGCGCCAGCTGTGGCCGCATCCCTCCAGCAGGGCGGGTGCCTGTGCCAGGCATTTGTGAATGGCACGCTCCCCGTTAGAGGAAAGTGAAGGATTCGGCGGCCAGAGCGCTCAGAGCCGTTGGACAGTCTTAGATGGTGTGATGTCACCCGCTCCGAGCGTGCTGATTGGACGAGCGGCCGCGCATGCGCCGTAGGCCCGGGAAGAGGTGAGTTTCTTCGGGCGATCAAGGGGGTTTCACAAAGCAGGGCATCGCGATTTTGGATGGCAGCTACAGTGGCCCCTTCAGTGGCAGTAGAGAAGGTGACAAGGACAAGAGGATGACTGGCAGCAATGCTGAACTCTTTCGTTTTGGCGGCAGAAGTAGACCCTTCAGTGGCAGTAGAGAGAATGATGAGGAGCTGCGGATGAAGGACGCTCGTCCAATGGCAGTAGAGAAGGTGGTGAGGACCAAAATCGGTGGAGGGCACCCTGGTGACTATAGTTTTTGGAGACGCATGTGCCTTGGGATCACAACCAGGATTAGGATTATTTCAATGCTCTAGGTTCTCTGTGCTATATAAGTAATATTGACCTTTAGAGATGGAATCAGTGGAGATGGGTTGGTGTCCTTTTTCTTTTTTTTTCTGTCTGTAGGACATTGAACTACAAAAAAACAAATTGTGCCTAACAGGGCATTTTAGGATCATCAACAAATGGTCAATATTACTTATATAGCACAGAGAACCTAGAGCATTCAAATAATCCTAAGACTGGTTGTGATCCCAAGGCACATGCGTCTCCAAAAACTATAGTCACCAGGTTCCCCTCCTCCGATATTGCAGACTCTAAAAAAAAAAAAGAAAAAAAAAAGAAAGAAAAAAAAAAAAGACTCTTACCGGAAACCATAGATTGAGATCGCAAAACAGATCAATTCTTTTGATTGTTCCAGATTCGGTGTCTCAAGAATTGCCCATTAGCAGAAAAAAATCTGGTCACCGATAAACGTTCCTCATCAGAAACCAGATATATTTCAATGTAGAAGGAAGGAAGAAAATAACAGAACATCTAGTGTAATTCCGTTTAAAAACTCGAGTGTTTAATAATAATAATCAATAAATACACTCACAAAGGAAACGTTAAAGCGACACCCAGCGGGGATCGGCCCGGGAATCTATAATCCCGGGCCGATCAGATCCCTCCCCGTGGGGTATCCGAAATCGGGATGTCCCGCGGGGTGAGACCCCCCAGGAGGCCCACAATCCTACCTTTTCCACGTTCCAGCGGCGCATGCACGTCCGCCGCTTCCCGTGTGTCCCTCTAGCAGGGTGCGCTCCCTGTAAGAGGGACGCGCGGGAGGCGGTGGCGGACGCGCTCTGCTTGTCCGGCGCTGCCTCTCGCTTGTCCGTCGGCGGGGATTGGCTGCAGCGGTCACGTGGGAGCGGGGTGAGGTGAGTTTTCGGGGCTTTCACACAGCGGGGCACCCCCGATAAGGGTGCCCCACCGAAGTGGACCAAAACCCAGGATAGTCAAAATCCTGGGTGTTGGTCCACTTTAAGAATAGCGTTTAAGCGTTTTCAGGCAGCTCTCACCCGTCCCGAGACCACAATAGACACTCCAGGTGCACGTTTCTGCACAGCGCTAAAGTTGAGCGATCCGTATAACCAAATCCAAAGGAAAACCGCCACAAGCCGCTACCGATCCGTTTCAATGCGGAACGCAACTTTAACGAGCCTCGTTAAATGGTCGCTGAGGCTATCCTACAGCCAGTGAAATGTCCCAATAAATATCTTCCTCAAATACTTTGCAACTACAATCTAATGTGCAAGAAAGTATCCACCACACACAGAAATAATTTACCAGCACAGTAAATATCCTTCAACTAACCCAATACATTCCCGAAGTTTCCCCAGATATAACCTTAGATGTTACAGGCAGATGTTACATGATAAGATAAAGTAAGTTATACGTAAGTTACACTACAATAAAAGTTATGGCATGTTAAGTTATAGTAAGTTACACATTAGTTACAATACAGTAAATGTTATAATGGAGAGAGATACTTAGGGCTTATTCATCAAGGGATAGGTATTGCCTCGTAGCGGCAGGCAGCGTCTGGTGAACGCCGGGCGCTGTACGCAAAACCACATTTATGAAAGCGAATCTGGTGAGCGACTCTAACAGCGCCATGTAGCATCACATGTATTATTACAGGCAGCTCAGTGTATAGCGCCTCTAACAGCGCCATGTAGTGTCACATGTATTATTACAGGCAGGTCAGTGTATAGCGCCTCTAACAGCGCCATGTAGCGTCACATGTATTATTACAGGCAGCTCAGTGTATAGCGCCTCTAACAGCGCCATGTAGTGTCACATGTATTATTACAGGCAGGTCAGTGTATAGCGCCTCTAACAGCGCCATGTAGCGTCACATGTATTATTACAGGCAGCTCAGTGTATAGCGCCTCTAACAGCGCCATGTAGCGTCACATGTATTATTACAGGCAGGTCAGTGTATAGCGCCTCTAACAGCGCCATGTAGCGTCACATGTATTATTACAGGCAGGTCAGTGTATAGCGCCTCTAACAGCGCCATGTAGCGTCACATGTATTATTACAGGCAGGTCAGTGTATAGCACCTCTAACAGCGCCATGTAGCGTCACATGTATTATTACAGGCAGGTCAGTGTATAGCGCCTCTAACAGCGCCATGTAGCGTCACATGTATTATTACAGGCAGATCAGTGTATAGCGCCTCTAACAGCGCCATGTAGCGTCACATGTATTATTACAGGCAGCTCAGCGTATAGCGCCAGCGCTCCAGAGCACCAGGTATTACCTGTCGCTCTCCCATACATTTCAATGGACGTTCCTTTTCTTCTGTTTGAACAGGGTTTTTATTTATTTATTTTTCAAATAATTGTGTGACGTCTCCTGGCCTAGAAAAGGTCATTTTTTAAAACTTTTTAGTTTTTTTTGTTTTTTATGCAGAATTGTCATTACAGATCTGGCACTAAAGTGTTATTGTCACAGTGTTATAACAATGTCATTCCATGTGTTTTCGCTTTGTTACTGGTGGATATGTGTTCAAAAACAGACTTTAATCACACATCGTCTGGCGCTCTATGCTATAGCGACCAGATTTAGAGCCCCGACGCTGTGTGTGTAGTTTTTAGATAAGTATGTTGTGAGTCACTGAGAGTCGGTCGCCCTGAGCTGCTGCTACCTCTTGCTCCCTGCAGCACTGTACTGGTGTTACAGCGCCCAACATACATCGCATTCATCAATGCGGGGCAGTATACTAGAGCGACCGAGATGCTCTGTTACAGTGCCCGATACCCGCACACGAGTGTCTACTAGCTATCACTCTAAGCGCCGCTATACAGACAATCATCTGCCGATACCTGGAATAAGCGCATCTGGTAGGGGGTCCATCCGTCGACTCAGGGCCTTATTCATGAAGGGATAGCGCCAGGTAGTGTCTGTACAGCGCCAAGTAGCGTCAGGTAACGGCAGGTGATGGCATGCAATTACACATTTATAAAGCTGAATCTGGTGAGCGACTGGAACAACGCCATGTAGCGTCCAGTTCATCATTATCCCAGGCTCAGCGTACAGCGCTGGCGTTCAGCCTTGCAGAGCGCCGCGTCTTACCTGTCGCTACCTGGCGCTCTCCCATACATTTCTATGGACGATCCTTAAATCCCTTTCCTGATCCCAAATTTTTTTTTTCCTTAAAAAAAATCTCAAAACTTCTGACATGTTTCCTGGGCAAGAAAATGACATTTTTGAAAATTTTTTTGATTAATAATATTTTTATGCAGAATTGTCCTGACATGTCTGGTAATAAAGTGTCATGTTACAGTGTTATAATAATGTCATTCCATGTGTTTTCGCTTTGTTACTGGTGGATACATGTTCATAAACAGATTTTAATCACACAGCCTCTGGCGCTATGGGCTACAATTACATCATTCTGAGCGCCGGCGCTGTTTGAGGCTGTTTTTTTGATGAATGTGGTGTGAGTCAGTCGCACTGAGCTGGTGTTACAGTTCGCTCCCATACAGCGTAGTACTGCGTCTGACACATCATATTCATCAATGCTGGACAGCGACTGAGGCGCTCTGAAACAATGATCCATGACCGAGCACAGCGACTACTAGCGAGCGCTCTGAAATCCGCTCTACGGACACTCATCTGTCGCTACCTGGCGTTAGTAATGAATCCTGCCCTTTTCAAGGGTAAATGAGCTGCAGCCCAGAAAACACCTACGTTATTGAGGCAGCTTTTTTGGCAGCTAGGTGTGAACGGGCAGGCTGATTCATTAATAGCGCCAGGTAGCGACAGATGAGCGACAGTAGCGTTATTTTCACAGCGCCCACTAGTAGTCGCTGTGCTTGGCCGTTGTTCGGTTGTTGACAGCGACTCAGTCGGTGTGCAGTAATGTTGAATATTGGGTGAGGAGTCGCTGTTTGACAGGTTCCGCGCTGTATGGGAGCGCATGACAGCGAATGGCCAGAGCGAACGGCTCCCAGCATATTCATTAACAAATCACGCTCAAAAAATTCTCGCGCTGTGAAATGCTTGTTTAAACCCCAGAGCGCTGGCGGCGATGGGTTAAAAGTAGTTTTTTAACCCCCAAACCACCATATTTTGGGAAACCAAAAAAAACAAGTTTATAAAAACATTTTGTAATATGAATACATTAATATCAGACCTGTAATATCAATTCTGCACAAATTTTTTTTTTTTTTTTTTTAGCTTAAAAAAATATCTAACATTGCAGAAGTGGTCACAGAATTTTTCACATTTAAAAAAAAAAAAATTAATAACAATTAATTCTGAATATTTAAAGATTGTTCCATTGAAATGCATTGGAGAGCGCCAGGTAGCGAGAGGTCATACCTGTCGCTGTTCAAGGTCGCTCGCTGGCGCTGTGGGGTGAGGCTGGAATAATGATGAATGATTCGCTATCTGGCGCTATCTCAGTCGCTAAGCAGGATCGGCTTGATAAATGTGTGATTGCGGAGGGGAGCCGGCGTTCTCGTGGCGGTGAGCGTCATTACCGACCGCTCACCATTCGCTACCTGGCGCTATCCCTTGTTAAATAAGGGCCATAGTCTATTGTCATGGTCTGTTTACTAGAGACATGGCAGCTTTTCAGGCTCACATACTATTTGAGTGTTACTTAAAGTGGACCAACACCCAGGATTTTGACTATCCTGGGTTTTGGTCCACTTCGGCTGTGTGAAACCCCCAGAAACCCCGAAAAACTCACCTTTCCCCGCTCCCACGTGACCGCTGCAGCCAATCCCCGCCGACGCGCCCATTCACAAACGGCCGGTGCGGGTGCGCGTCCTGCTAGAGGGACGCGCGGGAGGCAGTGGCGGGCGCCGCTGAATCGAGGAGCAGGTAGGGATTTAGGGGTTTCTGGGGGGTTTCACACAGCGGGGAACCCCCGATCGGGGGTCTGATCGGTCCGGGAATCTTATAGATTCCCGGGCCGATCATGGGAGGGTGTTGGTCCACTTTAAGAATTCAGGTGCATAATTTGGGGGTATCGATAATCATGTAAAGTATAATAAAATAGAGCTATAATTACACTTATATAAGAGAGAACATAAATTACCAGAAAAGGATTATAAGGAAAGAAGGACAATGATAAAAATAATAGATTGAAGACATAACTAAGACATATGGTGAATGACAGGAAGAGGAAGAGAGAAAGAGAGAGAAAGAGAGAGAAAGAGAGAGAAAGAAAGAAAGAAAGAAAAAGAGAGAAAGAGAAAGAAAGAGAAAGAAAGAAAGAAAGAAAGAAAGAAAGAAAGAAAGAGAGAGAGAGAGAGAAATAAAGAAAGAGAAAGAAAGAAAGAGAAAGAGAAAGAAAGAGAAAAAAAGAGAAAGAGAAAGAAAGAAAGAGAGAAAGAAAGAAAGAGAAAGAAAGAAAGAAAGAAAGAAAGAGAAAGAGAAAGAGAGAAAGAGAAAGAAAGAGAGAGAAAAAAAGAAAGAAAGAAAGAAAGAGAGGAAGAGAAAGAGAGGAAGAGAAAGAGAAAGAAAGAGAAAGAGAAAGAAAGAGAAAGAGAAAGAGAAAGAAAGAAAGAGAAAGAAAGAAAGAAAGAGAGAGCGAAAGAAAGAGAAAGAAAGAAAGAGAAAGAGAAAGAAAGAGAAAGAGAAAGAAAGAGAGAAAGAAAGAAAGAGAAAGAGAAAGAAAGAGAAAAAAAGAGAAAGAAAGAGAAAGAAAGAAAGAGAAAGAGAGAAATAGAAAGAAAGAGAGACAAAGAAAGAAAAAGAGAGAAAGAGAAAGAAAGAAAGAAAGAAAGAAAGAGAGAGAGAAAGAAAGAAAGAGAAAGAGAAAGAAAGAGAAAAAAAGAGAAAAAGAAAGAAAGAGAGAAAAAAAGAAAGAGAAAGAGAAAGAAAGAGAAAGAAAGAAAGAAAGAAAGAGAAAGAAAGAGAGAAAGAAAGAGAGAAAGAAAGAGAGAAAGAAAGAAAGAAAGAGAAAGAAAGAGAGAAGGAAAGAGAGACAGAAAGAAAGAGAGAAAGAAAGAGAAAGAAAGAAAGAAAGAAAGAAAGAAAAGGAATGGCAGAACGGATAGTAGTAAGTAGAAGAAAAAAAAATAATAGAGGGACTAGCAGAAATAACAGAATGAAAGAAAAAAAGAAAAGAAAGAAAATGAATGGCATTATTAAAGTGGACCAAAACCCACGGCCTGGGAATCTATAAGATTAATCGATTCCCTCCCCCTGGAGCATCCAAAATCGGGATGCCCCGCTGTGTGTAACCCCCCAGGTCGCCCCATGCACTTACCTTCTTTTCCGGTCCAATGATGTGCGAGCCGTGGCCGCCTCCCTGTAGCAGGACGCGTGCCCGCGTTGGGTATTTGTGAATGGCTGGCGCGGGCACGCTCCCTGTTAGAGGGTAGCGGGGGATGAGGCTGTCAGCACGCTTGGAACCGTTTACCTTACACGACATGCCTACGTGAGCGGATCCGAGCGCACTGATTGGACGAGCGGCCGCGCATACGCCGTAGAAGCCAGAAGAGGTCAGTTTGTTTCGGTGACCTGAGAGGTTTCACACAGGGGGCAAGAACCAAATTCCAGAATAGTCACAATCCTGGGTTTTGGTCCACTTTAACAGACAAAAGAAAGGGGGACTGACAGAAAGAAAGTCTCTCCCAATAGGCAATCTGCCCCTGGCTGATGGCCCTTAGTCCTGCTTACTGTACGGCCCTGCGTCATGCGTAGGGTAGAAGTATTGAGGCGGGCCCTCACATGGTGCGAGGGACCCGGCACCCGCCCGGCTATGCCCAGTGCTGACACCTGACCCGGAGCCACGTGTTAGAATCGAGGAAAAATGGGAATAAATCTGAAAGAAAGATCGTAGGCGTGTAAACAAAGTTTCCTTTTAACAGGACGTGGTAAATATGACTCGTGGTCTTCTTGCCTTATACTATTCGCCCCCCCCTCTTATATTAGGTGCATTTCAAGCTGACCAAAAGTGGAAGGATTGTATTGTAAGTTATCTGATCACAGGTTGGTATTTTTAGCACTTTACTCAGACATAGCTGTTTCTCCTCCGTCTCCATGTACGGTAACGTTACACGGCGACTTGTTGACTCATCAGACGCTCATCAGATCAGTAATAAGGACATTCAAATACACCCACAAACCACATAGAAGTGTAGTCATACCTACCAACTATTTAGGATGGGAAAGAGAGACTATTGTTAAATTAGGCCACACCCCCTCATTGATTGGTGGATAAAGCCACGCCCCCCCTCATTGATTAATGGATAGGAGATAGACAGTTACAACAATAGAAACACTTGGAATAGGCAAATGAATCATTTATCGCTGCAGATCTGCATGTTACACCTCAAAGAGGGACAAAGGAGAACACCTCATTGAGGGATGTATGAAGCCACACCTCCTCAGTGAGGGATGGATGAAGCCACGCCCCCTCATTGAGGGATTGATGAAGCCACGCCTCCTCAGTGAGGGATGGATGAAGCCACACCCGCTCATTGAGGGATGGATGAAGCCACACCTCTTCATTGAGGGATGGGAGAAGCCACAACTCCTCAATGAGGGATGGATAAAGCCACGCCCCTTATTGAGGGATGGATGAAGCCACGCCCCCTCATTGAGGGATGGATGAAGCCACACCCCCTCAGCGAGGGATGGATGAAGCCACGCCCCCTCATTGAGGGATGGATGAAGCCACACCTCCTCAGTGAGGGATGGATGAAGCCACGCCTCCTCAGCGAGGGATGGATGAAGCCACGCCTCCTCATTGAGGGATGGATGAAACCACACCCCCTCATTGAGGGATGGATGAAGCCACACCTCCTCAGTGAGGGATAGATGAAGCCACACCTCCTCATTAGGGAATGGATGAAGCCACATCCCCTCAGTGAGGGATGGATGAAGCCACACCTCCTCATTAAGGGATGGATGAAGCCACACCCCCTCAGTGAGGGATAGATGAAGCCACGCCCCCTCATTGAGGGACGGACAGGAGATAGGATGTAACAGTTATAACAATAGAAACACTTTGAATAGGACAATGAATCATTTATTGCTGCAGATCTGCATGTTACACATCAAAGAGGGACAAATGAGAACAACGAGGGTCGGGGACATGGACTCAAAAGAGGGACAGTCCCTCCACATCAGGGACACTTGGGAGGTATGGTGTAGCCCACGTGGCCTGAGGGGTTAACACTCAAGTGTGTGGGGAGTGAGTTTGGGATGCTGAGCTCTGTGGGTGCCATGTGAAATAGGGATGATGACAGGTTTGGGACCAGGGTCGGATTATGAGGGGTGCATGCCCCGGGGCCTCCACCAACCTTTGGGTTATGGTCTGCTCCAGGAGGCTTTTCAGTCTTTGGTGTAACGGGCCACAAGGCCCCCCACGCTGAGCAGTACGCACCCACACAAGGTGGCACACGTTTGCCCCATTGTGTGCCCTGGGGGGAGGGAATCGATCGGCCCGATCGTAGTGGGTTTTGGTTCATTTTAAAGTGGACCTAAAACCAGGATTTCGCCTATCCTGGGTTTTGGTCCTTGCCCCCGATCGGGGATGCCCCGCTGTGTGAAACCTCCCAGGTCCACTGAACAAACTCACCTCTTCCCGATCCTACAGCGTATGCGCGGCTGCTTGTCCAATCAGTGCGCTCGGATCTGCTCCTGCTCTTGGATCCCAATCCCGAACTTGGATGCACCGAGGGGAGGGAATCAATTGGCCCGAGAATCTTATAGATTCCCAGCCCGATCGCCCTGGGTTTTGCTCCACTTTAAATAAATAAAGGTCAACAAACTCACCTCTTCCCGATCCTACGGCGCATGTGCAGCTGCTCGTCCAATCAGTGCGCTCAAATCTGCCCCGCCCCTTCGTCTGAGACGAGCGGCTCAGTGCGCGCTGACAGGCGCATCCCCCACTACTCTCTAACGGAGCGTGCCCGCGCCGGCCATTCACAAATGCCTGCCACAGGCATGCGCCCAGCTAGAGGGATAGCGGGGATGCGCCCAGCTAGATGGATAGCGGGGATGTGCCCTGCTAGAGGGATAGCGGGGATGCGCCCTGTTAGAGGGATAGCGGGGATGCGCCCTGCTAGAGGGATAGCCGGGATGTGCTCTGCAGAGGGATAGCCGGGATGTGCCCTGCAGAGGGATAGCGGGGATGCGCCCTGTTAGAGGGATAGCGGGGATGTGCTCTGCTAGAGGGATAGCGGGGATGTGCTCTGCTAGAGGGATAGCCGGGATGTGCCCTGCAGAGGGATAGCGGGGATGTGCCCTGCTAGAGGGATAGCGGGGATGCGCCCTGCTAGAGGGATAGCCGGGATGTGCTCTGCAGAGGGATAGCCGGGATGTGCCCTGCAGAGGGATAGCGGGGATGTGCCCTGCTAGAGGGATAGCGGGGATGCGCCCTGCTAGAGGGATAGCCGGGATGTGCCCTGCAGAGGGATAGCGGGGATGCGCCCTGTTAGAGGGATAGCGGGGATGTGCTCTGCTAGAGGGATAGCGGGGATGTGCTCTGCTAGAGGGATAGCCGGGATGTGCCCTGCAGAGGGATAGCGGGGATGTGCCCTGCTAGAGGGATAGCGGGGATGTGCTCTGTTAGAAGGATAGCGGGGATGTGTCCTGCTAGAGGGATAGCGGGGATGTGCCCTGCTAGAGGGATAGCGGGGATGTGCCCTGCTAGAGGGATAGCGGGGATGTGCCCTGCTAGAGGGATAGCGGGGATGTGCCCTGCTAGAGGGATAGCGGGGATGTGCCCTGCTAGAGGGATAGTGGGCATGAGCCCTGCTAGAGGGATAGCGGGGATACGCCATGCTGGAGGGATAGCGGGGATGTGCCCTGCTAGAGGGATAGCGGGGATGCGCTCTGCTAGAGGGATAGCGGGGATGCGCTCTGCTAGAGGGATAGCGGGATGTGCCCTACTAGAGGGATAGCGGGGATGTGCTCTGCTAGAGGGATAGCGGGGATGTGCTCTGCTAGAGGGATAGCGGGGATGTGTCCTGCTAGAGGGATAGCGGGGATGTGTCCTGCTAGAGGGATAGCGGGGATGTGTCCTGCTAGAGGGATAGCGGGGATGTGCTCTGCTAGAGGGATAGCGGGGATGTGTCCTGCAGAGGGATAGCGGGGATGTGTCCTGCAGAGGGATAGCGGGGATGTGTCCTGCTAGAGGGATAGCGGGGATGTGCTCTGCTAGAGGGATAGCGGGGATGTGTCCTGCTAGAGGGATAGCGGGGATGTGCTCTGCTAGAGGGATAGCGGGGATGTGCTCTGCTAGAGGGATAGCGGTGATGTGTCCTGCAGAGGGATAGCGGGGATGTGTCCTGCTAGAGGGATAGCGGGGATGTGCTCTGCTAGAGGGATAGCGGGGATGTGCTCTGCTAGAGGGATAGCGGGGATGTTCTCTGCTAGAGGGATAGCGGGGATGTGTCCTGCTAGAGGGATAGCGGGGATGTGCCCTGCTAGAGGGATAGCGGGGATGTGCTCTGCTAGAGGGATAGCGGGGATGTGTCCTGTTAGAGGGATAGCGGGGATGTTCTCTGCTAGAGGGATAGCGGGGAAGCGCTCTGCTAGAGGGATAGCGGGGAAGCGTCCACAGCTCGCACATGTGCTGTTGGCCTGGAAAGCCAGGTAAGTGTATGGGGCGACCTGGGGGGTTTCACACCCGATTTTGGATGCCCCAGGGGGAAGGAATCGATCAGCCGGGCCAATCATGGTGGGTCTTGATCCTTGGCCCTGATCGGGGATGCCCCGCTGTGTGAAACCCCCCAGGTTGCCTAAACAAACTCACCTTTTCCCGATCCTACAGCGTATGTGCGGCTGCTTGTCCAATCAGTGCGCTCGGATCTGCTCCTGCTCTTGGATCCCGATCTTGGATGTCCCAGAGGGAGGAAATCAATCTTTTAGGATCCCGAGCCGATCGCGTTGGGTTTTGGTTCATTTTCAATATACAAAGGTAAAATTTGAGCCAAATATTTTTTAAACCAATTTACGGCCCAATTTATAACTGTGTGAGAGTTTTGTTCTGTACTTTTGTGGTCGGCAACATTCTGGCCAAACTGACCTGTAACCTGAATAATAAATAGCAGCACTAGTCACGATATCTGGGAAGCAATACTATTTATTATCTTTGAGACGTGAAATGAGAAGTTACGGTGTTACTTCCTGTGGTCAGCAACAAGAAGCGTTACTGACACGAGACATGAGCGTCCGCGGCTTCCTGGCCGACATCGTTTTCGCAAGTCAAGTGCGACGTTTACTGTTCATATGAAAAAGGAACCTATGAGTGTTTGCGGAGGGCTCCCTCTAGTGGTCAGTGTGAGATAAGACAATGACAAGCGACTGGCCTTGAGTTTGCAATCAGCTACACCTCCTGGGGGTCAAATCCTATTAGCCTCCACTCAAATGATGAATTGCAGAGCTACTATGTTTCCCTGAAAATAAGACAAAAATAGGTGCTAGGGCTTATTTTCAGGGGTAGTCTTATAGCTGTGTGGCAGAGAGATATGTGGGCCGGCATGGCGGCAGGCTGGGGTAGAGGCCGCAACAGACATTGCACACATTTTCTTTTACAGCTGTGATTAGTCCTCACCCTCCTTTACAGCCGTGATAAGTCCTCACCCTCCTTTACGGACGTGATGTGTCCTCACCCTCCTTTACGGCCATGCTGTGTCCTCACCCTCCTTTCAAGCCGTGATAAGTCCTCACCCTCCTTTACGGACGTGATGTGTCCTCACCCTCCTTTACGGCCGTGATGTGTCCTCACCCTCCTTTACAGCTGTAATGTGTTCTCACCCTCCTTTACAGCCTTGATGTATCCTCACCTTCCTTTACAGCCTTGATGTGTCCTCACCTTCCTTTACAGCTGTAATGTGTTCTCACCCTCCTTTACAGCCTTGATGTATCCTCACCTTCCTTTACAGCCTTGATGTGTCCTCACCCTCCTTTACAGCTGTGATGTGTTCTCACCCTCCTTTACAGCCGTGATGGGTCCTCACCCTCCTATACAGCCGTGATGTGTCCTCACCCTCCTTTACAGCTGTGATGTGTTCTCACCCTTCTTTACAGCCGTGATGTGTCCTTACCCTCCTTTACAGCCGTGATGTGTCCTTACCCTCCTTTACAGCCGTGATGTGTCCTGACCCTCCTTTACAGCCTTGATGTGTCCTCACCCTCCTTTACAGCCTGGATCGGTCCTCACTCTCCTTTACAGCCTGGATCGGTCCTCACCCTTCTTTACGGCCTTGATGTGTCCTCACCCTCCTTTACGGCCGTGATGTGTCCTCACCCTCCTTTACGGCCGTGATGTGTCCTCACCCTCCTTTACGGCCGTGATGTGTCCTCACCCTCCTTTACGGCCGTGATGTGTCCTCACCCTCCTTTACGGCCGTGATGTGTCCTCACCCTCCTTTACGGCCGTGATGTGTCCTCACCCTCCTTTACGGCCGTGATGTGTCCTCACCCTCCTTTACGGCCGTGATGTGTCCTCACCCTCCTTTACGGCCGTGATGTGTCCTCACCCTCCTATACAGCCGTGATGTGTCCTCACCCTCCTTTACAGCCGTGATGTGTCCTCACCCTCCTTTACGGCCGTGATGTGTCCTCATCCTCCTACACAGCCGTGATGTGTCCTCACCCTCCTTTACAGCCGTGATGTGTCCTCACCCTCCTTTACGGCCGTGATGTGTCCTCATCCTCCTACACAGCCGTGATACGTCCTCACCTTCCTTTACAGCTGTGATGTGTCCTCATCCTCCTTTACAGCTGTAATGTGTTCTCACCCTCCTTTACAGCCTTGATGTATCCTCACCTTCCTTTACAGCCTTGATGTGTCCTCATCCTCCTTTACAGCTGTAATGTGTTCTCACCTTCCTTTACAGCCTTGATGTGTCCTCACCCTCCTTTACAGCTGTGATGTGTCCTCACCCTCCTTTACAGCCGTGATGGGTCCTCACCCTCCTTTACGGCCGTGATGTGTCCTCACCCTCCTCTACAGCCGTGATGTGTCCTCACCCTCCTTTACGGCCGTGATGTGTCCTCACCCTCCTTTACGGCCGTGATGTGTCCTCATCCTCCTACACAGCCGTGATACGTCCTCACCTTCCTTTACAGCTGTGATGTGTCCTCATCCTCCTTTACAGCTGTAATGTGTTCTCACCCTCCTTTACAGCCTTGATGTATCCTCACCTTCCTTTACAGCCTTGATGTGTCCTCATCCTCCTTTACAGCTGTAATGTGTTCTCACCTTCCTTTACAGCCTTGATGTGTCCTCACCCTCCTTTACAGCTGTGATGTGTCCTCACCCTCCTTTACAGCCGTGATGGGTCCTCATCCTCCTTTACAGCCGTGATGTGTCCTCACCCTCCTTTACAGCCGTGATGTGTCCTCACCCTCCTTTACAGCCGTGATGTGTCCTCACCCTCCTTTACAGCCGTGATGTGTCCTCACCCTCCTTTACAGCCTTGATGGGTCCTCATCCTCCTACACAGCCGTGATACGTCCTCACCTTCCTTTACAGCTGTGATGTGTCCTCACCCTCCTTTACAGCCTGGATCAGTCCTCACCCTCCTTTACAGCCTGGATCGGTCCTCACCCTTCTTTACAGCCTTGGTGTGTCCTCACCCTCCTTTACAGCCGTGATGGGTCCTCACCCTCCTATACAGCCGTGATATGTCCTCAGCTTCCTTTACAGCTGTGATGTGTCCTCACCCTCCTTTACAGCCGTGATGTGTCCTCACCCTCCTTTACAGCCGTGATGTGTCCTCACCCTCCTTTACAGCCATGATGTGTCCTCACCCTCCTTTACATCCGTGATGTGTCCTCACCCTCCTTTGCATCCGTGATGTGTCCTCACCCTACTTTACAGCTGTGATATGTCCTCACCCTCCTTTACAGCCATGATACGTCCGCACCCTCCTTTACATCCGTGATATGTCCTCACCCTCCTTTACATCCGTGATGTGTCCTCACCCTCCTTTGCATCCGTGATGTGTCCTCACCCTCCTTTGCATCCGTGATGTGTCCTCACCCTACTTTACAGCTGTGATATGTCCTCACCCTCCTTTACAGCCATGATACGTCCGCACCCTCCTTTACATCCGTGATATGTCCTCACCCTCCTTTACATCCGTGATGTGTCCTCACCCTCCTTTGCATCCGTGATGTGTCCTCACCCTCCTTTGCATCCGTGATGTGTCCTCACCCTCCTTTGCATCCCTGATGTGTCCTCACCCTACTTTACAGCTGTGATATGTCCTCACCCTCCTTTACAGCCGTGATACGTCCGCACCCTCCTTTACATCCGTGATATGTCCTCACCCTCCTTTACATCCGTGATGTGTCCTCACCCTCCTTTACAGCCGTGATGTGTCATCACCCTCCTTTACAGCCGTGATGTGTCCTCACCCTCCTTTACAGCCGTGATGTGTCCTCACCCTCCTTTACATCCGTGATGTGTCCTCACCCTCCTTTGCATCCGTGATGTGTCCTCACCCTACTTTACAGCTGTGATACGTCCTCACCCTCCTTTACAGCCGTGATACGTCCGCACCCTCCTTTACATCCGTGATATGTCCTCACCCTCCTTTGCATCCGTGATGTGTCCTCACCCTCCTTTGCATCCGTGATGTGTCCTCACCCTACTTTGCATCCGTGATGTGTCCTCACCCTCCTTTGCATCCGTGATGTGTCCTCACCCTCCTTTACAGCCATGATACGTCCGCACCCTCCTTTACATCCGTGATATGTCCTCACCCTCCTTTACATCCGTGATGTGTCCTCACCCTCCTTTGCATCCGTGATGTGTCCTCACCCTCCTTTACATCCGTGATGTGTCCTCACCCTCCTTTGCATCCGTGATGTGTCCTCACCCTCCTTTGCATCCGTGATGTGTCCTCACCCTACTTTACAGCTGTGATATGTCCTCACCCTCCTTTACAGCCGTGATACGTCCGCACCCTCCTTTACATCCGTGATATGTCCTCACCCTCCTTTACATCCGTGATGTGTCCTCACCCTCCTTTACAGCCGTGATGTGTCATCACCCTCCTTTACAGCCGTGATGTGTCCTCACCCTCCTTTACAGCCGTGATGTGTCCTCACCCTCCTTTACATCCGTGATGTGTCCTCACCCTCCTTTGCATCCGTGATGTGTCCTCACCCTACTTTACAGCTGTGATATGTCCTCACCCTCCTTTACAGCCATGATACGTCCGCACCCTCCTTTACATCCGTGATATGTCCTCACCCTCCTTTACATCCGTGATGTGTCCTCACCCTCCTTTGCATCCGTGATGTGTCCTCACCCTACTTTGCATCCGTGATGTGTCCTCACCCTCCTTTGCATCCGTGATGTGTCCTCACCCTCCTTTACATCCGTGATGTGTCCTCACCCTCCTTTGCATCCGTGATGTGTCCTCACCCTCCTTTACATCCGTGATGTGTCCTCACCCTCCTTTGCATCCGTGATGTGTCCTCACCCTACTTTACAACTGTGATATGTCCGCACCCTCCTTTACATCCGTGATGTGTCCTCACCCTCCTTTACATCCGTGATGTGTCCTCACCCTCCTTTACATCCGTGATGTGTCCTCACCCTCCTTTACAGCCGTGATGTGTCCTCACCCTCCTTTACAGCCGTGATGTGTCCTCACCCTCCTTTACAGCCGTGATGTGTCCTCACCCTCCTTTACAGCCGTGATGTGTCCTCACCCTCCTTTACAGCCGTGATGTGTCCTCACCCTCCTTTACAGCCGTGATGTGTCCTCACCCTCCTTTACAGCCGTGATGTGTCCTCACCCTCCTTTACAGCCGTGATGTGTCCTCACCCTCCTTTACAGCCGTGATGTGTCCTCACCCTCCTTTACAGCCGTGATGTGTCCTCACCCTCCTTTACAGCCGTGATGTGTCCTCACCCTCCTTTACAGCCGTGATGTGTCCTCACCCTCCTTTACAGCCGTGATGTGTCCTCACCCTCCTTTACAGCCGTGATGTGTCCTCACCCTCCTTTACAGCCGTGATGTGTCCTCACCCTCCTTTACAGCCGTGATGTGTCCTCACCCTCCTTTACAGCCGTGATGTGTCCTCACCCTCCTTTACAGCCGTGATGTGTCCTCACCCTCCTTTACAGCCGTGATGTGTCCTCACCCTCCTTTACAGCCGTGATGTGTCCTCACCCTCCTTTACAGCCGTGATGTGTCCTCACCCTCCTTTACAGCCGTGATGTGTCCTCACCCTCCTTTACAGCCGTGATGTGTCCTCACCCTCCTTTACAGCCGTGATGTGTCCTCACCCTCCTTTACAGCCGTGATGTGTCCTCACCCTCCTTTACAGCCGTGATGTGTCCTCACCCTCCTTTACAGCCGTGATGTGTCCTCACCCTCCTTTACAGCCGTGATGTGTCCTCACCCTCCTTTACAGCCGTGATGTGTCCTCACCCTCCTTTACAGCCGTGATGTGTCCTCACCCTCCTTTACAGCCGTGATGTGTCCTCACCCTCCTTTACAGCCGTGATGTGTCCTCACCCTACTTTACAGCCATGATATATCCTCACCCTCCTTACAGCTGCGATATGTCCTCAGGAGTGGATCTGAGCGCACTGATTGGAGAGAGGCCATGTATGTGCCATAGGACCGGGTAAAGGTGAGTTAGTTTGGGCGAACTGGGGGGTTTCCCACAGTGGGGCATCCTCGATCGGGGTGCCCCGGGAGCAAGTACCAAAGCCCAGGATAGTGAAGGTTTTGGTCCACTTTAAACGTAGATCTCCATCTTTTTTTCACAATATAAATATATATCTGCTCCTCTAAAATTTAATAGATGTTTAAAGCTAAGATAAATGTCAAAGTCCGTCAGCATATCTCTTTGCTCCAGCACGCTAAATAATTAAAGTGTACCAAACTCCACAGTCGTATAGATTCCAGGGCTGCTTGATTCCCTCCCCCTGGGACATCCAGATTCGGATGTGTCAAACCCTCCAGGAAGCCTTTAAAATCACCTTCTTCCACATTCCAACGGCACATGTGCGAACAGTGGGCACATCCCTGCTATCCCTTTAGCCAGGCATTTGTGAATGGCCAGTGCAGGCACCCTCCCTGTTAGAGGGGAGCGGGGGATACGTCCGCCAGCACGCTCAGATCCGCTTGCTTAGGCGACCTCTTAGATGTAGGGGCGAGAGCGGATCTGATTGGATGAGAGGCCACGCATGCGGGGCATCCCCAATCGGGGGACAAAGACCAAAACCTAGAATAGTAAAAATCCTGGGTTTTGGTCCAGTTAGGGTTCACTTTAATTGTAAGGCACCCTGATGCGTCACCAGTAACTAACACCCTGGTTTCAGCAATAATCTAATTAAAAGTAAATTCAAAGTAAAACTTCTCTTACCATATGCAGCCAGGGGGCGCCGTTTATGTGGTGCTCAACCAGGCTTAGATGGAACATGGAGCCTTTCTATTACACAGCCCTTGGTATGCTGCTGGGATGGCCGTCGCCTCTGTTCGTTACTTGAGAGAACCTGTTCTTTAATAAGCGAGTATGTTAACCAATGAACAGCAAGTCCCTAATGATTTCATATAGATGAAACGCACGCTGGACACGTTTGCACTTTTCTGTGAGATCATCAGAGGTGATGATGGTGCCTTATAATTAAAGTGGACCCTCAATTTGTAGCTCAGTTTCTTGATTTTTCCTCCAAAATAGTCATATCAAAGGGCCACAGGTTGTAGGTCAGCTTTAAAGTGCTACAGCAGGCAAAGGTAATTGTTACACCATTGCGTTGGGCAACATTTGGCGCTGTCCTAAACGGTTTTCTGTTATTGAATTGAAACAGAAATGGCCGAGATATCGGTTTACAGGTTCAGCCAATGACATTCTCTTTTTCATCCCGTTCCCTAATCAGCTCAGCAGAGCGGGACAGGATTGCTGGTCCCGCCCCTCCCTCCACCCCTCCCTCCGCCTCCCCCCGCCTCCAGATTTAGCACATTGCTTATTATTATGTAGCATCACAGATCCAAAGGGCCACGCCCACTTTTTCAGAAGAGAACTCGTGAACTGAACCTGTAAACCTGAGAAATAACAAAAGAACAAGCTAAAAAACAACCCAACCAAGGAGTCCAAACAGAACCGGGGCACTTGACCAGGTTAAAAATATCTCAAGTCAGAGACCCTGACGAGACCCCGGTCCAGAACCTGTCGAGACACCGGTCCAGACCCTGTCGAGACCCCGGTCCAGACCCTGTCCAGACCCTGTCGAGACCCCGGTCCAGACCCTGTCCAGACCCGGTCCAGACACTCCCCTCGATTCAAAGAGCAAAAGTTAAGTGATTTCGTATCGAGAATCGTAAGTTTGGGTGGGTGTTAGTCATTTTTTCCTGTTTTTTTGGCCATTTACGACTCGCACGAGCCTACGTACGAATGCGTATATGCTCTTACGATCAGCGGAAGTTCGTTCCTAAATTTTAGGATCAAAACGTAAAACTTAGGATCAAAACGTAAAACTTAGGATCAAAACGTAAAACTTAGGTTAATTGGATGTGTTTAGGTGTGATTCAGAGAAACCTCTAAACGCGTTTTAAAAGAAAGCCACAGCCGACACCTTTTAGCAGCCGGATTGCTGTTCGTGAACAGGTTTTTTGGCTAAGTGGAGGAGTCTGCGCGTCTTGTGCTCCAATGAACTGCATGTATCAGCATGGCCGAGGCCATAAATTGTATTGCAATGCATACCTGATTCATGTATGCCTTATAAAAGCATTGTAATGTGGACCTTAATTAGTCCTTTGCATGTAAACCTTTATTTGGCAATATATTTGCGTTAATTAAAGAAACTTATGTCCTTTGTTATTTAATTTAAAATTGAGGTACTAGAATAATATTTTTAGATTGCATTTATTGGTGTAGTTGTTTACCTTTGCTTTGTTTAATTATTTAAGCACATCTTTGGTCAGATGCATCACACTTACTGAGGAGAGGAGAGCGGGATAAAGTGCAGGATGTGGGTTACTGCTGTATTTTGCACAGACACAGTAGAGCTGAGGGCATGGAAAGGTCAGAAATCAAAGAATCCAGAGCAACACAGTCACAAGGCCCTTTCTGTTTGCAGGCTGCCCGATAATACCTGAGCCGCCATCTTGGCTGTTTCTAGGCTCATAACATGCAGAAGTTTCTGGGTGTTTTTTAATATTTGTGAGCAATCTGTATGTAGAGGGTGTGGGTAACCACACTAAAAATTTAAAGTTGTACCATTTGAAGCATAAAAATTAAAATTAAATCCACAAGTAAAAAATGCAAGTTAAGTAAAAATTAAACAAAGTAAGATTTACTTATGCAAATGCATTCATTAATGGTTGGTTACTACAAAATGAATGAAATAAAGAAAATTAAAAGACCAAATATTTAGAATGCACTTTAATGAGGTAAGTTTGTAGTGCGGAGCCGCAAGATCAGAAGGATTTACGTCCAGACAAAAAAGGAAAAAGGGCAAAACCAATGTTGCAACCTGAGAAATGAAACGGAAAATTCAGGATGGAAACTGACATAGGTCTGATTCCCGAACTGCCATACGAACGGACGTATCTTTTAGGATAGAAACGTATTTGCTTATTGAATCACTCGCAAGTTCATACGAACGCACGAGCGGACGTAAAAAATAGGATGATCGTGAGCAAAATCCAAGCTGTTACATGTTTCTTTGAATCAACCCAACTGTCCAGACACTGTCCAGACACGGTCCAGACCCGGTCGAGACACGGTCCAGACCCTGTCCAGACCCTGTCCAGACCCTGTCCAGACCCTGTCCAGACACTGTCCAGACCCTGTCCAGACACTGTCCAGACCCTGTCCAGACCCTGTCCAGACCCTGTCCAGACCCTGTCGAGACACTGTCCAGACCCTGTCGAGACACGGTCCAGACCCTGTCGAGACACGGTCCAGACCCTGTCCAGACCCGGTCCAGACACGGTCCAGACACTGTCGAGACACTGTCGAGACACTGTCGAGACCCTGTCGAGACCCGGTCCAGACCCTGTCGAGACCCGGTCCAGACCCTGTCGAGACCCGGTCCAGACCCTGTCGAGACCCGGTCCAGACCCTGTCCAGACACGGTCCAGACCCTGTCCAGACACGGTCCAGACACTGTCCAGACACGGTCCAGACACTGTCCAGACACTGTCCAGACACGAGGCTCGATTCAGAGAGACAAAAAAAACTTCCGTTTTAGTGCCGATGTCGTATTATTTTCAAATGTTCCCGCTCTCGTATGAATGTGCGAGCGATTCTATGCATGCATTGTAAACCTTCTGTAAAGTTTGTCCGTTCGTATGCCAGAGTACAAGTACGTAATTTTCCATCGAGACTTTTCTGTTTCACTTTCTCAGGTAACAACGTAGGCTTTCGATTTTGCCGTCGTATCCTCACATGAATCCTTTACGTTTCCCGTTAGATTCTGTTTCCCTTTTCCAAAAAATTATCGTCCAGACGGAAATACTTACGGTCTTGCGCCTGCGCACTACAAGCTTAACTCGTTAAAGTGCTAGCCTACATATTTGCCACCTTCACTTCTACTACAATGTTTAGCAAAACCCCTTAGGGCTATCCTCCATCTTCCCTTTTGGACCCTTAAAGCTCACCTCAACCCCTTAGCGCTATCCTCCAGCTTCCCTTTTGGACCCTTAAAGCTCACCTCAACCCCTTAGCGCTATCCTCCAGCTTCCCTTTTGGACCCTTACACTTACCCAAACCACTTCGCGGTTATGTTCTTCATCCATTTTATGTCCCTAAAACTTACCCAAACCACTTCGCGGATATGTTCTTCATCCATTATATGTCCCTAAAACTTACCCAAACCACTTCGCGGTTATGTTCTTCATCCATTTTATGTCCCTAAAACTTACCCAAACCACTTCCTGTTCATCTGAATCTTCCTCTCTAAATTTTGTTAGAAACTTTCGTTTGTTGTTAATGTATTGGTGTAAATAAATGACACTGAAACGTTTTGTTTGTTTACTAATTTTTTTAATTTCAAGGCCTTTTTTTGGCCATTTGTTTAAAATTTTCAGTTTAAAATTTTTTTTAAATTTAAAAACTAATATTTAAAAAGATAAAAATTTACAAACATTAAATCTATTTACATTATGCAAAAGAGTTACAGGACCCAGAACACTATTCTTCTGTTGTCTCCAACGAGTCAACCAGCTGCTGCATATCGGCCACCAACTCAAGGACCCTTCGATTCATTTCTTCCACTCTTGCCCGTGTGGTCCCTGTATAAAAATTGAGAAAAAAACATAAGTTTGCGCTAAATACATGTTTCTCACCTGTGAATGGAATGTTTGTTAGCTGGCAACCTAAATAAACACAACATATGTCAGTCTGCTAAGTCATTACCCTAAGTAAGTGGCCAGAGGTCATTCTGGGAAGTCATTACTCTAAGGAAGTGGGCAGAGGTCATTCTGGGAAGTCATTCTAAGGAAGTGGGCAGAGGTCATTCTGCTAAGTGGGCAGAGGTCATTCTGGGAAGTCATTGTTCTAAGGAAGTGGGCACAGGTCATTCTGGGAAGACATTATTCTAAGGAAGTGGGCACAGGTCATTCTGGGAAGACATTATTCTAAGGAAGTGGGTAGAGGTCATTCTGGTAAGTCATTACTCTAAGGAAGTGGGCACAGGTCATTTTGCTAATGACATTGACTCTGCCTTTAGGAATTTGGGTGATCATGTCACTTAACACATACTGCAAAGAATGACATTACAACTTACTTGGTTGGTGGCCGACGGATGCCTCGTTGGGGACAACCCTACGTCCTGGGCCCTGCCACTGTTGTGAAGTAGAGGCTGTTGAGACATGGCAAATAGGGTCACTTATTATGTCTTAGGCAACAGTAATCAAATGTCATTTTCAATTTGTGTGGCACATCACTCACCTTCTCCCTGTGCCTCCTGGACGAGATCTGCTGCAGCCTGCGCATCTTCACCCGCTCCTGAAGCATCTACAAAAACAGATTAAGGCAATCAGCTTGGGTGGAAATAGCATGTATATGTGTGTGAGGTTACATGAAGAGTCACATACCAGAGGCTCTCTCATACGTCGCTGGGTACGACTGCCTGCCCACGCCGTGCCGCCCCTCCTCTGTGGAAAGGTCCAGGGGCTGGTCTGAGGAACCAACAGAGGAGGGGTAGGACCGTCGCCCTGGAGATCCACCACCTTCACTTCCAGCAGCAGATTCATGCAGCACTGGTCGCCCTGTGCGCCTCCGGGTGCGGCAAATGCGGTAATCCATTTCCATCACTACCAAAGAAAAGGCATTATAACTAAAGGCCTACCTTCTGCATCAGTTTCATCTGACATGCAATCGCTATGTACTTACTAGGGAAATGGAGTCTGAAAAAGCGCCGCACCCGGGGGAAGGGGCAGCCGTTTCAGGTCCGACCAATGCTGCATGATCTGCGTGTGGGTGAAGGTGGTGTCCGTTTGATGGTGGATTCTTGCAATGATCTCCAGGGCGACGGTGCGCTTCTCAAAAGAGTTGGGCAGGTAGTCGTACCTGTGCTCCAGCATGGTCTACAAAACACAATCAAAAACAAGGTTTGAGTGAAAACAGCATACAAATATCTGTGAACAATCGATCATTTGACTAAATGACATTAACATACACATTTGTAGCCTAATACAATCCTTGAAGCTGGACTCAGTGCTGGTTCACACGTGTGGGCCCTCACTTCAGTTTGGCACGGAGTTTGATACACTTTTTAAAACCACTGTTTCTTCATGCGCTTCCCTAAGGGCTAGGCATGCATTTACATGGCAAATCAAAGGCATTAAAAGACACTTACAAGCATGATGATCTCTTGTTGGCGGGTGAAGATTGTGGGCGCCATCTTGCCTCTTGTCTGCAGCAGATAATCAATGCCACTGCGGTTTCCGGGTTCCGCACGGCCAGACGAACGGCCGTGCGAACGCGTAAACGTCAGACCCCGGCATTAGTTTTTAAAGGGGCCTGGAGCCACAGCTCATTCTCTTTCAGAGTCTCTTCATGATGCCAGCCAAAAAAAAAACGCAGCAAAGGCCAAAGCAGCCAAGGAAGCCAGCCGGAAAAAGGGTGAGGAGGCTTCATCAGGCCCCACCACTCGCTCCAAAATGCCTAAGGCGAAGCGGCCGGGAACCCACAGTGGGCAGCCGAAGGCGACCACAAAGGCACCCACAAGCCCAAAAACAAAAGGAGCTAGCGCTAAAGAAGAAGGGCCAGGCCACCAAACACACAGGTACAGCCCCTAAAAAGCACACCAAGAGGGTGAGAAGCCCCAGCCCCCAAAGGTCACCATCACCCCAGCCACGTGGGAAAAGCTCCCAGCCCAAGAGGCCAAGCCACCGGGCCCAAAGCCCCAGTAGCCAGAGCTCAGCATCACCCCAGCCACGTGAGAAAAGCTCTCAGGCCAAGAGGCCAAGACACCAGGCCCAAAGCCCCAGGAGCCACAGCTCAGCATCACCCCAGCCACGTGGGAAAAGCTCTCAGGCCAAGAGGCCAAGACACCGGGCCCGAAGCCCCAGGAGCCAGAGCTCAGCATTACCCCAGCCACGTGCATCAACCTCCCAGGGCCATGAAACTGTGAAAGGGCCACAGAGGCACAGGCGAAGAAGCCCAACATCATCCACCACACCCTCTCCTCCTCGCCCACATTTGGCACCGGCACAGGTGGAAATGCAGGCAGAATATGCCACAGCTACGCCTGCTAGTTCAGTGGCCACCCAGGCAAGAACCCCAAGTCCATATCCAAGTCCAGTCCAATCAGAAGCCAGCCACCTGTCCTACATTTCTCCCCAACACAGCCAGCCCAGAATGTCCCCCCATTTGCAGCCAACCACTGATGAGCCAGAACGTCAAGCAACAGTGCGCACATTGCGCCAAGGCCACTTGAGTGGCAGGTTTGGTGAGGCCCAAACTCTGGCATTGGCTAGTGGCCTCACCTTGTATTATGATGAGCTATATGGGCGCTGATCCAAAGCTACAAGCAAGCAGCGGAAAGCGGAGATTTTTGAGCAGCTCACCAGACAGGTCAATGCAGCAGGGGAAGAGCTCAAAGATGTGGAGCAGATCCAAAGGAAAATATTGGACCTAAAGTATGCAGCACGGAAGAAAGAAAATAAACAGCGTCATTACAGGTACATATATACTTTGTGGATTTTGCTTCGTCTTGTATTGGAAACATTTATCTAAATGTGTGCAACTCTCTTTTTCAGCTTACAAACTGGCGGCGGATTCCCCACAAAACTGCAATTTACCCGAGCTGAGGAGATGGTGCTGGGCCTGCTACATCCTGTGGCCTTAGAGGGACACTCGGCCCGACAGGACACGGACATCCCTACTATTTCTGCCGGTTAGTAATGTTACTGTGTATGTGAAATGTGATCTGCGTGTAAAATTAGGCACAAACCCATATATTAACACATGCCCCCAGGGTGTGCCTTGTAGTGGAGGTAACCATTTAAACAGGGTGTGTTATGTGTGGCGACCCATTATTTGCTGATTTACTTCCTCTGAGATTTTGGAGAGTCTTGAGGAACACTATTGAGATTAGCAAAGGACTGCCTGTTATGTATTTATAGAAAATTACATACAACACTTCCATCTTTATCTATAGCTAATTTGGGTTTGAGCTCTGCTTTGCTCCAAACGACTTGATGTGGGGTGCTTGAATGTTTGACATAGAAAGAATGTCAAGCAGCCTAATCTAATGGCAAATGCTATTTGCAAGCTGAGTGTGGTCCCATAATGGGCTTTAAGGGATGTGTGAAGCCTCAGAACAGCCAGTACATGCATGTTTATTTTGGTTAAGGAGACCAATGTGTATGTACTTGTTGACTAATACATCTAACAGATAATGAAATTCATAGTCAAGTTTAACTTGGTCCGTTGGGGGAGTTGACATTCATGCATGGGCCCGTGTTTTATTGAGCCATATGTGTTAATACGCATCACCAATGCCTAGTTGTGTGTTAACATGCCTTCTTTTGACAAATGCAGCCCAGCATCATCCCTCAGCCAGTGGGGAATCCTCTGTCAGTTTGAACATGCCGTCTACTTCCGTGCTGCCTTGGACCCAGGATCCGTATTTATGTGGCAAGTGGCTTTATATGATGTTGCGAATGCATGTGCCTTGCCATGTTTCTTTTTGCGGAATTACATATGTAGTCCCTAAACTGAACCTTTTTTTTTTTTTTACCATGTCCCAACAGACCCACACACTGATGGAGGAAATCCAGGAGCTGGAGGAAGATGGAGCCTTCATGGAACCTTCAGAACACCTCCCCCTGGGACAGAATCAGCAACTGTCCCAACATGCTTCTCAAATGCTCAGCAGCAGAGTGAAGCTGGTGGCATGCTGCCAGCCCACCGTGGGCAGCATGCAGAGACTGAGCCGACAGTCCCCAGTGTTAGTTCTGCTGCTGAGGATTTGCCAAGCAGACCTGTGGTTGTTGGTGGACCTAGAGGCACATCATCTGCATGCCCCCCAACCCGGGGAATTGGGAGGCCTAGTCGTCTACGTCGCCCACTTGCCCAGGGGAAGGGCGCGCAGATGATGGAGTCAGCATGGCATCATGAGAGGCGGCTATTTCGCCTCCAAAATCAACGAAACCCCGAACATCTTCATGGCCAATTAGAAACCTTAAACAACACCTTAAACTCCATGCTGACTGAATTTAGGTCCAACAACAGCCACATGGCCACCTTATTCAATTATTACAGTGGCATGCTTGAGGAAGTTCGAAATAGCAACAGCCACATGGCCACCTTAACTGCCAATCTCAGTGCCATGATGGCTGAATTTCGAACTTCTAATAGAAACATGTTGGAACAGTTGCAGATTCTGAATGCCACACAGGCCCAGGTGAGGGCCCACCTCCAAGGGCCCCAACCTGGGTTTTATGGGCATCCCCCATTTTAAGGCCTATTTGGCCTGTATCTGCTCCACATCTTTGCTCTACATCCCCACTGCATTGACCTGTCTGGTGAGCCCTACCAATATACCCTTTTGGTATGGCTTTGCTTGTTTGCTTTGGATTTGTGCCCATATAGCTCATTAGAGTGCTGAGGCAGCCCACTAGCCAATGCTGGAGGTGAAGCCTCAATGAACCTGCCACTCAAGCTGTTGCGCTGCATGCTTGTAGCGCATGACATTGGTTCTGGCTCCTCCTGTTTGTAGGCATGATTGTGGGACATTCTGGGCTGCCAAACTACTACCTTGACCCCTGGCTGAGATTGAACTGGACTTGGATTGGGACTGGGGGTTCTTGTTTGGGTGTCACACTGAACAGGTGTAGATGTGGCATAGGTTTGGCTGCTTTACACCTGTGCCTGTGGCAAATGTGGCCAAGCAGGGGAGGGTGTGTCTGTGGGCCTATTTGTTGGATGCCCAATGTGGAAATGGCAATGCTTGTCACCTATGTTTGTAACATTTTAATTTGTCCTTAACTTTGCACAGGAGTGGCTTACTTTAAAACTCCTTCCTCTGGCCAATTGCTATGTGGCTTGATTTGGCTCAACTTTCATTTGTGTTTTGCCCATGTTTTTGATGCACTGCTTGGCCAGACGCACTCGGTGGGCCACGATAGTCCTCGTCTGGGTCATCGGTGGGTGGAGAGGGGGGCACATCCACATACCGGGGGACACGCTGCAATATAGCAAGATTATGCAACACTGCACAGGCCATTATAATATCTATGACCTTTTTGGGGTCATAATGAAGTGCTCCCCCGGTATGGTCCAAGCATCGGAAGCGGGTCTTCAACAGGCCAAACGCCCTCTCCACCACGGCCCTGGTCTTCCTGTGCGCCCTATTATATGCCTCCTCGGCTGCATTTTGGGGCCGGAGGACAGGCGTCAGCCACGGAAGAAGTGGATAGCCGGAATCACCTGGCAAAATGTATGATCAAAAACATAAATTACACATTCAGAAATAAATGGAAGCCCCTAAACGGGCCAACAACATTACTAAGAGCCTATGTCACATTTGCTACACAGCATGAGCATACATAGTGTACAGGCCCTTCCAAAAAATAAAAAAATATCAAATAGATTTAAAAATTAAACATCCAAGATGGCGGGTGAGGGCCAATCAGCCAGACTGCTAACAGGTATTGGTTTCGGACTGTGCTGCTCAGCATTCTTGGATGTCCTAAATTTTCAGGACCCAGTAGCTGCTTGGTGCGAGTACAAACCAGCTGTAACCCGCCCCCTGCACTTTATCCTGCTCTCCTCTACTCAGTAAGTGTAATGCATCGACTCAAAGATGGCGCAGACCCTAGGATAAATTCAAGGACATAAGTTAAGCAGAGTGTGTGGGAGACTCATTCTTACTTTAATCTAAATTCCATTTCTGCAGTTTGCTAATGCAGGACTAACATTTGGCAAGGCTTGGTTGCTTGAAAAATCTAATGGTTAAGGTCGTGTTTCACAGGTAAACAAGGTGTTCAAAAGGCATAGTTTCATACATGGGACACAAACTAAATTCATAGCCATACATCTAAAAAAAAAGGCTGATATTGGCGGAAACCTACCAAGGAGCCATCCACTGGAAAATTCCCCAGACTCAAACCGACCATACAATCCAGATCTGCGAAGAATGTATGCATCATGGGATGAGCCTGGAAACCCGGCGAGCAGACTAAGGAACTGCATGTCCGGGGCCACCACTGCTTGGACATTCATTGAGTGGCCCATTTTGCGGTTCCTGGGATAAAAAAAATAAACATTTTAAAGGGGACGCAAACTAGGGGAACACTAACTCATCACACCCTAAGCAAATGCTGTGGGCAAATTAAATTAGCAATAAACAAGTACATAAGTATTTTGGGTTGGCCAAAAATAATATGTATGTTTTATAAAGTAAAGATTAACTTTCCAGGGTCTATTTCAGGTACACATTAAAATGTTTCATTGGTGAACAGGTGACATTTATATGCAACTAAATACGGTCCATGGTTCTGCAGGGACTTTTTAAAAGGAGGGAATACTTAAAAAGGAGGGATACCTAAAATGGTAACAAAATTCCAAGGAGGGATAAATTACAAGGAGTGAATAATTACAAGGAGGTAATAGTTTAAAGTAGTAAATAATTCCATGGAGGGATTACTTCCATGGAGGGAATATTTACAAGTAGGTACAAATACAAGGAGGGATTAATTACAATGAGTGATTATGCAAAAGGAGGGATAAATGACATGGAGCAAATCCAAAATATAAGGGAAGTATTTGCAACGATGGAGAACTTACAAGGAGGCACATTTGCCAAGGAGGGTATTTTGGAATTTTGAAGGACATTAAAACAAATTGAAAAAAAAAAAAAAAAGGGACTGATTGAACCTGCCTGTAGATATACTCGTCGACTGCCGGAGGGACAAGGGCAACGTGGGTGCAGTCAATTGCACCCATGAGGTTGGCCATGTCGGCGATGTTATAAAATGCCAGCTACCATGTCGTCAGGATAACAAATATATTTGTGAGTAATGGTAGCCATGCCTTCAAAAAACTTGGATAGCGCGTAGGTTGGGAGAACCCCACGGAGAGGGCACCCAGCCTCTGGAACGAGCCGTTCGCCAAAAATTGCAGGCAGCCAAGCATCTCAGTCATACCTGAAATTGCTTGCCCCTTCCTTGTGGTGCGGGCTAACCATGGCCGCAGCTCACTATACAATTTATGGAGGAAAGCGCGATTAAGCCTGGTCAGCTCGAACAGCTCAACGTCATGCATGCCATCGATATGTATGCGTCGCCGCCGGTGCAATCTGGTCTCAGCCCTCCGGACAATTTCAATGCCCATGAGCTGCAGATCCTCATGCTCCTCAAATGCACTAGAGTCGTCCATAGCTGCTAGTCTCGAGGTCAAAATGGTCCCCTAAGAGGATCGCAAAGGAAACAGATTTATAGGTTGGTGGTCCGTCGGCAATCAGCTCTCTGAATGAGGCGCAAACCCATAGCAATAACGTAAGTTATCTGAACGAACAATTTCAGATTTGGTTTGGAAAATGACCCGAACGGAAATGTTCAGATTTGCTTTCGTTCATCGAAAGCGCATATACGCATTTGCCCGAACGTTCGTACGAATGAAAAAAAGCAAAAAAAAAAAATGACAAAACGCCCACAAAAACTTTCACAGACAGCTACGGAAGTCCGGACGAATGTCTGAATCAACCCTTATGACTAGGGATGAGCGAATCGATCCGGACGAACCCGGATTCGATCCGAATTTCAGGAAAAATTCGATTCGGATCGAATCCGAATTTCCCCGCGATTCGATCACTCGAAGTTTTCCTTTAACATCCATTCATTTACATTACAGGCATTCTAAGATGGCGGGCGGGACATGTCTGGACATGTATCCCGCGCCAGTGCAAGCTGGGGCAGTCACATGCAGCCTATCAGCAGCCAGCAAGCCCGGTGACGTCACACAGCGGTATTTAACGGCGGCCATCTTGCTTTTCCTCATTTCTCTATTGCATTCGTGACAGACAGACAGAACGCTGTGTAGCTGAGGCAGTTAGACAGGCTGGAGACAGGCTGGAGACAGGGACAGACAGGGACAGGCTGGAGACAGGCAGGAGACAGGCAGGAGACAGACAGGAGACAGACAGAAAGCCAGGGAAAGGTAGGAAAAACGGAGCTGGCTGACAGGGAGAATTTTTTTTTTTCATCCAGCCTTTGTTAGCGTTTTCAGGCTGCTTATAGTAACTAACTGTGCATATATACTGAACTGATCTTAAGTCTGCTGTGAGGCATCCCATTCTGTGACTAAAGCAGCCTCTATTTAATAGCATAATAAACATTTGCACTTATTCTCATAGAAATCAGGCCTGATAAAGACACTTTTGCTGTGCATGCTCTCTGGTTTTTGTGGCACTGGCATCCCATTCTGTGACTAAAGCAGCCTCTATTTAATAGCATAATAAACATTTGCACTTATTCTCATAGAAATCAGGCCTGATAAAGACACTTTTGCTGTGCATGCTCTCTGGTTTTTGTGGCACTGGCATCCCATTCTGTGACTAAAGCAGCCTCTATTTAATAGCATAATAAACATTTGCACTTATTCTCATAGAAATCAGGCCTGATAAAGACACTTTTGCTGTGCATGCTCTCTGGTTTTTGTGGCACTGGCATCCCATTCTGTGACTAAAGCAGCCTCTATTTAATAGCATAATAAACATTTGCACTTATTCTCATAGAAATCAGGCCTGATAAAGACACTTTTGCTGTGCATGCTCTCTGGTTTTTGTGGCACTGGCATCCCATTCTGTGACTAAAGCAGCCTCTATTTAATAGCATAATAAACATTTGCACTTATTCTCATAGAAATCAGGCCTGATAAAGACACTTTTGCTGTGCATGCTCTCTGGTTTTTGTGGCACTGGCATCCCATTCTGTGACTAAAGCAGCCTCTATTTAATAGCATAATAAACATTTGCACTTATTCTCATAGAAATCAGGCCTGATAAAGACACTTTTGCTGTGCATGCTCTCTGGTTTTTGTGGCACTGGCATCCCATTCTGTGACTAAAGCAGCCTCTATTTAATAGCATAATAAACATTTGCACTTATTCTCATAGAAATCAGGCCTGATAAAGACACTTTTGCTGTGCATGCTCTCTGGTTTTTGTGGCACTGGCATCCCATTCTGTGACTAAAGCAGCCTCTATTTAATAGCATAATAAACATTTGCACTTATTCTCATAGAAATCAGGCCTGATAAAGACACTTTTGCTGTGCATGCTCTCTGGTTTTTGTGGCACTGGCATCCCATTCTGTGACTAAAGCAGCCTCTATTTAATAGCATAATAAACATTTGCACTTATTCTCATAGAAATCAGGCCTGATAAAGACACTTTTGCTGTGCATGCTCTCTGGTTTTTGTGGCACTGGCATCCCATTCTGTGACTAAAGCAGCCTCTATTTAATAGCATAATAAACATTTGCACTTATTCTCATAGAAATCAGGCCTGATAAAGACACTTTTGCTGTGCATGCTCTCTGGTTTTTGTGGCACTGGCATCCCATTCTGTGACTAAAGCAGCCTCTATTTAATAGCATAATAAACATTTGCACTTATTCTCATAGAAATCAGGCCTGATAAAGACACTTTTGCTGTGCATGCTCTCTGGTTTTTGTGGCACTGGCATCCCATTCTGTGACTAAAGCAGCCTCTATTTAATAGCATAATAAACATTTGCACTTATTCTCATAGAAATCAGGCCTGATAAAGACACTTTTGCTGTGCATGCTCTCTGGTTTTTGTGGCACTGGCATCCCATTCTGTGACTAAAGCAGCCTCTATTTAATAGCATAATAAACATTTGCACTTATTCTCATAGAAATCAGGCCTGATAAAGACACTTTTGCTGTGCATGCTCTCTGGTTTTTGTGGCACTGGCATCCCATTCTGTGACTAAAGCAGCCTCTATTTAATAGCATAATAAACATTTGCACTTATTCTCATAGAAATCAGGCCTGATAAAGACACTTTTGCTGTGCATGCTCTCTGGTTTTTGTGGCACTGGCATCCCATTCTGTGACTAAAGCAGCCTCTATTTAATAGCATAATAAACATTTGCACTTATTCTCATAGAAATCAGGCCTGATAAAGACACTTTTGCTGTGCATGCTCTCTGGTTTTTGTGGCACTGGCATCCCATTCTGTGACTAAAGCAGCCTCTATTTAATAGCATAATAAACATTTGCACTTATTCTCATAGAAATCAGGCCTGATAAAGACACTTTTGCTGTGCATGCTCTCTGGTTTTTGTGGCACTGGCATCCCATTCTGTGACTAAAGCAGCCTCTATTTAATAGCATAATAAACATTTGCACTTATTCTCATAGAAATCAGGCCTGATAAAGACACTTTTGCTGTGCATGCTCTCTGGTTTTTGTGGCACTGGCATCCCATTCTGTGACTAAAGCAGCCTCTATTTAATAGCATAATAAACATTTGCACTTATTCTCATAGAAATCAGGCCTGATAAAGACACTTTTGCTGTGCATGCTCTCTGGTTTTTGTGGCACTGGCATCCCATTCTGTGACTAAAGCAGCCTCTATTTAATAGCATAATAAACATTTGCACTTATTCTCATAGAAATCAGGCCTGATAAAGACACTTTTGCTGTGCATGCTCTCTGGTTTTTGTGGCACTGGCATCCCATTCTGTGACTAAAGCAGCCTCTATTTAATAGCATAATAAACATTTGCACTTATTCTCATAGAAATCAGGCCTGATAAAGACACTTTTGCTGTGCATGCTCTCTGGTTTTTGTGGCACTGGCATCCCATTCTGTGACTAAAGCAGCCTCTATTTAATAGCATAATAAACATTTGCACTTATTCTCATAGAAATCAGGCCTGATAAAGACACTTTTGCTGTGCATGCTCTCTGGTTTTTGTGGCACTGGCATCCCATTCTGTGACTAAAGCAGCCTCTATTTAATAGCATAATAAACATTTGCACTTATTCTCATAGAAATCAGGCCTGATAAAGACACTTTTGCTGTGCATGCTCTCTGGTTTTTGTGGCACTGGCATCCCATTCTGTGACTAAAGCAGCCTCTATTTAATAGCATAATAAACATTTGCACTTATTCTCATAGAAATCAGGCCTGATAAAGACACTTTTGCTGTGCATGCTCTCTGGTTTTTGTGGCACTGGCATCCCATTCTGTGACTAAAGCAGCCTCTATTTAATAGCATAATAAACATTTGCACTTATTCTCATAGAAATCAGGCCTGATAAAGACACTTTTGCTGTGCATGCTCTCTGGTTTTTGTGGCACTGGCATCCCATTCTGTGACTAAAGCAGCCTCTATTTAATAGCATAATAAACATTTGCACTTATTCTCATAGAAATCAGGCCTGATAAAGACACTTTTGCTGTGCATGCTCTCTGGTTTTTGTGGCACTGGCATCCCATTCTGTGACTAAAGCAGCCTCTATTTAATAGCATAATAAACATTTGCACTTATTCTCATAGAAATCAGGCCTGATAAAGACACTTTTGCTGTGCATGCTCTCTGGTTTTTGTGGCACTGGCATCCCATTCTGTGACTAAAGCAGCCTCTATTTAATAGCATAATAAACATTTGCACTTATTCTCATAGAAATCAGGCCTGATAAAGACACTTTTGCTGTGCATGCTCTCTGGTTTTTGTGGCACTGGCATCCCATTCTGTGACTAAAGCAGCCTCTATTTAATAGCATAATAAACATTTGCACTTATTCTCATAGAAATCAGGCCTGATAAAGACACTTTTGCTGTGCATGCTCTCTGGTTTTTGTGGCACTGGCATCCCATTCTGTGACTAAAGCAGCCTCTATTTAATAGCATAATAAACATTTGCACTTATTCTCATAGAAATCAGGCCTGATAAAGACACTTTTGCTGTGCATGCTCTCTGGTTTTTGTGGCACTGGCATCCCATTCTGTGACTAAAGCAGCCTCTATTTAATAGCATAATAAACATTTGCACTTATTCTCATAGAAATCAGGCCTGATAAAGACACTTTTGCTGTGCATGCTCTCTGGTTTTTGTGGCACTGGCATCCCATTCTGTGACTAAAGCAGCCTCTATTTAATAGCATAATAAACATTTGCACTTATTCTCATAGAAATCAGGCCTGATAAAGACACTTTTGCTGTGCATGCTCTCTGGTTTTTGTGGCACTGGCATCCCATTCTGTGACTAAAGCAGCCTCTATTTAATAGCATAATAAACATTTGCACTTATTCTCATAGAAATCAGGCCTGATAAAGACACTTTTGCTGTGCATGCTCTCTGGTTTTTGTGGCACTGGCATCCCATTCTGTGACTAAAGCAGCCTCTATTTAATAGCATAATAAACATTTGCACTTATTCTCATAGAAATCAGGCCTGATAAAGACACTTTTGCTGTGCATGCTCTCTGGTTTTTGTGGCACTGGCATCCCATTCTGTGACTAAAGCAGCCTCTATTTAATAGCATAATAAACATTTGCACTTATTCTCATAGAAATCAGGCCTGATAAAGACACTTTTGCTGTGCATGCTCTCTGGTTTTTGTGGCACTGGCATCCCATTCTGTGACTAAAGCAGCCTCTATTTAATAGCATAATAAACATTTGCACTTATTCTCATAGAAATCAGGCCTGATAAAGACACTTTTGCTGTGCATGCTCTCTGGTTTTTGTGGCACTGGCATCCCATTCTGTGACTAAAGCAGCCTCTATTTAATAGCATAATAAACATTTGCACTTATTCTCATAGAAATCAGGCCTGATAAAGACACTTTTGCTGTGCATGCTCTCTGGTTTTTGTGGCACTGGCATCCCATTCTGTGACTAAAGCAGCCTCTATTTAATAGCATAATAAACATTTGCACTTATTCTCATAGAAATCAGGCCTGATAAAGACACTTTTGCTGTGCATGCTCTCTGGTTTTTGTGGCACTGGCATCCCATTCTGTGACTAAAGCAGCCTCTATTTAATAGCATAATAAACATTTGCACTTATTCTCATAGAAATCAGGCCTGATAAAGACACTTTTGCTGTGCATGCTCTCTGGTTTTTGTGGCACTGGCATCCCATTCTGTGACTAAAGCAGCCTCTATTTAATAGCATAATAAACATTTGCACTTATTCTCATAGAAATCAGGCCTGATAAAGACACTTTTGCTGTGCATGCTCTCTGGTTTTTGTGGCACTGGCATCCCATTCTGTGACTAAAGCAGCCTCTATTTAATAGCATAATAAACATTTGCACTTATTCTCATAGAAATCAGGCCTGATAAAGACACTTTTGCTGTGCATGCTCTCTGGTTTTTGTGGCACTGGCATCCCATTCTGTGACTAAAGCAGCCTCTATTTAATAGCATAATAAACATTTGCACTTATTCTCATAGAAATCAGGCCTGATAAAGACACTTTTGCTGTGCATGCTCTCTGGTTTTTGTGGCACTGGCATCCCATTCTGTGACTAAAGCAGCCTCTATTTAATAGCATAATAAACATTTGCACTTATTCTCATAGAAATCAGGCCTGATAAAGACACTTTTGCTGTGCATGCTCTCTGGTTTTTGTGGCACTGGCATCCCATTCTGTGACTAAAGCAGCCTCTATTTAATAGCATAATAAACATTTGCACTTATTCTCATAGAAATCAGGCCTGATAAAGACACTTTTGCTGTGCATGCTCTCTGGTTTTTGTGGCACTGGCATCCCATTCTGTGACTAAAGCAGCCTCTATTTAATAGCATAATAAACATTTGCACTTATTCTCATAGAAATCAGGCCTGATAAAGACACTTTTGCTGTGCATGCTCTCTGGTTTTTGTGGCACTGGCATCCCATTCTGTGACTAAAGCAGCCTCTATTTAATAGCATAATAAACATTTGCACTTATTCTCATAGAAATCAGGCCTGATAAAGACACTTTTGCTGTGCATGCTCTCTGGTTTTTGTGGCACTGGCATCCCATTCTGTGACTAAAGCAGCCTCTATTTAATAGCATAATAAACATTTGCACTTATTCTCATAGAAATCAGGCCTGATAAAGACACTTTTGCTGTGCATGCTCTCTGGTTTTTGTGGCACTGGCATCCCATTCTGTGACTAAAGCAGCCTCTATTTAATAGCATAATAAACATTTGCACTTATTCTCATAGAAATCAGGCCTGATAAAGACACTTTTGCTGTGCATGCTCTCTGGTTTTTGTGGCACTGGCATCCCATTCTGTGACTAAAGCAGCCTCTATTTAATAGCATAATAAACATTTGCACTTATTCTCATAGAAATCAGGCCTGATAAAGACACTTTTGCTGGCCAAAGCCCTACTGGACCCTGCCAGGTCGATTCCTGCCCGGGGCATCCCATTCTGTGACTACAGCAGCCTCTGTTTAAGACCATATAAGCATTTGCTCTTATCATATTTGAAATTAGCCTGATAAAGACACTTTTGCTGGCCAAAGCCCTACTGGACCCTGCCAGGTCCATTCCTGCCCAGGGCATCCCATTCTGTGACTAAAGCAGCCTCTGTTTAAGACCATATAAGCATTTGCTCTTATTATATTTATATTATAAGACACTTTTGCTGGGCATAGGCTTACTGCTGCCTGCCAGGTGCACTTCTGTTGAGGCATCCCATTCTGTAACATAGCATACCCCTCTTTATTTACACTAAGCAGCTCTCTTATTTACACTAAGCAGGCCTGTTGGAGGCTGAGTGTTACTGCTCACTTTTGGTGTGCATTATATTCTGTTTTATATAGACCCACTGCTGCCTGGGGGTTCTTAAAATATCACCTACTACCACGCCAGTTAGACTATGTCGGGCAGACAAGTGCCTGGAAGTGAAAAGAGGAGTGGCAGAGGCCAAGATTCCGCAGGCAGAGCTCGCATCAGACTGGGGGCCAGTAGCAGCAGGAGTCACGCTGAGAGACCTAATCTGCCAGTATCTGCTAGCGGTCGGGTCTCCACCAGTAACGCATCTGCCGTGGTAGATTGGCAGACGCGCTCATCAACAACATCATCACAACTTACATCTGAGACCCCCAGTCTAGGGTCGGTAGGTTCCTCTGACACAACCCTGAGTTGGCATGCCCCGAGAGCAGTCCCTGTCCTCCCATTGCCTCTGTCCTACGCCGTTCCCTCCCCCAGCGACGTATCCTATGCTTTGGGTTCAGCTCCACTCTTTAGTGAGGAGGACGATCAGATACAGGAGGACAGTCAGCAGCTACTGCCCAGCCAAGAAATGGAGGTGGCTTCTTTAGCTAGGCAGACAAATAGTGATGTGGACAGTGTCGTGGGTGCTGCGAGCGTTCCAGCTCCTGCGCCAGACACTGTTGACGAATCCACGAACATCAGTGACGTACAGCCACAACCCGGTGATGATGATGATGATGACGATGAAGCCGATCGCACTTGGGAGCCGGGTGATGAAGGGGCTTCATCGTCATCATCAGGAGAAGAGGGGCGCAGGTTGCCCCGGAGTCAGCAGCTGAGGCAGCAAGGTGGTAGCAGTCAGCATGGGGGCACAATTCCAAAGGCTGGAGCCGGCCGGGGCCGGGGCCGGGGTAGAGCACCTGCTGTGCGGCAGTCTACCTTATCGGGAGGTAGTGGAGCAGGGGTTCCTGGAGTTGGCAACAGCAGCAGTGAATCAGTGAGGCCAGGGGGTGGGAAAAGTAGCTACTCGGCAGTGTGGCAGTTTTTCCTGAGGCATCCGCAGGAGGGTAACATGGCCACATGCAAGATATGTAGGCAAAAGGTGAAGCGTGGCCAGGGTCCAAATGTTGGCACCACGGCCCTGCGTCAACATATGATGCGTCACCATAAAACGACCTGGGAGAACCGAGGCTCCCAAGGGGTGGTCCAGTCTGCTTCCTCACCAAGTGAGCTCCCAATTTCTGCCAGCCAAGGCTCCAGCACCTCAGCCGAAGGCAGCTGTGCGTCACACCCATCCTCTGTCGCTCCTGCTCCTCCTCCTCCTCCTCCAAGTCATGCATCCCGCCAGCAATCCATCAGCGAAGCCATGTCCAAGAGACAGCAGTATGCGCCCACTCATCCTACGGCGCAGAAGCTGAATGTGCTCCTGTCCAAGTTGCTGGTGCTGCAGTCGCTCCCTTTTCAGGTGGTGGAATCTGCACCTTTCAGAGAACTGATGGCTTGTGCCGAGCCGAGGTGGAGAGTCCCAAGCCGTCATTTCTTTGCCAAGAAGGCAGTACCAGCGCTGCACACTTTTGTTGAACAGAAGGTGGGCCAGTCCTTGAGCCTGTCGGTGTGTAGCAAAATACATGGCAGCGCCGACATCTGGAGCTGTAACTACGGTCAGGGGCAGTACATGTCGTTTACGGCCCACTGGGTGAATGTGGTCCCTTTGCAGCAGCAACTTGGACAGGTCACGCCGCTTCGGCCTCCGCGCTCTCTGCCCATTGGGCCTGTGACACCGTGCGACTCGGCCTCCTCATCCTCCGCCATCTCCTCACCCTCCACTGTAGGCTCAAGTCTCAGTGCCCCTCCAGTCTACCATGTGTGCAGGGCACGGAGGTGTCACGCAGTGCTTCACATGGTTTGTCTTGGCGAACGGAGTCACACAGGGGAGGAACTGCTTAAATGTATTCATCAGGAAATCCAAACATGGCTTACTCCGAGAAAACTTAAAATGGGAATCATGGTTACCGACAATGGGAAGAACATTTTGTCTGCGCTGCGCCAAGGAAGCCTGACCCATGCCCCCTGCATGGCTCACGTCTTCAATCTGGTTGTCAAGCGGTTTCTGAAGTGTTCCCCCCATCTGCAGGACATCCTAACAACTTCACGGAAACTTTGCATGCACTTCAGCCACTCCTACACCGCCAAACACACCCTTCTTGAGCTACAGCGTCAGAATGGTATCCCCCAACATAGTCTGATTTGCGATGTTTCCACCCGTTGGAATTCCACCCTTCACATGTTGGACCGATTATATGAACAGAGAAAAGCCATCACGGATTTCCTGATGATCCAAGCAGATAGGGGGACTCCCCTGTGTAACTTCAATGTCAACCAGTGGCAGCTCATACGTGACACCTGCCGTTTGCTCAGGCCCTTTGAGGAAGCCACTTTATTTGTCAGTCGGCAGGATTACGGGATGAACGACGTGATTCCACTGCTTCATGTACTACAGCACATGTTGGAAACCATGGCTGGTCAGGGCACTGGAGACATGGCGTTTACATCTTACGGCCACATGAACCCCGTTGGAGCTGAACTGGAGGAGGAGGAGGAGGAAGAGGAGGAGGAGGAGTTGCCCAGCGAAACACAGTTTAGGCTTGGCGAAATGGCTGGTTTATCTAGTCAGCGGACAGGAGAGGAGGAGCAGGAGCAGCCAGAGGAGCTAGAGGTTTTTGAGGAAGGAGAGACAGAGGACCCGGGCACACCGTGGCAGTATGCAGTGGAGATGGAGACAGGTAGTCCATCCGAGTCACTTGCGCAAATGGCACGAAGCATGCTCACATGCTTGCGTAGTGACCCCAGAATTGTTTCCATCTGTCGGCGGGATGACTTCTGGCTGTCCACCTTATTGGACCCTCGCTTCCGGCACAAAATGGGGGCATTTTTTAAACCCACCGAGAGGGAGGACAAACTCAACTACTACAAAGACATTCTACGTAGGCAGTTGGCCGATGCCTATCTGCGCCATGGTCCATACTCTCGCAGGTCTGACTCGAGGGGACCTCTGCGCTCACCTTCCACTGCCATGGCCGCTGGGGGGGTTGGCAGCAGCAGCAGCAGAAGCTCCATCAGCAGCAGCAGCCTCAGTCTTCAGTCGCTAATGAGTAGCTTTCTACACCCGCATAGTGAGGCTACTCATGAGCAGCAGGAAGACCTGGAGCAGGACCTGAACCAGCAGGTCATGTCATACTTTGACATGACCATGCCAACACACCTTGAGGATCCGCTGGACTTCTGGGCAGCCAAACTTGATTTGTGGCCGCAACTAGCAGAGTTTGCCCTGGAAAAGCTGTCCTGCCCGGCAAGTAGCGTGCCATCTGAGCGGGTGTTTAGTGCGGCGGGGGCCATAGTTACGGCGAGGAGAACTCGTCTGTCAACTAAAAATGTGGAGAGACTCACCTTTGTCAAAATGAATCAGGGATGGATCAGCCAGGATTTCCACCCACCAATGCCTGATGCATGCGACTAGATTCAGCATGGTGCCACGTTTTACACTTTACAAATGGTGCAAAACATATTTATGTCTTTAGGCCATTTTTTGGGCTCCTGCTGCTGCTACTGCCAACTTCTGCCAACTCCAGGGTGTGATTCATCCAATTTTTGGGCTCCTGAAGCCAACTCCAGTGTATATTTGGGCTCCTGCTGCTACTACTGTCAACTCCTGCCAACTCCAGGGTGTGATTCATCCAATTTTTGGGCTCCTGAGGCCAACTCCAGTGTATATTTGGGCTCCTGCTGCTGCTACTGTCAACTCCTGCCAACTCCAGGGTGTGATTCATCCAATTTTTGGGCTCCTGAAGCCAACTCCAGTGTATATTTGGGCTCCTGCTGCTGCTACTGCCAACTTCTGCCAACTCCAGGGTGTGATTCATCCAATTTTTGGGCTCCTGAAGCCAACTCCAGTGTATATTTGGGCTCCTGCTGCTGCTACTGCCAACTTCTGCCAACTCCAGGGTGTGATTCATCCAATTTTTGGGCTCCTGAAGCCAACTCCAGTGTATATTTGGGCTCCTGCTGCTGCTGCTGCTGCCAACTTCTGCCAACTCCAGGGTGTGATTCATCCAATTTTTGGGCTCCTGAAGCCAACTCCAGTGTATATTTGGGCTCCTGCTGCTGCTACTGTCAACTCCTGCCAACTCCAGGGTGTGATTCATCCAATTTTTGGGCTCCTGAGGCCAACTCCAGTGTATATTTGGGCTCCTGCTGCTGCTACTGTCAACTCCTGCCAACTCCAGGGTGTGATTCATCCAATTTTTGGGCTCCTGAAGCCAACTCCAGTGTATATTTGGGCTCCTGCTGCTGCTGCTGCTGCCAACTTCTGCCAACTCCAGGGTGTGATTCATCCAATTTTTGGGCTCCTGAAGCCAACTCCAGTGTATATTTGGGCTGCTGCTGCTGCCAACTTCTGCCAACTCCAGGGTGTGATTCATCCAATTTTTGGGCTCCTGAAGCCAACTCCAGTGTATATTTGGGCTCCTGCTGCTGCTGCTGCTGCCAACTTCTGCCAACTCCAGGGTGTGATTCATCCAATTTTTGGGCTCCTGAAGCCAACTCCAGTGTATATTTGGGCTCCTGCTGCTGCTACTGTCAACTCCTGCCAACTCCAGGGTGTGATTCATCCAATTTTTGGGCTCCTGAGGCCAACTCCAGTGTATATTTGGGCTCCTGCTGCTGCTACTGTCAACTCCTGCCAACTCCAGGGTGTGATTCATCCAATTTTTGGGCTCCTGAAGCCAACTCCAGTGTATATTTGGGCTCCTGCTGCTGCTGCTGCTGCCAACTTCTGCCAACTCCAGGGTGTGATTCATCCAATTTTTGGGCTCCTGAAGCCAACTCCAGTGTATATTTGGGCTCCTGCTGCTGCTACTGTCAACTCCTGCCAACTCCAGGGTGTGATTCATCCAATTTTTGGGCTCCTGAGGCCAACTCCAGTGTATATTTGGGCTCCTGCTGCTGCTGCTGCTGCCAACTTCTGCCAACTCCAGGGTGTGATTCATCCAATTTTTGGGCTCCTGAAGCCAACTCCAGTGTATATTTGGGCTCCTGCTGCTGCTACTGCCAACTTCTGCCAACTCCAGGGTGTGATTCATCCAATTTTTGGGCTCCTGAAGCCAACTCCAGTGTATATTTGGGCTCCTGCTGCTACTACTGCCAACTTCTGCCAACTCCAGGGTGTGATTCATCCAATTTTTGGGCTCCTGAGGCCAACTCCAGTGTATATTTGGGCTCCTGCTGCTGCTGCTGCCAACTTCTGCCAACTCCAGGGTGTGATTCATCCAATTTTTGGGCTCCTGAAGCCAACTCCAGTGTATATTTGGGCTCCTGCTGCTACTACTGTCAACTCCTGCCAACTCCAGGGTGTGATTCATCCAATTTTTGGGCTCCTGAGGCCAACTCCAGTGTATATTTGGGCTCCTGCTGCTGCTGCTGCCAACTTCTGCCAACTCCAGGGTGTGATTCATCCAATTTTTGGGCTCCTGAGGCCAACTCCAGTGTATATTTGGGCTCCTGCTCCTGCTGCTGCCAACTTCTGCCAACTCCAGGGTGTGATTCATCCAATTTTTGGGCTCCTGAAGCCAACTCCAGTGTATATTTGGGCTCCTGCTGCTGCTGCTGCTGCCAACTTCTGCCAACTCCAGGGTGTGATTCATCCAATTTTTGGGCTCCTGAAGCCAACTCCAGTGTATATTTGGGCTCCTGCTGCTACTACTGCCAACTTCTGCCAACTCCAGGGTGTGATTCATCCAATTTTTGGGCTCCTGAGGCCAACTCCAGTGTATATTTGGGCTCCTGCTGCTGCTGCTGCCAACTTCTGCCAACTCCAGGGTGTGATTCATCCAATTTTTGGGCTCCTGAAGCCAACTCCAGTGTATATTTGGGCTCCTGCTGCTACTACTGCCAACTTCTGCCAACTCCAGGGTGTGATTCATCCAATTTTTGGGCTCCTGAGGCCAACTCCAGTGTATATTTGGGCTCCTGCTGCTGCTGCTGCTGCCAACTTCTGCCAACTCCAGGGTGTGATTCATCCAATTTTTGGGCTCCTGAAGCCAACTCCAGTGTATATTTGGGCTGCTGCTGCTGCCAACTTCTGCCAACTCCAGGGTGTGATTCATCCAATTTTTGGGCTCCTGAAGCCAACTCCAGTGTATATTTGGGCTCCTGCTGCTACTACTGCCAACTTCTGCCAACTCCAGGGTGTGATTCATCCAATTTTTGGGCTCCTGAGGCCAACTCCAGTGTATATTTGGGCTCCTGCTGCTGCTGCTGCCAACTTCTGCCAACTCCAGGGTGTGATTCATCCAATTTTTGGGCTCCTGAAGCCAACTCCAGTGTATATTTGGGCTCCTGCTGCTACTACTGTCAACTCCTGCCAACTCCAGGGTGTGATTCATCCAATTTTTGGGCTCCTGAGGCCAACTCCAGTGTATATTTGGGCTCCTGCTGCTGCTGCTGCCAACTTCTGCCAACTCCAGGGTGTGATTCATCCAATTTTTGGGCTCCTGAGGCCAACTCCAGTGTATATTTGGGCTCCTGCTCCTGCTGCTGCCAACTTCTGCCAACTCCAGGGTGTGATTCATCCAATTTTTGGGCTCCTGAAGCCAACTCCAGTGTATATTTGGGCTCCTGCTGCTGCTGCCAACTTCTGCCAACTCCAGGGTGTGATTCATCCAATTTTTGGGCTCCTGAGGCCAACTCCAGTGTATATTTGGGCTCCTTCTGCCCCTCATAGTGATGCCACTTCAACTCTCTGCAATTGTGCCGCTCTGCGATTCTATTAGCGATGCCTCTGATCTGCATGTGATATTTCTTCAAAGTATTATTTAACAAACCCAGCACGCATCCTGTGCGTGTTACAGCAAGGCTGAATGGTTTACAACCCTATTGAGGCTGTAGGAGGCTCAGAAATAGCCGTTTTTAATAGCGATTCGTCGCGAATTTATTCGGGTCGAAACGATTTTTGTCGGAAAATTCGGCGAATCAGTCGAATCGAATTTTTCAAAAGTTCGCTCATCTCTACTTATGACTAATACTCCGTTGCTGTGATTTCACAAAGCTGTGCTGTGATTTCACAAAGCTGCTAATTTAATTATGATCCCATGCTACACCCTATATGGGATAAAACATAATCAATAGGTTGTGTGTGCATAGTTTACATGTAATCCATGTTTAGTTTACATGTAATCTATGCTAATTTGGTTAACGTCCCACACTACACCCTATGTGGAACAAAATATCAAAATGATGTGTGTACAAAGTGGTGGGGGGTACTGGTAAGTTTGCCGTCTCATGTACAGAGGGTCGCCGGTTCGAGGCTGGAGAGGGGAAAGAAGAGAAAACACAAAGGTTTTCCTTAGCAACCATGTGTTTGTTTAATTCCTAATGCCATAGGAAACAATCTTTTCGGGGCAGTAGTGCGGTCAAAGGCGGTCGTGGCCTACCGGTAACTTTGTTTTCTCATGTACAGTGAGTCGCTGGTTCAAGGCTGCAGAAGGGCAACAAGAACAAAAGAGTTTGTGTATGGCACAATCTTTTCAGGGCAGCAGTGCAGTCAAGGGTGGTCGTGGCCTACTGGTAACCTAGCTGTCCGGTGTACAGAGGGTCGCCGGTTCGACAGGGGCTCTATGAAACGACTCGATAAAGCCCTATAGTTTTCCTTAATGTGTTTGTTGCTTATGTCACGATGCTATAGAAAACAATCTTTTCGGGGCAGTGGGGAGGTCACAGGCGGTCATGGCCTACCAGTAATTTGGCCGTCCCGTGTGCAGAGGGTTGCCGGTTCAAGGCTCGACTCGAGAAAGCCCTAGAGTTTTCCTTAGCAATCATGTGTTTGTTGTTTATGTCCCGCGTACAGAGGGTCGCCGGTTCGAGGCTCCAAGAAAAGGCTCAACAAAGCACTAGAGTTTTTCTTAGCAATCATGTGTTTGTTGTTTTCGGGGCAGCTGGGAGGTCACAAGCGGTCGTGGCCTACCGGTAACTTGGCCATCCAGGGTAGGGATGAGCGAACCGGTTCGGACGAACCGGAATTCGCTCCGAATTTCAGGGAAAATTAGATTCGGCACAAACCCGAATTTTCCCTGAAATAAAAAAAAAAAAAAAAATGCCGGCATGGTGGGAGCGGGCAGGCCGGCCCGCTGACAGCGCAGCCGGCCTGCCCGCTCCCACCATGCCGGCATTTGTTTAAAAAGCAAACACTTACCTGCATGGTCGGAGCGTGGAGGCCGGCGCCGCTCTCAGGCGCCCTCTGATGACGCGTCCTCTGATGACAGCTGAGAGCGGCGCCGGAGCGTGGAGGCTGGCGCCGCTCTCAGCTGTCATCAGAGGACGCCCGTCGCCCGCTGACAGCGTAACCGGCCTGCCCGCTCCCACCATGCCAGCATTTTTGCTTAAAAAAAAAAAAAAGCCGGCATGGTGGGAGCGGGCAGGCCGGCTGCGCTGTCAGCGGCCCGCTGACAGCGTAGCCGGCCTGCCCGCTGCCACCATGCCGGAATTTTTGCCGGCATGGTGGGAGCGGGCAGGCCGGCTACGCTGTCAGCGGGCCGGCGGCGGCCCGCTAACAGGTGTAGCCGGCCTGCCCGCATTTTTTTTTCTTCAGATGAGCGATTCGTGAAAGTTCAATTCGGGCGAACCCGAATTTCTTGGGGAAATTCGGCGAATCGCCCGAATCGAACTTTCAAGAAGTTCGCTAATCTCTAATCCAGGGTACAGAGGGTCGCCGGCTCAAGGCTCGTGAGGGGTGCTAAGAAAAAAACTCCAGACTCCGGGACAGAGACCAGAAGTGACGCTGTGGTGGCACCGTTGTTGTGGTAACGAAAGAAGAAATGCCGGCCAGTTTACCGGAGAGGATGAAGAACAAGAAGATGAGGAGGAAGAAGATGTCGGGTCGGGAGATTACAGCAGCGCCATCCTCTGGACCGGATGCCCCTGCAGGATCCCAGTCATGGTCTTTCAACCAGAAGCCATCCTGACCAAGGAAGGTACTGTGCAGAACTGGTGAGTAGACTGGGTCCAGACCCATCCTCCCTGTGAGATGCAGCTAGTGCCCCTGCTGCATTGGTGACCTGCTCCTCCTCCTGGTGCCACCACTAAGCCATCAAATTCAGCTGGGAACTCCACCAGTGGGCGTTTGTACTCTCTCATTTTTCGATCCCGCTCCAGTGTTGGAATCAAGGAGGTGATGTTGTCCTTATAGCAGGGATCAAGCAGGGTGGCCACCCAGTAATCGGCACTGGTGACTATGTGGGCAACTCTGCGGTTGTTGCGCAGGCACTGGAGCATGTAGTAGCTCATATGAGCCAGGCTGCCCTGAGCCAAGGAGAAGCTGTCCTCAGTGTCAGGTGTCTCCTGCTCCACCTCCTGCTTCTCCCTCCGATCACACTCCAGTGACACCTGTGAGCTGCACTGGGTGCCACCCTGCTGTAAGAGAAAGTAGTCATCCCCCCTCTGATTCCTCCAAAACTGTCCTCTGGCTGGACATTGGCGTACCTACCTGCCTGCTGTTGGCCCAGCAACCTGACAGTGGGGAAAATGGGCCTTCCTTTTCCTCCTCTGCTTCCTCCTACTTTGTCATGGCCTGAAGCATTTTTTCCAGCGGGCAACAGATGAGGATGGTAGCACCGACGATGGCGTTATCAGCACTGACCATATTGGTGGCATACTGGAAGCACTGCGGCACAACACAGATGTACCTCATGGAGGCCAACTCATTGGTGGTGAAGTGCTGCTGGGCTTTACTTCGACTCAACCAGGCATTTTGGAGCTGGAACCCACCTGCTGCTGCTCAAACACCCTTTCTATCATGTACAATGTGGAATTCCACCTGGTGGGCGAGTCACATATAAGGCGGTGTGTGGGAAGGCTTATATTCCTCTGCAACGCAGACAGGTGAGCGGAAGCTGGGTGGGAACTCTGAAGGTGGGACGCTGTGCACTTTATGCCGCAGCCCTGGCATCCCTGGATAATGGGGCCATGAAGCTTTGCACCACCAAGTTAAGCACATGCGCTAGGCAAGGTATGGGCGTCAAACCCAGCTTGGCCCAAGGCTGTTACAAGGTTTGACCCATTATTATCTGATTCATGGTTGCGTAAAAATGGGATGCACATTAGTTTTTGCGCCAATTTGCGCACTAGCATTTGCCAATTTGTGCCTGACATTTTCTGCTAGTGCCATTTTGGTGCACCAATTTGGCACCCGATTTATGGTATGTTTAGCATGCAGAAAAGCATGCGCAAATGTGACTTGAAGAGTGAATTTCCAGAGAAAGCTGTTGATTCCAATGAGTAACAGGCTTGTTTCATTCTAAAAACACATGCCAACAGCATCTGCCGTGTTTATGAACAATGAGTGTGAGACACAGGTTTCAGTTCAGGGATTAAAGCCTTTGTTTTCTGTTCGAAAAAATAATAAAAAGTTGTCAAATATCATAAAAATTAAGGTCCAAACAAAAATGTGGATTATGGGGGCATTCAGTTTAACACCACCTTGCCAGGCTTCAGGTCCAACGGCAGCAGACACTCACCTGTCTGGTCCTGTATGCTGGTCTGCAGCTCCTGGGTGGTGTGAGCTCTTTCGATGAACCGTATCCCCATGGCAGTGCTCAAATTGGTGGTGCAGGGGCTGCGCTGACTGCTTGTGAAGGAAGGAGGCTACAGGAGTCATCGCTCCCTATGCAGGGGAGGAGTGGGGAGCCGGCTGCACTGTCAGCTGTGCAAGCAGGTTTCTGCCGCACACACTGGATCGAAGCATAGCACTGAAACGAGGATGGTGGTGAGTTTTTCTTCTACCCTCCGCCCAGTGAATTTCAGGAAAAATTCGGTCCGCACAAACCCCCAAAAGTTTGGTTTCGTGCTGAATCTAATTTTTTTGTGAAGTTCTGACGAACCAGTTCGCTCACCTCTAACTGGAGACTATGTACACAGATTAGGGGGTGCCCCTGTTATCCCCCTTTGAATGGACCACCAGAATCTAACTATTGCACTTACACCATAACTATAATTAAATCAATTCAATTATATTGTGGCAATTAGACATACAAAGTTAAAATCATTTAAAATATATACACCATGCCATAAGCGTTTTTTTACCAGAGGGGGGTGCTACCGCTCAAGTCCATAAGTTATTAGGGCATTCCTATCAAATATGTACTAATTACAAAAATATGCTAATTCCAAAAATATATTTCATACACAAAAGTGCTAGTGCTGGTAAAGTGCATTTGTTGACAGCGAGTCATGCTAAAAAAAATCCCAGAATTTGAACAAGAAAGTGCAAAAAATTCACAATCCATATAACAGAATCATCAATCTTACAAATCCAGGGACCCAACGATGGCACCCTCCCCAGGGAAACAAGCGTACGCGTTTCGAGACTAACCCAGTTTTTTTTTCAAGGCAAAGTTAGTGAAAACCTCTTCTGTCCCTCCTTTTGTACTCACCTCCCCACATTTCTCCCGCCCGAGTCAGCTGTCGGCATTTGTGCTGACGCACTCCGGCCAGAAGTGCGTCAGCCACCCCAAACGGGAAACGGTCGTCTGCGTTCCGAACTGGAGCAAAGTACTTCAACTGATGTATCGCCTACCGCTGAGCGACGCGTCATCCCCTCCGAGTTGGAGGAGATATGCTAGCCGCTCGCTGACAGTGCGTTTGGCGCGGGACTGGCTTGATGGAAGGTGAGTACTTCCTGTGGACAACGAGCAAACTTAGAACTTTTATCATAGAAAAAACATACAATATACAATCACCATATTTGAACAATATGTTATTAGATCTTTTCATATCAATAAAGACACTATGACTAATAGTCCGTTGCTGTGATTTCACAAAGCTGCTAATTTAGTTATCATCCCATACTACACCCTATATGGGATAAAACATAATCAATTGTGTTGTGTGTGCATAGTTTACATGTAATCCATGTTTAGTTTACATGTAATCTATGCTAATTTGGTTACCGTCCCACACTACACCCTATGTGGAATAAAATATCATCAAAATGGTGTGTGTACAAAGTGGTGGGGGGTACGGGTAAGTTTGCCGTCTCATGTACAGAGGGTCGCCGGTTCAAGGCTGGAGAGGGGAAACAAGAGAAAACACAAAGGTTTTCCTTAGCAATCATGTGTTTGTTGTTTATATCCTATCGGTAACTTGGCCCTCCCGCGTACAGAGGGTCGCCGGTTCGAGGCCAGAGAGGGGCTCTAAGAAAAAAACAAGACAAAACACAAGAGTTTTCCTTAGCAATCATTTGCTTGTTTGTGTCATGATGCCATACAAAACAATCTTTTCGAGGCAGCAGGAAGGTCACAAGCGGTCGTGGCCTACTTGGCCGTCCAGGGTACAGAGGGTCGCCGGCTCGAGGCTCGTGAGGGGTGCTAAGAAAACACTCCAGACTCCGGGGCAGAGACCAGAAGTGACGCTGTGGTAACGAAAGAAGAAATGCCGGCCAGCTTACCGGAGAGGATGAAGAACAAGAAGATGAAGAAGAAGTCGGGTTGGGAAATTACAGCAGTGCCATCCTCTGGACCGGATGCCCCTGCAGGGTCCCAGTCATGGTCTTTCAACCAGAAGCCATCCTGACCAAGGAACAGGTACTGCGCAGCACTGGTGAGTAGCCTCTGGGTGTCCAGATGCTGGGTCCCGCCTCAGACGCTGTAGTAACCTGCCTGGCATTGATGAATGTGATGTATGTTGGGCACTCTAACACCAGTACAGCATTACAGGGAGCGAGAGGTAGTGCCAGCTCAGTGCGACCGACTCACACCATATTAAAAAAAAAAAAGACCCACACAGCATTGGTGCTCTGGACCTGGGTGTTGTAGCATAGAGCGCCAGATGCTGTGTGATTAAAGTCTGGTTTTGAACACATCCACCAGTAACAAAGTTAAAACACATGGAATGACATTGTTATAACACTGGGACAATAACACTTTAGTGCCAGACCTGTAATGGCGATTCTGCATAAAAAAGTTTGTAAAGTGTTTGTTTGCAGCCAGGAGAGGTCACAATGATTGGAAAAAACCCTGTGTAAATAAAGAGAAGAAAAGGAATGTCCATTGAAACGTATGGGAGAGCGTCAGGTAATACCTGGCTCTGGAATTTAATGAATTGTACGCTACATGGCGCTGTTAGACCAGAATCATTTTGCGTACAGCGCCCACCAGATGCTGCCTGCCACTACCTGGCGCTATCACTTGATGAATAAACCTCACCATCACAGCATTTCACAAGAACCTGTGCATGTGACAGTGGGACTGGGTAAAAGGTAAGTGGTTTCCGGCATTTCACACAGTGGGACATCCAGATGCAAGGTGCCCTGTGGGGAAACCAGCGGCTAGCCCTGGAATCATTTAGATTTCAAGGCAGCCGTGGATTGTTTAAATTTAAAGAGGAGCAAAACCAAAGTCCAGGATTTTGACAATCCTGGGTTTTGGTCCTTTCCCCCAGTGCACCCTGAATTGGGGATGCCCTGCTGTGTGAAACCCCCCAGATTGCCAATGCCAACTCAATGCCTCCCAACTGTCCCGATTTTCCCGGGATTGTCCCCATTATTTCCCAAAATCCCGCTGTCCCGGACTGTTGCAAATTCTCCCGGGACGCCCTGCGCCATGGACACGGAGCAAAGGGACCTGCTGTGCGCTGCCCGTGAGGCCAGGCCTTCTGAATAAATAGCTCCCGGCGAGAAGAGACTTCCTGGCGTCACGTGCGGGTGATGAAAACACTTCCAGCATGCAGCAGGGGTGAAGGCAGCCGACATTGCCGGAGGAGCGGCTGGCAATCTGCGAGCAGGGGGCGGGGCAGTAGTTCTTATGGGCGCCGGCTGGAACTAAAGCACTGTTGCTGTGTTCCAGGGGGAGCCTCAATAGCAGTGCACAGTGCTGGGGTTGACAGGCTCTCCAGGCTCATAAGTGTGTGCACGGAGTGACAGAGGCCCGTAGCTGAGAGCAAGAGCCTGACACTCACACTGCTTCCCCCCCCCCAAGAGATAAGAATGTGGCATTTCCTATGCCATGTCAGCTGTGTGTGCAGAAAATGTCTCCCCCACCCACACAAACAAGGCAACACATTTATGTTCAGGATGTTCTAGGTGACATGATTTTTGTTTCAATGGATCGTTGCCCAGTTCCCCAACATCCCTGCTCAGCCACTGCCAAGGCTTAGAGGGAACATTGGTGGTAAGAGCGGGGGCCGGACCTATGTGTGCATGTGTCTGTCTGTGTGTGCTTGCATGTATGTGTGTTTGACTTTGTGTCTGCATGTATGTGTGTGCCTATGTATGGGGGCTTGCATGAATGCAGTGTGTGTCTGCGTGTGTGTGGAAAGGGCTGGCATGCATGTCTGTGTGTGCCTATGTATTGGGGTTTGCATGCATGTGTGTGTGTGCCTATGTATTGGGGTTTGCATGCATGTGTGTGTGTGCCTATGTATTGGGGTTTGCATGCATGTGTGTGTGTGCCTATGTATTGGGGCTGGCATGCATGTGTGTGTGTGTGTGTGCCTATGTATTGGGGCTTGCATGCATGTGTGTGTGTGTGTGCCTATGTATTGGGGTTTGCATGCATGTGTGTGTGTGCCTATGTATTGGGGCTGGCATGCATGTGTGTGTGTGTGTGCCTATGTATTGGGGCTTGCATGCATGTGTGTGTGTGTGTGCCTATGTATTGGGGCTGGCATGCATGTGTGTGTGTGCCTAAGTATTGGGGCTGGCATGCATGTGTGTGTGCCTATGTATTGGGGCTGGCATGCATGTGTGTGTGTGTGTGTGTGTGTGTGCCTATGTATTGGGGCTGGCATGCATGTGTGTGTGTGTGCCTATGTATTGGGGCTTGCATGCATGTGTGTGTGTGTGCCTATGTATTGGGGCTTGCATGCATGTGTGTGTGTGCCTATGTATTGGGGCTTGCATGCATGCATGTGTGTGTGTGTGCCTATGTATTGGGGCTGGCATGCATGTGTGTGTGTGTGTGTGCCTATGTATTGGGGCTTGCATGCATGTGTGTGTGTGTGCCTATGTATTGGGGCTTGCATGCATGTGTGTGTGTGCCTATGTATTGGGGCTTGCATGCATGTGTGTGTGTGTGCCTATGTATTGGGGCTGGCATGCATGTGTGTGTGTGCCTATGTATTGGGGCTTGCATGCATGTGTGTGTGTGCCTATGTATTGGGGCTTGCATGCATGTGTGTGTGTGCCTATGTATTGGGGCTTGCATGCATGTGTGTGTGTGTGCCTATGTATTGGGGCTGGCATGCATGTGTGTGTGTGCCTATGTATTGGGGCTTGCATGCATGTGTGTGTGTGTGCCTATGTATTGGGGTTTGCATGCATGTCTGTGTGTGCCTATGTATTGGGGCTGGCATGCATGTGTGTGTGCCTATGTATTGGGGTTTGCATGCATGTCTGTGTGTGCCTATGTATTGGGGTTTGCATGCATGTCTGTGTGTGCCTATGTATTGGGGTTTGCATGCATGTCTGTGTGTGCCTATGTATTGGGGTTTGCATGCATGTCTGTGTGTGCCTATGTATTGGGGCTTGCATGCATGTCTGTGTGTGCCTATGTATTGGGGCTTGCATGCATGTCTCTATGTATTGGGGCTTGCATGCATGTCTGTGTGTGTGCCTATGTATTGGGGTTTGCATGCATGTCTGTGTGTGCCTATGTATTGGGGCTGGCATGCATGTGTGTGTGCCTATGTATTGGGGTTTGCATGCATGTCTGTGTGTGCCTATGTATTGGGGTTTGCATGCATGTCTGTGTGTGCCTATGTATTGGGGTTTGCATGCATGTCTGTGTGTGCCTATGTATTGGGGTTTGCATGCATGTCTGTGTGTGCCTATGTATTGGGGTTTGCATGCATGTCTGTGTGTGCCTATGTATTGGGGTTTGCATGCATGTCTGTGTGTGCCTATGTATTGGGGCTTGCATGCATGTCTGTGTGTGCCTATGTATTGGGGCTTGCATGCATGTCTCTATGTATTGGGGCTTGCATGCATGTCTGTGTGTGTGCCTATGTATTGGGGCTTGCATGCATGTCTGTGTGTGTGCCTATGTATTGGGGCTTGCATGCATGTCTGTGTATGCCTATGTATTGGGGCTTGCATGCATGTGTGTGTGTGTGCCTATGTATTGGGGCTTGCATGCATGTGTGTGTGTGCCTATGTATTGGGGCTTGCATGCATGTCTGTGTATGCCTATGTATTGGGGCTGGCATGCATGTGTGTGTGTGTGCCTATGTATTGGGGCTTGCATGCATGTGTGTGTGTGCCTATGTATTGGGGCTTGCATGCATGTCTGTGTATGCCTATGTATTGGGGCTTGCATGCATGTGTGTGCCTATGTATTGGGGCTTGCATGCATGTCTGTGTGTGCCTATGTATTGGGGCTTGCATGCATGTCTGTGTATGCCTATGTATTGGGGCTTGCATGCATGTGTGTGCCTATGTATTGGGGCTTGCATGCATGTGTGTGTGCGCCTATGTATTGGGGCTTGCATGCATGTCTGTGTGTGTGCCTATGTATTGGGGCTTGCATGCATGTGTGTGTGTGTGCCTATGTATTGGGGCTTGCATGCATGTCTGTGTGTGCCTATGTATTGGGGTTTGCATGCATGTCTGTGTGTGCCTATGTATTGGGGTTTGCATGCATGTCTGTGTGTGCCTATGTATTGGGGTTTGCATGCATGTCTGTGTGTGCCTATGTATTGGGGTTTGCATGCATGTCTGTGTGTGCCTATGTATTGGGGTTTGCATGCATGTCTGTGTGTGCCTATGTATTGGGGCTTGCATGCATGTGTGTGTGTGTGTGTGCCTATGTATTGGGGCTGGCATGCATGTGTGTGTGTGTGTGTGCCTATGTATTGGGGCTTGCATGCATGTGTGTGTGTGTGTGCGCCTATGTATTGGGGTTTGCATGCATGTCTGTGTGTGCCTATGTATTGGGGCTTGCATGCATGTGTGTGTGTGTGTGTGCCTATGTATTGGGGCTTGCATGCATGTGTGTGTGTGTGCCTATGTATTGGGGTTTGCATGCATGTGTCTGTGTGTGCCTATGTATTGGGGTTTGCATGCATGTCTGTGTGTGCCTATGTATTGGGGCTTGCATGCATGTCTGTGTGTGCCTATGTATTGGGGTTTGCATGCATGTGTGTGTGTGTGCCTATGTATTGGGGTTTGCATGCATGTGTGTGTGTGTGTGCCTATGTATTGGGGTTTGCATGCATGTGTGTGTGTGTGCCTATGTATTGGGGTTTGCATGCATGTGTGTGTGTGTGTGCCTATGTATTGGGGCTTGCATGCATGTCTGTGTGTGCCTATGTATTGGGGTTTGCATGCATGTCTGTGTGTGCCTATGTATTGGGTTTTGCATGCGTGTGTGTGGAGGGGGCTTGCATGCATGCAGTGTGTGTTTGCCTGCACATATGTGTTTGCCTGAATGTTTGCCTGTGTGTGTGTAGGGGGGCTTGTCTGCATTCATGTGTGTGATGCTTGCCAGGGGGGGGGGTTCATGTAGTTTGTTACTATGTATTTATTAGGTGGCGTTTCCCTTTAAGGGCGTGGCTGGGGGCGTGCCTTGGGTGTGACTGGGGGGCGTGGTTTAAAATGTCCCTCTTTACCATTTTCAAAAGTTGGGAGGTATGGCCTACTCACCTCTTTCTGGTCCTACGGTGCTCATGCAGTCAGCATGCTCTAAGGCCAGCGGCTCAGAGCACTGGCGGCGGCATCCCCTGCTTCCCTCTAACAGGTAGCGAGGCCGCCCTGGCCATTCACAAATGCCCGGCGCAGGGATGCGGGCGTGGCTCATGCATGTGCCGTTGGACGGGGTAACAAGGCAAGTGTATGGGGCGACCTGGGGGGGGGGGGGGTCACATAGCGGGGCATCCTGATTTTTTTTTTCACAGTGTCTAGGTGAGTGTAGATTTATGAGTATTTTATGCCCCGCCCCCCCCACAATGGGCATAGATTATGGTAAAGAAAAAAGATACAAAAGTGAAAGTCAATTATTTAAACTGAAAAAAAAAATGAAGGGAAAATGCTGCCCCCTGCTGGTAGAAAGCATTAAATAGTTTTCCCAGGAATCTCATTTGTAAATAAAGAGAAGAAAAGGAATGTCCATTGAAACGTATGGGAGAGCGTCAGGTAATACCTGGCTCTGGAATTTAATGAATTGTGATCTTGGATGTTTAAAGGCTCATAACATGCAGTAGATGCAGGTAGGATGATTTTTAATGTGAGCAATCTGTATGTACAGGGGGGTAACATATAAGATAGGCTCTTAATCAGGGTGAGGGTCCGGATTAATGTGGGCAATCTGTATGTGCAGGGTGTGGGAAACATAAGATAGGCTCTTATTCAGGGTGAGGGTCCGGATTAATGTGAGCAATCTGTATGTACACGGTGTGGGAAACATAAGATAGGCTCTTATTCAGGGTGAAGGTCCGGATTAATGTGAGCAATCTGTATGTACAGGATGTGGGAAACATAAGATAGGCTCTTATTCAGGGTAAAGGTCAGGATTAATGTGGGCAATCTGGGTAAAGGTCAGGATTAATGTGAGCAATCTGTATGTACAGGGTGTGGAAAACATAAGATAGGCTCTTATTCAGGGTGAAGGTCCGGATTAATGTGGGCAATCTGTATGTACAGGGTGTGGAAAACATAAGATAGGCTCTTATTCAGAGTGAAGGACCGCTTTAAACTAAATAATCAAGGGATAATGCTGCCCCCTGCTGGTAGAAAGCATTAAATAGTTTTCCCAGGAAACTAATTTTTTTTTTAAAAAGTGGCCCAATCCCCACATTTCAATGGCCCTGGAATCTATAATATTACAGGGCCGCTAAATTCCCCCCCTGGGGCATCCAGATTTGGGATGCCCCATTGTGTTAAACCCCCAGGTCGTCTAGAATCTCACCTTCTTTCCAGGTATTATGGAAAGAAGAATGGCTGGTATTGCGGCAGGCATTTCTGAGTGGGACCGGCGTAGGCACTCTCGCTGTTGATGGTGGCAGGGGATGCCCCCCCAGCGCACTCACAGGCAAGCAGGGGCGGATCCAAGCGTGTTAATTGGATGAGAGGCCACACATGTGCTGTAGGACCAGGAACATTGAGTTAGGGGGGGTTCCATGATCAGGGTGCCCCGGGGGCAAGGATCAAAACCCAGGATAGACAAAGTTCCTGGGTTTTGGCCCACTTTAAGAGAGATGAGTTGGGGCCAGTAGCATTTACTAATGTTCTGCATCTACTATAAGAAGAACCCTGTGATATGACCTGCAGCCAAAGCCACCACAGGGCAGGACGGAGAGTCTAGAGCAGCAAAGCCGCCACCAGCAACGCTACAGTGATGGGTGCAGAGCTGTCACTGCACATAAGCCACCAAGCACAGCCGCTGGCAGCTCAATGCAGGGAACTGTTTCCTGCTGAGCGACTACAAAACCCCCGGCCCGAATGGCAAAGCAGGAGTTCCCGAGCAGCACGCACCCGCACAAGGGACTCGATCTGACGTTACAGTAAGTAGGTGGGCAGGGCCGGATTAAGTGTGGTGGAGGCCCCTGGGCACAAAATCTGGTGGAGGCCCCAGATACAGTATAAAATAGTCCAGCTAAGTAACTGATTGGTGGTTGTCTGGCCGCCTACTTACTGGAACGTCAGATCTGGCACCCGCCTACTTACTGGAACGTCAGATCTGGCACCCGCCTACTTACTGGAAAGTCAGATCTGGCACCCGCCTACTTACTGGAAAGTCAGATCTGGCACCCGCCTACTTACTGGAACGCCAGATCTGGCACCCGCCTACTTACTGGAACGCCAGATTTGGCACCCGCCTACTTACTGGAACGCCAGATCTGGCACCCGCCTACTTACTGGAACGTCAGATCTGGCACCCGCCTACTTACTGGAACGTCAGATCTGGCACCCGCCTACTTACTGGAACGTCAGATCTGCCACCCGCCTACTTCCTGGAACGTCAGATCTGCCACCCGCCTACTTCCTGGAACGTCAGATCTGCCACCCGCCTACTTCCTGGAACGTCAGATCTGCCACCCGCCTACTTCCTGGAACGTCAGATCTGGCACCCGCCTACTTACTGGAACGTCAGATCTGGCACCCGCCTACTTACTGGAACGTCAGATCTGGCACCCGCCTACTTACTGGAACGTCAGATCTGGCACCCGCCTACTTACTGGAACGCCAGATCTGGCACCCGCCTACTTACTGGAACGCCAGATCTGGCACCCGCCTACTTACTGGAACGCCAGATCTGGCACCCGCCTACTTAATGGAACGCCAGATCTGGCACCCGCCTACTTACTGGAACGCAAGATCTGGCACCCGCCTACTTACTGGAACGTCAGATCTGGCACCCGCCTACTTACTGGAATGTCAGATCTGGCACCCGCCTACTTACTGGAACGCAAGATCTGGCACCCGCCTACTTACTGGAACGTCAGATCTGGCACCCGCCTACTTACTGGAACGTCAGATCTGGCACCCGCCTACTTACTGGAACGCCAGATCTGGCACCCGCCTACTTACTGGAACGCCAGATCTGGCACCCGCCTACTTACTGGAACGCCAGATCTGGCACCCGCCTACTTACTGGAACGCCAGATCTGGCACCCGCCTACTTACTGGAACGCCAGATCTGGCACCCGCCTACTTAATGGAACGCCAGATCTGGCACCCGCCTACTTACTGGAACGCAAGATCTGGCACCCGCCTACTTACTGGAACGTCAGATCTGGCACCCGCCTACTTACTGGAACGTCAGATCTGGCACCCGCCTACTTACTGGAACGTCAGATCTGGCACCCGCCTACTTACTGGAACGTCAGATCTGGCACCCGCCTACTTACTGGAACGTCAGATCTGGCACCCGCCTACTTACTGGAACGTCAGATCTGGCACCCGCCTACTTACTGGAACGTCAGATCTGGCACCCGCCTACTTACTGGAACGTCAGATCTGGCACCCGCCTACTTACTGGAACGTCAGATCTGGCACCCGCCTACTTACTGGAACGTCAGATCTGACACCCGCCTACTTACTGGAACGTCAGATCTGGCACCCGCCTACTTACTGGAACGTCAGATCTGGCACCCGCCTACTTACTGGAACGTCAGATCTGGCACCCGCCTACTTACTGGAACGTCAGATCTGGCACCCGCCTACTTACTGGAACGTCAGATCTGGCACCCGCCTACTTACTGGAACGTCAGATCTGGCACCCGCCTACTTACTGGAACGTCAGATCTGGCACCCGCCTACTTACTGGAACGTCAGATCTGGCACCCGCCTACTTACTGGAACGTCAGATCTGGCACCCGCCTACTTACTGGAACGTCAGATCTGGCACCCGCCTACTTACTGGAACGTCAGATCTGGCACCCGCCTACTTACTGGAACGTCAGATCTGGCACCCGCCTACTTACTGGAACGTCAGATCTGGCACCCGCCTACTTACTGGAACGTCAGATCTGGCACCCGCCTACTTACTGGAACGTCAGATCTGGCACCCGCCTACTTACTGGAACGTCAGATCGAGTCCCTTGTGCCTCCCCCTGTGCGCAGGGCCGTATTAGATGTTCACGTTGCCCTAGGCAATTCAAGTGCTGGCGCCCCCTTTTGTTAATGTTGAGCAGGGCCAACTCCAGATTTATGCGGGCTCTTGGGCGATAGAGTATCAGTGGGCCCCTTAGAGGGGGGTATGATTCTAGACATGGTGATAAAGTTGCATGTATGGTGAATACTGCTATAGAACCAAAAAAAAAAAAAAAAAAAAAAGGGGGAGGAATGATAGAAAGAAATAAGGAACATAATAGAATGAAGGAAATAAAATGTAAGCAGAAAAGATTGAATGAAAAAAACAAATAAAAAAGACAGCACAAAATGACAGAAACAAAGAGTGAAAGACAGGAAAAAGCAGGTAAGGAGGAAAGAGAATAGAAGGACCGACAAGGAAAAAAAGGAATTGACATAAAAGAAACAAAGGACAGAAAGTAAGAGACTAGAAAGAAAAGAATAGACTAGACTAGACTAAAAACAAATAGTAGAACTTACAAAGAAAGGCTGACAGCCCTTCGTTCAGTTACTGCCTTTCCCTGTATAGCGGCTGCCCAGGGAGAAGGGAATGAGGTGGGGCCCTCGCAATGTGCAGCGGCCATGGCACCTGCGTTAGTATGCCCAGTGCTGATGCCTGCCCGGATATTGTGGTCCCCCAATATAAAAAAATGAGAGAGTATAGGTTTCAATGGGTGCAGAGGAGGCTTTAACCTATCAACAATTTTTTTTAAACTATTGCCGTAACATCAGCGCCCCCTCCTGCAGGTGGCCACCCTAGGCACAGGCCTAGGTTTGCCTAATGGTAAATACAGCCCTGCTTGTGCGGGTGCGTGCTGCTCGGGATCTGATTTGCCATTCTGGGTGGGGGGTAGTGTAGTGGCCCGGCTGGTTCCCTGCATTGAGCTGCCAGCGGCTGTGCTTGGTGGCTTATGTGCAGTGACAGCTCTGCACCCATCACTGTAGCGTTACTGCTCTAGACTACATCCTGCCCTGTGGCGGCTTTGGCTGCAGGTTTGCAAAAACAAAAAAGGCTCGTCCAAGCACAGGGGGTTACCACTACCCCTCCCCCCCCCCCCCCGATAGCTTTGTTGCCAGCCCCACAGCCCGTCAGACCAAAGACTGAAAAGCCTCCTGGACCAGACCTTAACCCAAAGGTTGGTAGAGTTTTCCTTTGCAGGGCAAGTGATGTAGGCCCCAGGGCACACAAACTGTTATACCCAGGCTTTGGCTGTCCATGATTTCCAGGAATAAACTAGTGGGCCTCTGGCCCCAGGAGCCTCTTTACCAAATCATACTGCCCCCTATATGTCTCCAGCATCCATCACCACTCGATTATACCAATCACCCCCCTCCAATTTGTTCTCTTTTGCTTTGGCAATGCTAAGGACATGGCTAGACAGACAGACAGACATGGCATGGCATGGCTAGACAGACAGACAGACATGGCATGGCATGGCTAGACAGACAGACAGACAGACATGGCTAGACAGACAGACAGACATGGCATGGCATGGCTAGACAGACAGACAGACAGACATGGCATGGCATGGCCAGACAGACAGACAGACAGACATGGCTAGACAGACAGACAGACATGGCATGGCATGGCTAGACAGACAGACAGACAGACATGGCATGGCATGGCCAGACAGACAGACAGACAGACAGACATGGCATGGCATGGCTAGACAGACAGGGCATGGCTAGACAGACAGACAGACAGGGAATGGCTAGACAGACAGACAGACAGGGCATGGCTAGACAGACAGACAGACATGGCATGGCATGGCTAGACAGACAGACAGACAGACAGACAGACAGACAGACAGACAGACATGGCATGGCATGGCCAGACAGACAGACAGACAGACAGACAGACATGGCATGGCATGGCTAGACAGACAGGGCATGGCTAGACAGACAGACAGACAGACAGACAGGGCATGGCTAGACAGACAGACAGACAGGGCATGGCTAGACAGACAGACAGACAGGGCATGGCTAGACAGACAGACAGACATGGCATGGCTAGACAGACAGACAGACATGGCATGGCTAGACAGACAGACAGACATGGCATGGCTAGACAGACAGACAGACAGACATGGCATGGCTAGACAGACAGACAGACAGACATGGCATGGCTAGACAGACAGACAGACAGACATGGCATGGCTAGACAGACATGGCTAGACAGACATGGCATGGCTAGACAGACATGGCTAGACAGACAGACAGACAGACAGACAGGGAATGGCTAGACAGACAGACAGACAGGGCATGGCTAGACAGACAGACAGACATGGCACGGCTAGACAGACAGACAGACATGGCATGGCTAGACAGGGCATGGCTAGACAGACAGACAGACAGGGCATGGCTAGACAGACAGACAGACATGGCACGGCTAGACAGACAGACAGACATGGCATGGCTAGACAGGGCATGGCTAGACAGACAGACAGACAGACAGGGCATGGCTAGACAGACAGACATGGCACGGCTAGACAGACAGACATGGCACGGCTAGACAGACAGACATGGCATGGCTAGACAGACAGACATGGCATGGCTAGACAGACAGACAGACAGACAGACATGGCATGGCTAGACAGACATGGCTAGACAGACATGGCATGGCTAGACAGACATGGCTAGACAGACAGACAGACAGGCATGGCTAGATAGATAGACAAACATGGCATGGCTAGACAGACAGTACAGTACAGCAAGCGGTTACCTCCCCAACTTTAGCAATGTCCAGTGTAGGATAATTACAGCATAATGCAAGTCCTTGATATCACAGGTCCTCTTTCGGGGCATACAAGTCCAGGCTGCTCATCCACAGGTTCCAAGAACAGATAACACATAAAGTCCTTCAGATGCCGTTCAGTACTGTCAGTAGTGGACACAGGCTCCACAGCTCCACCCTGGCAGACCTCAGCAAATCCTTTTATAGGGCTTCCTCCCTTCAATTAGTCTCATCTCCTAAGAAGACCTGGGAGTAGGGGAAAACCCCGTAGAGGACCCGGGATGTGGACTGGATCTCTGATATCCTGGCATGGATCGTGCCTGCCTCAACAACTCATGGGAAAAATAGACCCTATCCACCACTTTTCCATACACTGTACCACAATAGATAGACAGATAGATAGATAGATAGATATGAGATAGATAGATAGATAGATAGATAGATAGATATGAGATAGATAGATAGATAGATAGATAGATAGATAGATAGATAGATAAGAAATAGATAGATATGGGATAGATAGATAGATAGACAGATAGATATGAGATAGATAGATAGATAGATAGATAGATAGATAGATAGATAGATAGATAGATAGATATGGGACAGATAGATAGATAGATAGATAGATATGGGACAGATAGATAGATAGATAGATAGATAGATAGATATGAGATAGAGAGATAGATAAGAAACAGATAGATAGATAGATAGATAAGAAATAGATAGATAGATATGAGATAGAGAGATAGATAAGAAATAGATAGATAGATAGATAGATAGATAGATAGATAGATATGAGATAGATAGAGAGATAGATAGATAGATAGATAGATAAGAAATAGATAGATATGGGATAGATAGATAGATAGACAGATAGATATGAGATAGATAGATAGATAGATAAGAAATAGATAGATAGATAGATAGATAGATAGATAGATAGATAGATATGGGACAGATAGATAGATAGATAGATAGATAGATAGATAGATAGATAGATATGAGATAGAGAGATAGATAAGAAATAGATAGATAGATAGATAGATAGATAGATAGATAGATAAGAAATAGATAGATAGATATGAGATAGAGAGATAGATAAGAAATAGATAGATAGATAGATAGATAGATAGATAGATATGAGATAGATAGATAGATAGATAGATAGATAGATAGATAGATAGATATGGTACAGATAGATAGATAGATAGATAGATAGATAGATAGATAAGAAATAGATAGATAGATATGAGATAGAGAGATAGATAAGAAATAGATAGATAGATAGATAGATAGATAGATAGATAGATAGATAAGAAATAGATAGATAGATATGAGATAGAGAGATAGATAAGAAATAGATAGATAGATAGATATGAGATAGATAGATAGATAGATAGATATGAGATAGATAGATAGATAGATAGATAGATAGATAGATAGATAGATAGATAGCACAAGCACACACTTCCAAATCACATGCACACACTCCCATGGCACATGCTCACACTGTCACCCTTAGCATTCCTATATGAATGACTGAAGTAACTGGTGATGTGTGACAGCTGTAGCGCTGCTATTTCCCCTCTCACCACTAGATGTCACTGTGGGATCAGACACCCAGTTCCAGGGCTTTGCGGGAGAAGGATGGAGCTGCGCTAATAAGGTGGCGGCAGCTCTCTCTCCCGCTACGGCTTTATCTGCAGAAGCCCCGCAGAAGGTTCTTTAAAGATCCACGCCTGATCCCCTCTGCGGAAACCCCTCCTCCCTCCGGCTCTAATGCCAAAAATACAGACAACTAAATATATCCAATGCCCTCAATTATAGAGGCAGAGGAGGGAGTGTGTAATGATTGCTGTCTGCCACTTGACTGCTGCCTTGTTCTCTCTGGTGATTTTCTATTGGAAGGGCTGGAGAGGGGATGCAGAGACACAGAAAGGGCTGCAGAGGGGATGCAGAGACACAGAAAGGGCTGCAGAGGGGATGCAGAGACACAGAAAGGGCTGCAGAGGGGATGCAGAGACACAGAAAGGGCTGCAGAGGGGATGCAGAGACACAGAAAGAGCTGGAGAGGGGATGCAGAGACACAGAGAGGGCTGGAGAGGGGATGCAGAGACACAGAAAGGGCTGGAGAGGGGATGCAGAGACACAGAAAGTGCTGGAGAGGGGATGCAGAGACACAGAAAGGACTGCAGAGGGGATGCAGAGACACAGGAAGAGCTGGAGAGGGGATGCAGAGACACAGAAAGGGATACAGAGACACAGAAAGGGCTGGAGAGGGGATGCAGAGACACAGGAAGAGCTGGAGAGGGGATGCAGAGACACAGAAAGGGCTGCAGAGGGGATGCAGAGACACAGAAAGGGATACAGAGACACAGAAAGGGCCGGAGAGGGGATGCAGAGACACAGAAAGGGCTGGAGAGGGGATGCAGAGACACAGAAAGGGCTGGAGAGGGGATGCAGAGACACAGAAAGGGATACAGAGGGGATGCAGAGACACAGAAAGGGCTGGAGAGGGGATGCAGAGACACAGAAAGGGATACAGAGGGGATGCAGAGACACAGAAAGGGCTGGAGAGGGGATGCAGAGACACAGAAAGGGATACAGAGACACAGAAAGTGCTGGAGAGGGGATGCAGAGACACAGAAAGAGCTGGAGAGGGGATGCAGAGACACAGAAAGGGCTGGAGAGGGGATGCAGAGACACAGAAAGGGATGCAGAGACACAGAAAGAGCTGGAGAGGGGATGCAGAGACACAGAAAGAGCTGGAGAGGGGATGCAGAGACACAGAAAGGGATACAGAGACACAGAAAGTGCTGGAGAGGGGATGCAGAGACACAGAAAGTGCTGGAGAGGGGATGCAGAGACACAGAAAGGGATACAGAGACACAGAAATGGCTGCAGAGGGGATGCAGAGACACAGAAAGGGCTGCAGAGGGGATGCAGAGACACAGAAAGGGCTGCAGAGGGGATGCAGAGACACAGAAAGAGCTGGAGAGGGGATGCAGAGACACAGAGAGGGCTGGAGAGGGGATGCAGAGACACAGAAAGGGCTGGAGAGGGGATGCAGAGACACAGAAAGGGCTGGAGAGGGGATGCAGAGACACAGAAAGGGCTGGAGAGGGGATGCAGAGACACAGAAAGGACTGGAGAGGGGATGCAGAGACACAGAAAGGGATACAGAGGGGATGCAGAGACACAGAAAGGGCTGGAGAGGGGATGCAGAGACACAGAAAGGGATGGAGAGGGGATGCAGAGACACAGAAAGGGATACAGAGGGGATGCAGAGACACAGAAAGGGCTGCAGAGGGGATGCAGAGACACAGAAAGGGCTGCAGAGGGGATGCAGAGACACAGAAAGTGCTGGAGAGGGGATGCAGAGACACAGAAAGGGCTGGAGAGGGGATGCAGAGACACAGAAAGGGCTGCAGAGGGGATGCAGAGACACAGAAAGGGCTGGAGAGGGGATGCAGAGACACAGAAAGGGATGGAGAGGGGATGCAGAGAAACAGAAAGGGCTGCAGAGGGGATGCAGAGACACAGAAAGGGATGGAGAGGGGATGCAGAGACACAGAAAGGGATGGAGAGGGGATGCAGAGAAACAGAAAGGGCTGGAGAGGGGATGCAGAGGCACAGAAAGTGCTGGAGAGGGGATGCAGAGGCACAGAAAGTGCTGGAGAGGGGATGCAGAGGCACAGAAAGTGCTGGAGAGGGGATGCAGAGGCACAGAAAGGGCTGGAGAGGGGATGCAGAGACACAGAAAGGGCTGCAGAGGGGATACAGAGACACAGAAAGGGCTGCAGAGGGGATACAGAGACACAGAAAGGGCTGCAGAGGGGATGCAGAGACACAGAAAGGGCTGCAGAGGGGATACAGAGACACAGAAAGGGCTGCAGAGGGGATACAGAGACACAGAAAGGGCTGGAGAGGGGATACAGAGACACAGAAAGGGCTGGAGAGGGGATACAGAGACACAGAAAGGGCAGCAGAGGGGATGCAGAGACACAGAAAGGGCTGCAGAGGGGATGCAGAGACACAGAAATGGCTGCAGAGGGGATGCAGAGACACAGAAAGGGATGGAGAGGGGATGCAGAGAAACAGAAAGGGCTGCAGAGGGGATGCAGAGACACAGAAAGGGATGGAGAGGGGATGCAGAGACACAGAAAGGGATGGAGAGGGGATGCAGAGAAACAGAAAGGGCTGCAGAGGGGATGCAGAGACACAGAAAGGGCTGCAGAGTGGATTCAGAGACACAGAAAGGGCTGCAGAGGGGATGCAGAGACACAGAAATGGCTGCAGAGGGGATGCAGAGACACAGAAAGGGCTGCAGAGTGGATTCAGAGACACAGAAAGGGCTGCAGAGGGGATGCAGAGACACAGAAAGGGCTGGAGAGGGGATACAGAGACACAGAAAGGGATGCAGAGGGGATGCAGAGACACAGAAAGGGATGGAGAGGGGATGCAGAGACACAGAAAGGGATGCAGAGGGGATGCAGAGACACAGAAAGGGATGGAGAGGGGATGCAGAGACACAGAAAGGGATGCAGAGACACAGAAAGGGCTGCAGAGGGGATGCAGAGACACAGAAAGGGCTGCAGAGGGGATGCAGAGACACAGAAAGGGCTGCAGAGGGGATGCAGAGACACAGAAAGGGATGGAGAGGGGATGCAGAGACACAGAAAGGGCTGCAGAGAGGATGCAGAGACACAGAAAGGGCTGCAGAGGGGATGCAGAGACACAGAAAGGGATGGAGAGGGGATGCAGAGACACAGAAAGGGCTGCAGAGGGGATGCAGAGACACAGAAAGGGCTGTAGAGGGGATGCAGAGACACAGAAAGGGATGGAGAGGGGATGCAGAGACACAGAAAGGGCTGCAGAGGGGATGCAGAGACACAGAAAGGGATACAGAGACACAGAAAGGGCTGCAGAGGGGATGCAGAGACACAGAAAGGGCTGGAGAGGGGATGCAGAGACACAGAAAGGGATGGAGAGGGGATGCAGAGACACAGAAAGGGCTGCAGAGGGGATGCAGAGACACAGAAAGGGCTGCAGAGGGGATGCAGAGACACAGAAAGGGCTGCAGAGGGGATGCAGAGACACAGAAAGGGCTGGAGAGGGGATACAGAGACACAGAAAGGGCTGGAGAGGGGATGCAGAGACACAGAAAGGGATGGAGAGGGGATACAGAGACACAGAAAGGGCTGGAGAGGGGATGCAGAGACACAGAAAGGGATACAGAGACACAGAAAGGGCAGCAGAGGGGATGCAGAGACACAGAAAGGGCTGCAGAGGGGATGCAGAGACACAGAAAGGGCTGCAGAGGGGATGCAGAGACACAGAAAGGGCTGCAGAGGGGATGCAGAGACACAGAAAGGGCTGCAGAGGGGATGCAGAGACACAGAAAGGGCTGCAGAGGGGATGCAGAGACACAGAAAGGGCTGCAGAGGGGATGCAGAGACACAGAAAGGAACGCAGAGGGGATGCAGAGACACAGAAAAGACTAGGTAGCATTTCCTGTTACATCTCCTTTTTGGTGAATATTGCCTTTTTTTATCCCCTACCTAATGTTTCCTCCCAACAAAGGCGTAACAAAATTTTTCGACCCCCCGCCTCTGGCTTTCTGTGTCCCCTCTGCCACTTTACCCAGCTTCTGTTATATGTTGGTAACACTGTAACTCCCCCATCCCGGCAGAGCTGCTGAGGAATCCGGGCTGCAGTGTTGGGGTTAATAAATGATGTATGGCGCCGATCTGGGGAACGCTCATTAATATTTATTAATCCCGGCCAATAAATCCAGCTAAGCTAATGTCACCTATAACAGGCAGATGAGCGTCTGTATAGCGGCTCTTAGAGCGACCACTAGTAGACGTTGTAAGCGGCTATCGGGCGCTGTAACAGAGCGCCTCAGTCGCTGTAGTAACCTGGCCGGCATTGATAAATGTGATGTATGTTGGGCGCTCTAACACCAGTAAAGCGCAGCAGGGAGCGAGAGGTAGCTCCAGCTCAGTGCGACCGACTCCCAGCGACTGACACCATATTTACCAAAAAAACAGACACACACAGCGTCGGCGCTATGAATCTGGGCGCTGTAGCATAGAGCGCCAGACGCTGTGTGATCATAGTCTGTTTCTGAACACATATCAACAGTAACAAAGCGAAAACACATGGAATGACATTGTTGTAACATTGTGACATTTACACTTTAGCGCCAGACCTGTAATGACAATTCTGCATAAAAATATAAAAAGTAAAAAAAATTTATAAAAGTGTTTGTTTGCAGCCAGGAGACGTCACACAATGATTGGAGCAAAAAAAACAAACAAAAAAAAAAACGCTGTTTAAACACAAGCAAATGAACGGCCATTGAAATGTATGGGAGAGCGACACTGAGCGAAAGGTAATACCTGGCGCTCTGGAAGCTAGAGCGCCGGTGCTAAACACTGAGCCGCCTGTAATAATATATGTGACGCTACATGGCGCTGTTAGAGGCGCTCACCAGATTCGTTTTCATAAATGTGGTTTTGCGTACAGTGCCCGGCTTTCACCAGACGCTGCCTGCTGCTACGAGGCGCTACCTGGCGCTAGACCTTCTTAATTAACCTCCATAACATAACCCCAACCTGCTTCACAGCCCCGCCCCCTGTACTTACCCCTTTGGCTCCGTCACCTTGCTATCCCACATTCCTGTCTTTTAGCTCTTTCCTTCTTATTCTCACTTTCATATTTATACTATGGTTAACTGAAAAGGAAATAAGCTCACCTCTCTCCCAATCCCTTCCTCCCTATCTATTCTCTTCCTTCTTCCCTTCCCTCTCCTGCTCCCTCCTTTCCTTCATTCCATCCCAATCCTTCCCTTCCCGCCTCCCATGCTCCCTCCTTTCCTTCCCGCCTCCCATGCTCCCTCCTTTCCTTCCCGCCTCCCATGCTCCCTCCTTTCCTTCCCGCCTCCCATGCTCCCTCCTTTCCTTCCCGCCTCCCATGCTCCCTCCTTTCCTTCCCGCCTCCCATGCCCCCTCCTTTCCCTCCCGCCTCCCATGCTCCCTCCTTTCCTTTCCTTCATTCCATCCCAATCCTTTCCTTCCCGCCTCCCATGCTCCCTCCTTTCCTTCCCGCCTCCCATGCTCCCTCCTTTCCTTCCCGCCTCCCATGCTCCCTCCTTTCCTTCCCGCCTCTCATGCTCCCTCCTTTCCTTCCCGCCTCCCATGCTCCCTCCTTTCCTTCCCGCCTCCCATGCTCCCTCCTTTCCTTCCCGCCTCTCATGCTCCCTCCTTTCCTTCCCGCCTCCCATGCTCCCTCCTTTCCTTCTCGCCTCCCATGCTCCCTCCTTTCCTTTCCTTCATTCCATCCCAATCCTTTCCTTCCCGCCTCCCATGTTCCCTCCTTTCCTTCCCGCCTCCCATGCTCCCTCCTTTCCTTCCCGCCTCCCATGCTCCCTCCTTTCCTTCCCGCCTCTCATGCTCCCTCCTTTCCTTCCCGCCTCCCATGCTCCCTCCTTTCCTTCCCGCCTCCCATGCTCCCTCCTTTCCTTCCCGCCTCTCATGCTCCCTCCTTTCCTTCCCGCCTCCCATGCTCCCTCCTTTCCTTCTCGCCTCCCATGCTCCCTCCTTTCCTTCCCGCCTCCCATGCTCCCTCCTTTCCTTCCCGCATCCCATGCTCCCTCCTTTCCTTCCCGCCTCCCATGCTCCCTCCTTTCCTTCCCGCCTCCCATGCTCCCTCCTTTCCTTCCCGCCTCCCATGCTCCCTCCTTTCTTTCCCGCCTCCCATGCTCCCTCCTTTCCTTCCCGCCTCCCATGCTCCTCCCTCTCCTTCCCGCCTCCCATGCTCCTCCCTCTCCTTCCCGCCTCCCATGCTCCTCCCTCTCCTTCCCGCCTCCCATGCTCCCTCCTTTCCTTCCCACCTCCCATGCTCCCTCCTTTCCTTCCCGCCTCCCATGCTCCCTCCTTTCCTTCCCGCCTCCCATGCTCCCTCCTTTCCTTCCCGCCTCCCATGCTCCCTCCTTTCCTTCCCGCCTCCCATGCTCCCTCCTTCCCTTCCCGCCTCCCATGCTCCCTCTTTTCCTTCCCACCTCTCATGCTCCCTCCTTTCCTTCCCACCTCCCATGCTCCCCCCTTTCCTTCCCGCCTCCCATGCTCCCTCCTTTCCTTCCCGCCTCCCATGCTCCCTCCTTTCCTTCCCGCCTCCCATGCTCCCTCCTTTCCTTCCAGCCTCCCATGCTCCCTCCTTTCCTTCCAGCCTCCCATGCTCCCTCCTTTCCTTCCAGCCTCCCATGCTCCCTCCTTTCCTTCCCTCCTCCCATGCTCCTCCCTTTCCTTCCCGCCTCCCATGCTCCCCCCTTTCCTTCCCGCCTCCCATGCTCCCTCCTTTCCTTCCCGCCTCCCATGCTCCCACCTTTCCTTCCCTCCTCTCATGCTCCCTCCTTTCCTTCCCGCCTCCCATGCTCCTTCCTTTCCTTCCCGCCTCCCATGCTCCCCCCTTTCCTTCCCGCCTCCCATGCTCCCTCCTTTCCTTCCCGCCTCCCATGCTCCCTCCTTTCCTTCCCTCCTCTCATACTCCCTCCTTTCCTTCCCGCCTCCCATGCTCCTTCCTTTCCTTCCCGCCTCCCATGCTCCTTCCTTTCCTTCCCACCTCCCATGCTTCCTCTTTTCCTTCCCGCCTTCCATGCTCCCTCCTTTCCTTCTCGCCTCCCATGCTCCCTCCTTTCCTTCCCTTCATTCCATCCCAATCCTTTCCTTCCCGCCTCCCATGCTCCCTCCTTTCCTTCCCTTCCCGCCTCCCATGCTCCCTCCTTTCCTTCCCGCCTCCCATGCTCCCTCCTTTCCTTCCCGCCTCCCATGCTCCCTCCTTTCCTTCCCGCCTCCCATGCTCCCTCCTTTCCTTCCCGGCCTCCCATGCTCCCTCCTTTCCTTCCCGTCCCCCATGCTCCCTCCTTCCTTCCCGCCTTCCATGCTCCCTCCTTTCCTTCCCGTCCCCCATGCTCCCTCCTTCCTTCCCGCCTCCCATGCTCCCTCCTTTCCTTCCCGCCTTCCATGCTCCCTCCTTTCCTTCCCGCCTTCCATGCTCCCTCCTTTCCTATCCGCCTTCCATGCTCCCTCCTTTCCTTCCCGCCTCCCATTCTCCCTCCTTTCCTTCCCGCCTCCCATGCTCCCTCCTTTCCTTCCCGCCTTCCATGCTCCCTCCTTTCCTTCCCGTCCCCCATGCTCCCTCCTTTCCTTCCCACCTTCCATGCTCCCTCCTTTCCTTCCCGCCTCCCATGCTCCCTCCTTTCCTTCCCGCCTCCCATGCTCCCTCCTTCCTTCCCACCTCCCATGCTCCCTCCTTTCCTTCCCGCCTCCCATGCTCCTCCCTCTCCTTCCCGCCTCCCATGCTCCTCCCTCTCCTTCCCGCCTCCCATGCTCCTCCCTCTCCTTCCCGCCTCCCATGCTCCCTCCTTTCCTTCCCACCTCCCATGCTCCCTCCTTTCCTTCCCGCCTCCCATGCTCCCTCCTTTCCTTCCCGCCTCCCATGCTCCCTCCTTTCCTTCCCGCCTCCCATGCTCCCTCCTTTCCTTCCCGCCTCCCATGCTCCCTCCTTCCCTTCCCGCCTCCCATGCTCCCTCTTTTCCTTCCCACCTCTCATGCTCCCTCCTTTCCTTCCCACCTCCCATGCTCCCCCCTTTCCTTCCCGCCTCCCATGCTCCCTCCTTTCCTTCCCGCCTCCCATGCTCCCTCCTTTCCTTCCCGCCTCCCATGCTCCCTCCTTTCCTTCCAGCCTCCCATGCTCCCTCCTTTCCTTCCAGCCTCCCATGCTCCCTCCTTTCCTTCCCTCCTCCCATGCTCCCTCCTTCCCTTCCCGCCTCCCATGCTCCTCCCTTTCCTTCCCGCCTCCCATGCTCCCCCCTTTCCTTCCCGCCTCCCATGCTCCCTCCTTTCCTTCCCGCCTCCCATGCTCCCTCCTTTCCTTCCCTCCTCTCATGCTCCCTCCTTTCCTTCCCGCCTCCCATGCTCCTTCCTTTCCTTCCCGCCTCCCATGCTCCCCCCTTTCCTTCCCGCCTCCCATGCTCCCTCCTTTCCTTCCCGCCTCCCATGCTCCCTCCTTTCCTTCCCTCCTCTCATGCTCCCTCCTTTCCTTCCCGCCTCCCATGCTCCTTCCTTTCCTTCCCGCCTCCCATGCTCCTTCCTTTCCTTCCCACCTCCCATGCTTCCTCTTTTCCTTCCCGCCTTCCATGCTCCCTCCTTTCCTTCTCGCCTCCCATGCTCCCTCCTTTCCTTCCCTTCATTCCATCCCAATCCTTTCCTTCCCGCCTCCCATGCTCCCTCCTTTCCTTCCCTTCCCGCCTCCCATGCTCCCTCCTTTCCTTCCCGCCTCCCATGCTCCCTCCTTTCCTTCCCGTCCCCCATGCTCCCTCCTTCCTTCCCGCCTTCCATGCTCCCTCCTTTCCCTCCCGCCTCCCATGCTCCCTCCTTTCCTTCCCGTCCCCCATGCTCCCTCCTTCCTTCCCGCCTTCCATGCTCCCTCCTTTCCTTCCCGCCTCCCATGCTCCCTCCTTTCCTTCCCGTCCCCCATGCTCCCTCCTTCCTTCTCGCCTCCCATGCTCCCTCCTTTCCTTCCCGCCTCCCATGCTCCCTCCTTCCTTCCCGCCTTCCATGCTCCCTCCTTTCCTTCCCGTCCCCCATGCTCCCTCCTTCCTTCCCGCCTCCCATGCTCCCTCCTTTCCTTCCCGCCTTCCATGCTCCCTCCTTTCCTTCCCGCCTTCCATGCTCCCTCCTTTCCTTCCCGCCTTCCATGCTCCCTCCTTTCCTTCCCACCTCCCATGCTCCCTCCTTTCCTTCCCGTCCCCCATGCTCCCTCCTTCCTTCCCGCCTCCCATGCTCCCTCCTTTCCTTCCCGCCTTCCATGCTCCCTCCTTCCTTCCCGCCTTCCATGCTCCCTCCTTTCCTATCCGCCTTCCATGCTCCCTCCTTTCCTTCCCGCCTCCCATTCTCCCTCCTTTCCTTCCCGCCTCCCATGCTCCCTCCTTTCCTTCCCGTCCCCCATGCTCCCTCCTTTCCTTCCCACCTTCCATGCTCCCTCCTTTCCTTCCCGCCTTCCATGCTCCCTCCTTTCCTATCCACCTCCCATTCTCCCTCCTTTCCTTCTCGCCTCCCATGCTCCCTCCTTTCCTTCCCGCCTCCCATGCTCCCTCCTTTCCTTCTCGCCTCCCATGCTCCCTCCTTTCCTTCCCGCCTCCCATGCTCCCTCCTTTCCTTCCCGTCCCCCATGCTCCCTCCTTCCTTCCCGCCTTCCATGCTCCCTCCTTTCCTTCCCGTCCCCCATGCTCCCTCCTTCTTTCCCGCCTCCCATGCTCCCTCCTTTCCTTCCCGCCTTCCATGCTCCCTCCTTTCCTTCCCGCCTTCCATGCTCCCTCCTTTCCTTCCCGCCTTCCATGCTCCCTCCTTTCCTTCCCACCTCCCATGCTCCCTCCTTTCCTTCCCGTCCCCCATGCTCCCTCCTTCCTTCCCGCCCCCCATGCTCCCTCCTTTCCTTCCCGCCTTCCATGCTCCCTCCTTTCCTTTCCGCCTTCCATGCTCCCTCCTTTCCTTCCCGCCTCCCATTCTCCCTCCTTTCCTTCCCGCCTCCCATGCTCCCTCCTTTCCTTCCCGCCTCCCATGCTCCCTCCTTTCCTTCCCGCCTCCCATGCTCCCTCCTTTCCTTCCCGCCTCCCATGCTCCCTCCTTTCCTTCCCGCCTCCCATGCTCCCTCCTTTCCTTCCCGCCTCCCATGCTCCCTCCTTTCCTTCCCGCCTCCCATGCTCCCTCCTTCCTTCCCGCCTCCCATGCTCCCTCCTTTCCTTCCCGCCTTCCAAAAACACGCTGTTTAAGCACAAGCAAATGAACGGCCATTGAAATGTATGGGAGAGCGACACTGAGCGAAAGGTAATACCTGGCTCTGGAAGCTAAAGCGCCGGTGCTATACACTGAGCCGCCTGTAATAATACATGTGACGCTACATGGCGCTGTTAGAGGCGCTAAACACTGAGCCGCCTGTAATAATACATGTGACGCTACATGGCGCTGTTAGATGCGCTCACCAGATTCGCTTTCATAAATGTGGTTTTGCGTACAACGTCCAACGTTCACCAGGCGCTGCCGGCTGCTACGAGGCGCTACCTGGCGCTAGACCTTCTTAATTAACCTCCATAACATAACCCCAACCTGCTTCACAGCCCCGCCCCCTGTACTTACCCCTTTGGCTCCGTCACCTTGCTATCCCACATTCCTGCCTTTTAGCTCTTTCCTTCTTATTCTCACTTTCATATTTATACTGTGGTTAACTGAAAAGGAAATAAGCTCACCTCTCTCCCATTCCTTTCCTCCCTATCTATTCTCTTCCTTCTTCCCTTCCCTCTCCTGCTCCCTCCTTTCCCTTATTCCATTCCAATCCTTCCCTTCCCGCCTCCCATGCTCCCTCCTTTCCTTCCCGCCTCCCATGCTCCTCCCTTTCCTTCCCGCCTCCCATGCTCCCTCCTTTCCTTCCCGCCTCCCATTCTCCCTCCTTTCCCTCCCGTCTCCCATGCTCCCTCCTTTCCTTCCCGCCTCCCATGCTCCCTCCTTTCCTTCCCGCCTCCCATGCTCCCTCCTTTCCTTCCCGCCTCCCATGCTCCCTCCTTTCCTTCCCGCCTCCCATGCTCCCTCCTTTCCTTCCCGCCTCCCATGCTCCCTCCTTTCCTTCCCGCCTCCCATGCTCCCTCCTTTCCTTCCCGCCTCCCATGCTCCCTCCTTTCCTTCCCACCTCCCATGCTCCCTCCTTTCCTTCCCGCCTCCCATGCTCCCTCCTTTCCTTCCCGCCTCCCATTCTCCCTCCTTTCCTTTCTGCCTCCCATGCTCCCTCCTTTCCTTCCCGCCTCCCATTCTCCCTCCTTGTCTTCCCGCCTCCCATGCTCCCTCCTTTCCTTCCCGCCTCCCATGCTCCCTCCTTTCCTTTCCGCCTCCCATGCTCCCTCCTTTCCTTCCCGCCTCCCATGCTCCCTCCTTTCCTTTCCGCCTCCCATGCTCCCTCCTTTCCTTCCCGCCTCCCATTCTCCCTCCTTGTCTTCCCGCCTCCCATGCTCCCTCCTTTCCTTCCCACCTCCCATGCTCCCTCCTTTACTTCCCGCCTCCCATGGTCCCTCCTTTCCTTCCCACCTCCCATGCTCCCTCCTTTCCTTCCCGCCTCCCATGCTCCCTCCTTTCCTTTCCGCCTCCCATGCTCCCTCCTTCCTTCCCGTCCCCATGCTCCCTCCTTGTCTTCCCGCCTCCCATGCTCCCTCCTTTCCTTCCCGCCTCCCATGCTCCCTCCTTTCCTTCCCACCTCCCATGCTCCCTCCTTTCCGCCTCCCATGCTCCCTCCTTTCCTTTCCGCCTCCCATGCTCCCTCCTTTCCTTCCCGCCTCCCATTCTCCCTCCTTGTCTTCCCGCCTCCCATGCTCCCTCCTTTCCTTCCCGCCTCCCATGCTCCCTCCTTTCCTTCCCGCCTCCCATGCTCCCTCCTTTCCTTCCCGCCTCCCATGCTCCCTCCTTTCCTTCCCGCCTCCCATGCTCCCTCCTTTCCTTCCCGCCTCCCATGCTCCCTCCTTTCCTTCCCGCCTCCCATGCTCCCTCCTTTCCTTCCCGCCTCCCATGCTCCCTCCTTTCCTTCCCGCCTCCCATGCTCCCTCCTTTCCTTCCCGCCTCCCATTCTCCCTCCTTGTCTTCCCGCCTCCCATGCTCCCTCCTTTCCTTCCCGCCTCCCATGCTCCCTCCTTTCCTTCCCGCCTCCCATGCTCCCTCCTTTCCTTCCCGCCTCCCATGCCCCCATCCTTCCTCTCTTCCTGTTTCTCTTTGCTTCTTCCTGTTGCAGAGTTTGAGCGCCTGCTGCAGCGGAGTTATAATCCACATAGACGTTTATGAATGCAGTAAGAGAAGTCACATGGTGCATAACACAGAAGAAAGAAATCATAGACATAACTTCCCACACTAGGACACCTCACTTTGGGCCCTTGGGCGGCATGGTCTCAGTGGGCCCCCTTATGGTGAAGAGTCGAGTCACATCACAGAAGGACGTCCCAAAGCTGGATGCCCCCTAAGGATCATGCTATATGGACCCAAACTCTAGTTCTTGTTCACTACTTTCCTCGAACTGGAGATATGAGGTGGCCAGTTTGAATTAACAGCAAAACCAGGGGGGTTCTTTCACACACAGGGGCATCCCAAATTGAGATGCCCCTGTAAAGCGGACCAAAACTCAGGGGTGGAATTGCTTGCATAGTGGGTATGCCAGCGATCCCAGAGGATATCACACAGTAGGGTATCACAGGTATCACAGGTTGCCATGCTCCAGGATAGGAAATCAGCTGGGGTGGGCAACCAGCCCTGGAATCTAAATTGGGATACCGCGTTGTGTGGAACCCTGCAATTGGCCCAGTAAACTAGCCTTTCCTCAGTCCAACGGCTTATGCGCAGCCTCTCGTCCAATCAGCTTCTTCGGCTGTGCTGCTGTTCCAGCCCCACACATGAGCGGTATCACTCGCATCCTTCGAGTGTGCGTGGCCACGCGGGCGTGGAAGAAAGCCGGTGATGCCACGGCTGGCAGCGCATGTGCCGTGGACTCGTCAAACAGGTAAAGATAATGGGCAACTGTCTCAAATAGCAGGGCATCCCGTACTGTGCGAGCGGGAATCAGCCAGCCCTGGAGTCTCATATACTGTGCAGGTCACAGCCCTGCTATAGCTAGACGCATACTCGGGGCAGCCATTTGTGATTGGCCGGTCTGGACACTCCCCCAGCTAGAGATGAGCAGAGATGCAAGCAGTGGCCCTCTCTTCACCAATCAACTCACAAGCTGCGGTGATGTCATAGACCCTCCTTTGTGTGGTGTCACAGCATCTTATATAACTGAATGGAGCTGAGCGCACTGATTTTAGTGGCCTGCTCTGCACCAATCAGCTCGCAAGCTGCAATGATGTCATAGACCCTCCCTCCTTTGTGTGATGTCACAGCATCTCATATAACTGAATGGAGCTGAGCGCACTGATTTTAGTGGCCTTCTCTGCACCAATCAGCTCGCAAGCTGCAGTGATGTCATAGACCCTCCCACCCTGTGTGTGATGTCACAGCATCTCATATAACTGAATGGAGCTGAGCGCACTGATTTTAGTGGCCTGCTCTGCACCAATCAGCTCGCAAGCTGCAGTGATGTCATAGACCCTCCCACCCTGTGTGTGATGTCACAGCATCTCATATAACTGAATGGAGCTGAGCGCACTGATTTTAGTGGCCTTCTCTGCACCAATCAGCTCGCAGGCTGCGGTGATGTCATAGACCCTCCCACCCTGTGTGTGATGTCACAGCATCTTATATAACTGGATGAAGCTGAGTGCACTGATTTTAGTGGCCTGCTCTGCACCAATCAGCTCGCTAGCTGCGATGATGTCATAGACCCTCCCTCCTTTGTGTGATGTCACAGCATCTTATATAACTGAATGGAGCTGAGCGCACTGATTTTAGTGTCCTGCTCTGCACCAATCAGCTCGCAAGCTGCGGTGATGTCATAGACCCTCCCACCCTGTGTGTGATGTCACAGCATCTTATATAACTGAATGGAGCTGAGCGCACTGATTTTAGTGGCCTGCTCTGCACCAATCAGCTCGCTAGCTGCGGTGATGTCATAGACCTTCCCACCTTTGTGTGATGTCACAGCATCTTATATAACTGAATGGAGCTGAGCGCACGTTTTTAGTGGCCTGCTCTGCACCAATCAGCTCGCAAGCTGCGGTGATGTCATAGACCCACCCTCCTTTGTGTGATGTCACAGCATCTTATATAACTGAATGGAGCTGAGCGCACTGATTTTAGTGGCCTGCTCTGCACCAATCAGCTCGCAAGCTGCGGTGATGTCATAGACCCTCCTTCCTTTGTGTGGTGTCACAGCATCTTATATAACTGAATGGAGCTGAGCGCACTGATTTTAGTGGCCTGCTCTGCACCAATCAGCTCGCAAGCTGTGGTGATGTCATAGACCCTCCTTCCTTTGTGTGGTGTCACAGCATCTTATATAACTGAATGGAGCTGAGCGCACTGATTTTAGTGTCCTGCTCTGCACCAATCAGCTCGCAAGCTGCGGTGATGTCATAGACCCTCCCACCCTGTGTGTGATGTCACAGCATCTTATATAACTGAATGGAGCTGAGCGCACTGATTTTAGTGGCCTGCTCTGCACCAATCAGCTCGCAAGCTGCGGTGATGTCATAGACCCTCCCACCCTGTGTGTGATGTCACAGCATCTTATATAACTGAATGGAGCTGAGCGCACTGATTTTAGTGGCCTGCTCTGCACCAATCAGCTCGCTAGCTGCGGTGATGTCATAGACCTTCCCACCTTTGTGTGATGTCACAGCATCTTATATAACTGAATGGAGCTGAGCGCACTGATTTTAGTGGCCTGCTCTGCACCAATCAGCTCGCAGGCTGCAGTGATGTCATAGACCCTCCCACCCTGTGTGTGATGTCACAGCATCTTATATAACTGAATGGAGCTGAGCACGCTGATTTTAGTGGCCTGCTCTGCACCAATCAGCTCGCTAGCTGCGGTGATGTCATAGACCCTCCCACCCTGTGTGTGATGTCACAGCATCTTATATAACTGAATGGAGCTGAGCGCACTGATTTTAGTGGCCTGCTCTGCACCAATCAGCTCGCAGGCTGCGGTGATGTCATAGACCCTCCCACCCTGTGTGTGATGTCACAGCATCTTATATAACTGAATCCAGGCCGCACCTGTTCCGCGCGCGCTCCTGTCATGTTCCCGGCAGCTGCTGCTGTTATTCCAGCCCCGGATCAACTTACTAACCAAAGCCATAACATTAGCTCAGCTAAAGCTCCGGACATTGCGGCCTATCCCATGCAGGCGCCGGTGCTGAGCGTCCCGGGGCCCCTGCACCTCGGGGGGCCCCCATCTCATTCCCTGTACCCTGGGCAGCCCCTATGCAGGACGCAGGGCCACGCAGCAACCAGGACTAAGCACTGTCAGCCCATTGGGAGAGACTTTATTTCTTTCTATTCTTTTATTCTTTCTTTCATGGCTTCTTTCTGCCATTCCTGTTTTTTTCTTTCTTCTTTCCTTTTATTCTGTCAGCCCTATTCTTTTCTTCAAGTCTTTTTCTTTCTTTCTTTTTGCCATCCACCCATCTATTCTTTGTTTTCTTTTGTCTGTTCACTCTGTCATTCCTTTTCTTTCCTTCTATTATTTATGTGAGTCCTGTTCTTTCCTTTTCTTTAAGTCTTTTTCATTCTTTCTTTTTGCCATCCACCCATCTATTCTTTGTTTTCTTTATCTGTTAATTCTATCATTCCTTTTTTTTCTTTCTTTTCTTTCTATTATTTTTGTCAGTCCTATTCTTTTCTGGTCTTCACGTCTTTTTCATTCTTATTTTATTTTCACCATCCATCTATTCTTTGTTTTCTTTCATCGCTCTGTCATTCCTTTTCTTTATTGCTATTATTTCTGTCAGTCCTATTCTTTTCTTTTCCTCAGGTCTTTTGCATTCTTTCTTTTTTTCCCATCCATTCATCTATTCTTTTTTTTCTCTTGTGTGTTCATTCTGTCATTCCATTTCTTTCTTTCTTTCTCTTTCTTTCTGTCAGTCCTATTCTTTTCTTTTCTTCAAGTCATTTACATTCTTTTTTCTTTCTTTCTTTCCTTCTTTCCATCCATCCATCCATCCATCTATTCTTTGTTTTCTTTTATCTGTTCGTTCTGCCATTTCTTTTTTTCTTCTTTCCTTCTATTATTTCTGTCAGTCCTATTCTTTTCTTTTCCTCAAGTCTTTTGCATTCTTTCTTTTTTTCCCATCCATTCATCTATTCTTTTTTTTCTATTGTCTGTTCATTCTGTCATTCCCTTTCTTTCTTTTTTTTCTTTCTTTTTTTCTTTCTTTGTTTCTCTTTCTTTCTGTCAGTCCTATTCTTTTCTTTTCTTCAAGTCATTTACATTCTTTTTTTTCTTTCTTTCTTTCTTTATTTATTTCCATCCATCCATTCTTTGTTTTCTTTCACCTGTTCGTTCTGCCATTTCTTTTTTTTCTTATTTCCTTCTATTATTTCTGTCAGTCCTATTCTTTTCTTCAAGTCTTTTTCATTCTTTCTTTCCATCTATCCATCCATCCATCCATCCATCTTTTCTTTGTTTCCTTTCATCTGTTCGCTCTGTCTTTCCTTTTATTTCTTCCTTCTTTCTTTCTTTTATTTCTGTCAGTCCTATTCTTTTATATTTATTCTTTTTCATTCTTTCTTTCCATACATCTATTCTTTGTTTTCTTTCCTCTTTTCATTCTGCCATTTCTTTTTTTTTCTTCCTTCTTTTCTTTTATTATTTCTGTCAGTCCTATTCTTTTCTTTTCTTCAAGTCATGTTCATTCTTTCTTTCTTTTCATCCATCCATCTATTCTTTGTTTTCTTTCATCTGTTCGTTCTGCAATTCCTTTTTTTTCCTTCTTTCCTTCTATTATTTATGTCAGTCCTATTATTTCCTTTTCTTAAAGTCTTTTTCATTCATTCTTTCTTTCCATCAATCTATTCTTTGTTTTCTTTCATGTGTTCGCTCTGTCCTTCTTTTTCTTTCTTTCTATTATTTCTGTCAGTCCTATTCCTTTCTTTTCGTCAAGTCTTTTTCATTCTTTCTCTCCATCCATCTATTCTATGTTTTCTTTTGTCTGTTCATTCTGTCATTTCTTTTTTTCTTCCTTCTTTCCTTCTATTATTTATGTCAGTCCTATTCTTTTCTGTTCTTCAAGTCTTTTTCATTCTTTCATTTTCCCATCCATCTATTCCTTGTGTTCTTTCGTCTGTTCGTTCTATAATTTCTTTTCTTTCTTTAATTTTTTCTATTATTTCTGTCTGTCCTATTCTTTTCTTCAAGTCTTTTTCATTCATTTATTCTTTCTTTCTTTGAATTATTTCTTTTTTTTCATCCATCTATTCTTTGTTTTCTTTCATTTGCTCTTTCTGCCATTCATTTTTTTCTTCTATTATTTCTGTCAGTCCTATTCTTTTCTTTTCTTCAAGTCTTTTTCATTCTTTCTTTCGATACATCTATTCTTTGTTTTCATTCGTCTGTTTGTTCTGTCATTCCTTTTCTTTCTTTCTTTTTCTATTAATTTTTTCTGTCTGACGCCTTCTCTATCTATCTTTCCTGTTTTTTCTGACATTCCTTTTATTCCAACAAATAAAACTTAAAAAGTTCTAAAAAAAACGTGCTTAAAATACTAAACAAATATGTTTTTTATATATATAGTCTCTCCTTCCTATTCCTTTTATTCCCCCTTTGTTTCTGTCATTCGTTCATTTTTTCATATTCCTTTTCATCTATTCTTTTCTCTCTCTCTCTCATTTCTTTCTTGCTTTATTTTTTCTTTCCATTTATTTTTTATATTTCAATTTATTTCATTTATTTTCCATTTCCATGTATTGGCCGGCCAATACCTAATGCAACAATGAAAGCTAATTAGGGCTTATTCATGAAGGGATAGCGCCAGGTAGCGCCTCGTAGCGTCAGGCAGCGTCTGGTGAACGCCGGGCGCTGTACACAAAACCACATTTATGAAAGTGAATCTGGTGAGCGACTCTAACAGCGACATGTAGCGTCCAATTCATCATTACAGGCGGCTCAGTGTATAGCGCCGGCGCTCTAGCTTCCAGAGCCTGGTATTACCTGTCGCTACCTGTCGCTCTCCCATACATTTCAATGGACGTTCCTTTTCTTCTGTTTAAACAGGGTTTTTTTTAATTTATTTTTCTCTCCAATCATTGTGTGACGTCTCCTGGCCTAGAAAGAGTCATTTTTTTAAAAGTTTTTGACTTTTTATATTTTTATGCAGAATTGTCATTACAGGTCTGGCACTAAAGTGTTAATGTCACAATGTTATAACAATGTCATTCCATGTGTTTTCGCTTTGTTACTGGTGAATATGTGTTCAAAAACAGACTTTAATCACACAGCGTCTGGCGTTCTATGCTACAGCGCCCAGATCCAAAGCGCCGACGCTGTGTGCGTTTTTTTGTTGAATACGGTGTGAGTCGCTGAGAGTCGGTCGCACTGAGCTGTCGCTACCTCTCGCTCCCTGCAGCGCTCTACTGGTGTTAGAGCGCCTAACATACACCACATTCATCAATGCCGACCAGGTTACTACAGCGACTGAGGCGCTCTGTTACAGCGCCTGATACCCGATCACAGCATCTACTAGCGGTCGCTCTAAGCGCCGCTATACAGACGCTCATCTGCCTGTTATAGGTGACATTAGCGGCTGCCTGCTTAGCGGGATTTATTGGCCGATACCTGGCCATTCTGAATAAAAATATAAAAAGTCAAAAAAGTTTCTAATAGTGTTTGTTTGCAGCCAGGAGACGTCACACAATGATTGGAGCAAAAAAAAAAAGAAAAAACAAGAAAAGCTGGCAAACACGCTGTTTATACACAACTAATGAACGTCCATTGAAATGTATGGAAGAGCGACAGGTAGCGACAGGTACTACAAGGCGCTCCTGAGCCTAGAGCGCCGGCGCTATACGCTGAGCTGCCTGTAATGATGAATTGGACGCTACATGGCGCTGTTGGAGGCACTCACCAGATTCGCTTTCTTAAATGTGGTTTTGTGTACAGCGCCCGGCATTCACCAGACGCTGCCTGCCGCTACCTGGCGCTATAGATAACCCCCATAGTTAGCTTTGGTGATGAAGGCCATCAAAGGGGCCACTGGGACCAGGGTTTTTTTTTTTAACCCTGTGGGCCAGTCTGAGCCTGCCAGGGGGCGCCATCCTGAAATCTTACCCTAAGGCCGGCCCTTTCTGGCGCCCAACGTGCAGCGCAAGTTCAATGGAAGTGGGAAGCCAATGTGGTGAAAGGCTTTTACACATTGCTAGAGTATTTAGGGCTTCTTGCCCTCAATCCTTCCATTATTCATCCACCTTATGCTTATTGAAATCAGCCCAACCCTCAGCCATGCTGAATGGGTTTAGGTCCTCAATGGCTCCTTGTCACATCTCCTCTCCAGTTCCCTTTCATTGTCGTCCAGCTCAGCTCCTGTTGGAGCTCCCATCGCGGTAACTCGCCTTATCGCTTTCTCATTTCCTTTCCGGAATGCGTCTCATGAATATATTCACACCTTCGCACAAACCCCTGTTTCGTATTCAAGCCATTTCCTCAAGATTGTGATTAAAAAAAAAAATAGACAGGATTAGATTCCGCCGCGGGAGCGAGGGACCAGCCAATATTAAGGGGGCAAGTCAATTACTTTCCTTAAGGTCTTCCCATGAGTTGACCTATAAAGTGTCACCATGGATTCTGCTTTTCAGAGAACTCTGGTAACCATCATGAATATATATATATATAAATATACACATATATATGTATATATTTATTTATTCATATATATATTTATTCATTCATATATTTACTTATTCATATTTTATTACACACAGACACACCATATATATGTGTGTGTGTATATATATATATATATATATATATATATATATCTTCATAATCATATTATATATATGCATTTATTTTTATGCACATATTTGTTATATAAATAAACAATAATATATATATATATATGTATATATATATATATATATTAAAATACGATTATGAGCATATGTATACATATATATATTTATATGTATACATATATATAAATGTGTATATATATATATATATATATATATATATATATATATATACTTCCCCAAAAGTTACCAAGGGCACATAAAATGAGTGGCACCACCTTCAAAAGTATAAGAACAGACACACCATATATATGTGTGTGTGTGTATATATATATATATATATATATATATATATATATATATATATATATTCATAATCATATTATATATATGCATTTATTTTTATGCACATATTTGTATGTATATATATATATATATATATATATATATATATATACTTTCCCGTGCAGCGCTATGGAGGATGGTGGTGCTATATAAATAAATAAATAAATATATATATATATATATATATATATATATATATATATATAAACAATAATATATATATATATATATATATATATATATATATATATATATATATATATAAATATGATTATGAGCATATGTATACATATATATATATATATATATATATATATATACATATATATATATATATATATATATATATATATATATATATATATATGACCACACTTCCCCAAAAGTTACCAAGGGCACATAAAATGAGTGGCACCACCTTCAAAGGCCTTGGTAACTTTTGGGGAAGTGTGGGATTCCCCCTTGTTGTCTTGTGTTTGAACTTTTGTTGCTGGGGGCAGTGTGCACACCAGTACATATTTTGATCAGCTGGGAATATTGTATATGGCAAAAAGGCTAGTGCTGCCCATTTAGCTTGTCTAAATTTTCATATATATATATATATATATATATATATATATATATATATATTTTAAAATATATATAATAAAATATGAATATATGAATGAATATATATATCTCTTTTTTTTAAGAAATAGAAAATACTACTACTACTACTAACGAGATACAACTACTCATTCTTGTGACTCAAAGGCCCAATCCAGCCAGACAGCCCATTTTGAGACCACCCCATCAACATTACCAAGCGCTAAAGCCGGGCTAAGGGTCTGAATAACAAACACTTACCTTGGGTGTACTCCAGCGGTGACCATCACCGGGTCTGGCAAACAGATTTCTATGACCACAGCTTTGTGAATAGACGGCACGGGGGATGCGGCCACCAGTGCACTCAGATCTGCTCGTATTAGATGAGCTCCTGTACGAAGGGGCTCGAGCGGATCCGAGAGCGCTGATTGTACGAGCAGCTGTGTATGCGTCATAGTACTGGGAATAAGTGAGTTTTTTGGGGCCGACCTGGGGGGTTTCACACAGCGGGGCACCCCTGATCGGGACCCCCGATTGGGACCCCATAGTCAAAATCCTGGGATTTGGTCCACTTTAAGTTTTATTGGGGAAGAGGGCATGCAGTTTTAAATCTTTGCCCCGGGTGCAGAAAGGCCTCTGGCGACTTTTTTCCATATCTCCTGCCATCTCAAATTTGTATACCCCCAAAATGCCCAATATTACTTCCATGTAGCCAATAGGATTAGCCGAGCGGCCATTTGCAGTGCCATGCAAGGCATGAGCTCGCACACCCTCCAAAGCCTATTGGCTGCCAGCACAGATGTGGGCCATTGGTCATAGTGGCTGCAGAATGTGGGACATAATGCCCAATTTTCAGGAAAGTCATCCCAAATCGGTAATAGGCTCCTTAACTGGAGGAGCATTTATAATATACAGGCCTCCATAGGCCTTGTAAATGTGCTCAACCTTCAATGAGATTTATCATAGGCATCATCAATACGTCGAACAGACGTCGAACAGACAGATGAACAATACGTCGAACAGACAGAAAGCCACAGGACGACTGAATATTTTTACATTTTATTTTTGAATTTTTATTACAAATCTTTTTTTCTTTTTTACATTCAATGTCTTTATAAAAATGCAGATGATGCCAGTCCTTACACAGGGACAACGGGGTATTCACTCAAGTGAGCAGCACAGTCTGTGAATTTGGGGTAAAACAAAAGATGCTTCTCAAGAAGAAAAATGCAAAAGAATGGGGGGTGCGGTTTCGAGGGTTGGCGTCCCATGTCGTGGTGGTAGCCAAGGGATTGTTGGATGCTTCAAGTCTAAAGACTGCCATGTCCAGAGAGAATTTAGATTTATGTTATCTTTGAGGGTTCGAGAGGGCATTTTTTGGACGTTGGGTAACTTAAAGATGTTTTAAAAACCTTATGTTACACACTTGGTTTGGCTCCTTTCTAAATTATTTCTATACTAGTTCTGTACTAATTCTGAAATCTGTTCCTTCTAATGTGTTCAGGGTCTTCACTAAACCACTTGCATTTGAAGCCTTAGGGGTATATTACTAGAACGATCGGGTTCATGGCTTGGCCTTGGATGTCTGTTGGGGATTTTACTGTATTTTTATAATAATTTAGATATATATTCCTTCTGTTGTGTCCAAGGTCTTCTCTAAACCATTTGCATTGTAGCCTTAGTGGTATGCCATACCACTAAAACTTTGAAGTTCTTAGCTGCGCCTTGGATGTCTGTTGGGGATTCTAAGGCAGTTCTAGATCAGTTCAGAGATATTTTACTTCTAGGGTGTCCAGAGTCTTCTCGAAACCACTTGGATTTGAAACTACACTAACTATTACTAGCACTTTGAGGTTTCTAGCTTGGCTGTGGAGGCCTGTTGTGGATTTGAAGTTATTTCTAGAATAGTTCAGAACTTCATATATATATTCCTTCTAGTGGTCCAGGGTCTTCTCTAAACCACTTGCATGTGATGCCTTAGGGGTATAAAACTAGAACCTTGGGGTTCTTAGCTTGGCCTTGGCTGTCTGTTGTGGATTTGAATGTATTACTAGACTAGTTTAGAAATATTTTCCTTCTCAGGTCTTCTCTAAACCACTTGCATTTGAAACTAGAAATATTCCTTTTATCATGTCCAGGGTCTTCCTGTGAAACCTAAGGGTACATCACTAGAACTTACAATCTTAGCCTTGGACTCCTGTTTTCCTGGAATTTAGAAGTAGTTCTAGACTATTTCAGATCCATATTTCCTCTTTTCTAAACCACTTGAATTTTAAACCACAGGGGTAGATAACTAGAACTTATGGGTTCCTAGCTTGGCCTTGGATGCACAAATTTTAGGGTATTTCTAGGCTCTTCAAAGATAAATTCCTCCCTTTTTAGTGATCTCCATCTGGCCCTTTAGAACAGATTTTCACTTGAAGAGCATTTATTTGACTCTGTAAGTTGGCAGTTAGTTCAAAACATATCCTTCGTTTTCAAGAATCAATATTTAATGCAGTTTTCACTTTCATAATTGGACAGCAAACCAATGTGGTGTTTAATGTGCCATTTATCCATTCAGGCTTCGGAGGATTAGTGTTGGTTGTTGGGATGCAGTTTCCTGCCAAGTACTTTGTTGGGAGATATGCCTGCAAGTGGTGCATAGTCCCGGAGGATATCAGTCTTTTCTAAAGATGCTAAAAGCAATAGGAGTAAAAATGCTAAATGAAGTAAGATAAAATTGCACCGAGCATTTGTAATGCTACAGACTAAGAGAAGCCAACAGTGATGGGGAACTAAGATTAACACATGAGGAGCGTTACTGTAGCCAACAAAATCACTGTTGGTTCCAATTTCCATTTCTATGACTGGATCAATATGTAAGATGACCTTACTTATGACTGGATAGTGGACAACCACAGTGGTTAATGGGTCAACGAAGGTGGCCCTGGAACTGGAAAGAAAGGGTTTCTAAAGATCTAGAGGAGCAGAAACTAAAGCAAGAAAGCGTGAAAACGAAACAGATGCACACATTCTCTCTAGCCGTTTTGATACAGAAATTGAAATGGATGCTTCGGAGCTTAGCATTTGAAGGGCAGTATTATACCTTGTAAAATTAAATCATAGACATTAATCAATAAAGCTTTTATTATTGTCATTTGTATAGCGAAGATCAAAAAATGACCCAAAATGGATGATTTTATTGGAGCATAGCTTGGTGCTGCCAAGAAGTGAAGTTAAGAACTCAAAACTAAGCTTTGCATAGAGTAGGTAAGTAATGAATCCTCTGTTATTTTAGAGTGGACTGTGGCCATATAGTTAGTATGTTCCTTTCACAGTCTAAAAAATGGCCTCCATGTTTTAAGATATGGTCAACAGGCCCCTCACACACCATCTATGGTTTGATGGGTCAATGTTAAAATAATCTTACTTTTTAACTGGATAACAGACAACTGCAGCTATTAATGGGCCAACAAAGGTGAAACTGGAACCTGCCATTTAACCACGTGTTCGCTCAATTTCTTGATGAAGTATTTTGGAAAATCTTTGGAAATGTTTGGCCAGTACATTTTTGTCTATATTGTGATGGTGAAGGGTGGAGCAGATTTTTTATCATTTACCACTACTTCTGGTTACCAGGACCTCACTATCTTACAACAGTAAGGCAAGATATAAGCAGGGGTGTAGCTAGGGGGGAGCAGGAGAGGCACTTGCTCTGGGTGCAGCAGGTCGGGGACTCCAAAGGGGGGCCGGAACACAGTTGGGGGCGCCATTTCAAATCTTTGCCCCGGGTGCCAGAAAACCTAGCTACTTATATCAGAGCTACTAGCCTGTCCAATACATGAACATCTTAAATACACAGTTTCTGTGGGTTGCACTGTGAAATGGGGGAGGGCAGAGCAGCTTATTATAATTTACCACTACTTCTGATCCCCAGGACTCTACTATTTAACAAAGTATTAGGCAAGCCATCGGTTTCTTCTGGTTTCTGTGGGTTGTATGGTTTTCTGGTGGAGGGCCAAACGACTATTTATCATTTACCACCACTTCCTTTCCCCAGGGTCCCACTATTTTACAATAGGATAGCAAGACAATAGCAGAAGCCCTGGAGTCTCCAAACTAGAAAAAGTAGAGGAAAGGTTGTCCAGCCTATCCAGAGTCGGGACATCTTAAATACACACTGAACTGTAGGTTGTATGGTGTAATGGCGGCAGCTGGAGTAGCATTTTCTTTTCCTCTACCACCCATTCCTGTCCCCAGAATTCGACTAGCTCACAAAAGGACAGGAAGATAATAACTGCGCTACAGGCATGGGTGGACTGGCCATAGGGAGACCCGGTGGGCTGCACTGCTTTGAGGCCAGTAATTTTAATGAGTGAGTATTTTAACTTGTTTTGAGTTCTATGGATTTTTCATGATGACGTCATCGATGACGTCAGGTGGGATTCTGTGTTCTATTTAACCTTCACACTATGGAGATCTGTTTACTAACTGGCCCTGAGGAAGGGGGGGCCCTGATCCGCCGAAACGTTTGCCGAGATCATTGGATGTAATGATTGTTTTTCGACCTTTTTCGCTTCCTAATACACTTGGGAATGTTATAACTATTTAATACGGAGTGCTGGTTATTTGACATTTTGGATTCACTGCAGTACCCATGAACCACGTGGTAAGTGTGCAGCTGTCATCTGGAATTATTTGCTGGGGCCAGTTGGGCTGCTGCTTTTAAAACCCTCATTCAATCTCTGCCTCCTGTACCCACAAGCCAGGGAACCCCAGCCCCCAATGCTGTTGCCCCGGCGTCATGGTTGGGGTGCCTCAGCAAGGATGTATTGGGCCGGCCAGGCCCCAGTCTGCCACTGGCTACAGGTATCTCAAAAGCTAGAAAGTAGATGAAACCTTCTACGTCTAAAGCTTGAAAAAAACGTTTTGACATTCAGGAAGATTTTAAATGGAATATAGGAACTATGCAAAGCAAAGATGGGAATTAACCTAAACCAAGGCACCGAGGATCCCCAATTGGAGCCTTGAAGGAAATCATGACATGAGTGGAGATTTGAAAAAAAAGCACCCGTTGCAATATATGAACCCCCCTTAATGACAAAATAAATACAGACGTGTGTTGCTACAATCTCACTGATAATAATACTAGGTTAAAATAAGGCACACATGTACACAGACTATCCATTCAGCTAACTGGATTCAAAACAACAGGCAAAGTCACAAGGCCGAGAATTTCTCCATCTCGGCAAACTCCATCCAATCTATCAAGGTTTTAAAATGAGGAGCAAAAGTCCACCCTTTTCATTTGAAGCACACGGTGCTCATAGCTTAGCTGTTGAACGTCACCCTAATCTTGAGGTTGCCAGTCTCTGGTGATTGCAGGACAGCCAATATGTAGCGGTTTCCTTGTGATACTGATGCGGTGAAATAATCGCAATGCTGCGGTTGGGATTGGTCACACCATAGTTTAGCTCAGGCACCATCATCCGACTATTTTCTATTTTAAGTCTATACATTTCGTAATTATTAATATAGAAGAGTGTCTCTCACCCCTACACGGTAGGGTAAATGAACCTCCTTTTAAATGGAGTTAGATTGTGAAATATATATTTATATATCTTTCTATATATACATCGATGTATATATATAAATTAATTTACATTTGATCTATTCCTTTTTGAGGTATCCATTCGTGTCAACCAAGTTCGCCACGGAACTCACAATGGCTCATTTCACTTTCTCGTTAGTGGTCTTGCTTAGGGCTCAGGGACACAGATTCGTCCATCACATTGACCTGTTCTGGATGATTTATGATGTTGCTCCACCAACAAACCTTAGAAAGGGGTGTATTAACGCACTAGAGAATGGGGCTCACTCTTCAACCTCCAGGCACATTATGGACGGCAGGCCACTGGAGGTCAACATGTGGAGGACACGTGCTCCTGCTAAAAGGCTTTCAAAGTCATTAGGTAGAATACTTAAATGCAAACAGCAGTCATCTTCCCCTCAAATTGCATTTCACAGGGTTGTCACCTTAAGGGACAAAGCAGTTCAGAAGGGTGTTGGGGGGCACTGATTGGCTCATTATTTTTCAACACTCTTTGGCCCTTTTATGCAACATTCCCATTTGCTGGAGAAGACGTGACAGTAGATATTTTCTGAAGAACGTTGTCGCAATCAAAGGGGTTCTAAAACACCAAGGCAAAGTTCACAGCGTCGTTTTTCTCACATTTTGTCAACTGAGTTTAAAAATTGTCTCAAGTGTCCTTTGGTTGGTAGAGCAGCTTATCAGACGACCTAATACTGAAATTGGTTTGCATCCTTTATGGGAGAAGAGGGAAGGAATACGGGGGCAGATGTTACTTCTGGTCTCAAGGACAAGGTCCTTTTCACCATACCTCTCTGCATAGGGGGTTGATCTGTGTAGCTATGCTGGCGGGATAGATAGAGATTGTGGCTTTCCATTGGCACTGGGGTGCCCGTTGAATGCATTCTGGTGAGAAGAGGTGGTGGATGTTGCCTGGTACCTTGTCCTAAGCTATGCTGCCTGGAAATCAATGGCCCCGGACCTATGTTCATCAGTTTGTGTCCAGATGATAGGGAATGTCTGTGAGAGGGGTGTCTTGACTGTTTCTCCAGGCAGGATTGAGGATTGACATCTGGTGGGATATCTAATCTTCTGGGCAAACTGTCTCTCGGAAGCGTTGAGGAGCTATAATATGGTGCCGTTTCGGTGTCAGGAATTTGAGGCTGGACCCTGTTCATAAATGACATGGATGAATGAGGGCTGACAGCTTGGGGGCTAATGGCCATCATGCCTGACATTTCTCGGGGTGAGCTACCACTTTCTGGAAGATGTTTTAAGAGTTCATCTAGAGTCGTCACTTCCGGACCTTTAGGAAGGTAACACTGTGAATGACGAACCAAGACCCTTTCGGCATTAGGTATCTTCTTTTGATCCACATAGGTGGAGTGAGGCTGGTCATACCCTTGCATTCCATTTGGGAGGACAACCGTGCTAGGAAACTGGAAGACTTGGGAACTGGAGACAGGAAAATGGAAAACTGGACTCTTGCTTTGGATTTCTTTGGCGTTATTGCAGTTTTGATTTCTCTCCCACTGGTTCTTAAAGGCTTTTAGGTTCTTCATCGGCAGTTCCGGTGTGGATTCCGGGGTGGGAAGTCCTGATAGCTCAGGATGGTCTTTCGATCCAGTTTTGGTTGCTTCCGTGGGCTGTTCTTTTTCCCCATGAAGTAGAGTGGTATAGAGCTTTGGAGACGTCGCCTCCATTCCTTCCTTCGATTGGCTTTCTAAAAGTCCATTCATCTTTGCCAAGCTCCTCAAGGAAAGAGGTCGTTGAAGATTGGTCTCTGGGTCCTTCCCTATATGCTTGTTCTTCTGGAACATGTGGTTGCAGTAACAAGACACGAAAAGACCCGAGAAGATGGCTCCCACCACGAAAGCTACAAAGACACACCCAATGAGGAAGGTGAAGTGAACAGTGTTGGTGGAGTCCTTGCTCGCAGCCTCCTGACGCACACCTATAAAAGAAAGAAAAAAATGTTTAGAATATTTTCGATTGTTTTTACTACACAAAAGAATAGTAAGTCAACTCAACTTTCTGACAACGTACATGTTATAATCCACTACTAGTACTCAAGTTGTATATGTTAGATTAGAATGGCTGCAGGTCAGCCTGGCTGCAGTCTTGGATTTCTGTAGTCCGGGATTTTTTAAGTCATCCAAGAATTAGGCCCGAATTAACATCATTACATCCTGCTACCTGGCTTTCAAATTGCACATGCAGCCCAACTCTAGCTCTACCACTTGTGATCCCTACCTTTCGTCTCCCCTCCCCATCCTTTAGACTGTAAGCTCGCAAGGGCAGGGCTCTCCTTCCTGTTGTCTCCTGTGCTCACAACACTTTAAACTCGTGGCGTCTAATTTTGTATTGTTCCCTGTACTACATGTTTTACCTTGTTTGTAATCATAACTTGTAAAGCGCTACGGAAGATGATGGTGCTAGAAAGTTTAGGCCCTTCCTTATACATATTTTTGAATAGACCAGTTATACAAAACTCAATTTTTATAGCATAAGGTTAGATATCTCAAGAGGAACCAGAGGCCAAGATTTTCATTTTCCCTCAACGACGGCGCTAAGCGCTTGTTCCAAAATTCTTGGCACAAACAAATAGTTGTTTACCAAGGAAGATTCTGAGTCCCTGACTCTGTTTAGTATGTATGTAAGTGTTCATTTTATTCCCCGGAGACTGCAGCTCCAACTTGTTATGAGACAAAAGAGACAGAAGAGGGAGAATACAGATTTCTCCTCAAGTGTGCGGGCCACCTACGCACAGCTCCGGCAACAATTTTGTGAAAAGTTTTTTATTTTTTCTGTTTATGTTTTGTAACAGGGAGATTTTTCATGGGCTTTTTTAAGTTTACAGCCAATCCTGCTGTTGGGTGTTGCACTGTGGAAGGATGTAAAATGAACTACCGGTACTATAAAAGTTGCAGAAGGTTCCTGCTTTCAACTTGGGAATGTGGCCTGCATTTTTTCTTCTTTCTATATCATAATAGCATTTAAGCTTTCAGTTTTTTAATATGACTGTCAGTCTTGGCTTGCAGTATCTTGCAGCATCTAGGTGAAACAGTGGGTAATTGAATCAACCATTGCCGCAAAAGACAACGGAAATACTTCTAAGAGGTGTACGTGTCTATTAGCCATGTTAACTCCTTAGCTGTACCCTTTAAGGGACTCTCCAGGCAAAGGGTTAAATTCATGTGGGAAATCTTTACCTGATGCCTGCTAGTGCTGTCCTAGTGCCTCTGCCTGACTCAAGTTGAGGCAGGAGATAAGAAGCTTTGAAGTTTCAATTTCTTTCCGACTACATTTCTCACATTTCTCAGCATCTCAATATTCCTTAGAGATTGTTTTGGGCAGTTGACATTCTGCTCTGCAAACAAGAGTGCGCACAGACAGTTCCCCCTTCCAGAGAAATCAGGGAGTGCAAGGTCAGTCTAAGTTCCTGTGTTAGTTCCTGAGCTAAGTCAGGCAGTAGGCACTCTTTTGACCAACGGGAGGAGGTCCAGAGATGCTGGGAATGCGGTCAGAAAAAAGTGAATCTTCAAAAATTCTTATCCCCCGCTACAACACACAATGACAACCACTGCAAGCATCAGGTAAAGACTAACCACATCAATGTAACCCTATGCCTGGACAGTCTTTTGAAAGGATCCTCCACAAAATACATATCCTGCTGTTCATGAAGGTTCTCATTTATCCAAGCCATAGTACATCTGTGGTGATATGAATGCAGCAACTGAGCTTGCTGAATTTTCTTGAAGACATTTTGCCACTTTATTGCAGAACCTAATGATCATTTTGGAAAGCTTGGGTTCTATCTTGTAAAAAATAAGCGTGAGTGGAGGAATATCTTCAAAGAAAACCCCGTACATGTGCTTTTGACCCATCACTACAGATATAACCTCAGGATTGCTGTGGACCAAGTAAGGTTTCAGAACATACAGATCATTTGGAAAGCTTGGGTTCTATCTTCTCGGGATTTTAATCCCAAAATGAAAATAGTTAAAAATAAGGGTTAGTGGAGTAATATCTTCAAAGAAACACTTGAGCACGTGCCTTTGACCCATCACTACAGATATAAATATAACCTCAGGATTTCTGTATACCAAGTAAGGTATCAGAACATACAGATCATTTGGAAAGCTTAGGTTCTATCTTCTTGGATTTTTCCCCCAAAATGAAAAAAGTCAAAAATAGGGTTGAGCGGAGGAACATCTGCAAGGAAACACTTGTACACTTGCTTTGGAGCCATCACTACAGATACATAACCTCAGGCTTGTTACGTTGACCTTGTGTTGACCAACCAAGGATTTTGATGTAAGACCTTGTTTATCCTATTCCAGTTTTAAATATTGTTCTCTTGTCCCAGTTAACTTTTATATTTATTTATATTTATTTGGATTAGTTATATTTGGGGTATGTTGTGCGACTAGTTAGAGGGGGCACTCATTTGCCCCATTCTCTTTTTGGCATATTACTACAGATAGAACATAACCTAGGGTTTGCTAAGTTGAGCAACTGTGCTACTAATGTTATAGAGTCTCCTAGGATCTGGTTCAAAGACATTGGGGTCAATTCAGAGCCAGGTGAGAAGACTCACACCTTTTTTAGGAAAGAAAACTGCCATTCACTTTCATTGCCTACCTTAGGGCTGAGTGAGTTTTCTCACCTGGCTCTGGAATTGTCAAGAAAACATTGGCTCAATTGATTTTTACCTACTTCTTACTGTATAACATAACCTAAGTAACCTTTAGTTTTAAATATTATATTCCTGTATCGGTTAAGTGGTTGTCACCCAGAAACGAGCAGAGATGAACTAAAATGCACTTAAGGTGAGTAGAGGAACATTAAACAACTTTATTTGCTTTTGACCTATAACTACAGAATATATAGCCAAAGGTTTGTAAAATTGATTTTGTTCTAAGCAATTGTGCTACTAAGGCTCTAGAGTCTCCTAGGATTTACTTAAAATACCTTGTTTATTTAATAGGAATTTGACCACTGTCAAGAAAACACTGGCTCACTTCTACACATATAATGTAATCTAAGGTCAGGTTCAGTGGACCTTGTGTTGAGCAGCTGTGCTACAAAGGTTTCAGAATCAACGAGGATTTGGTTTAAAGACCTGGTCTATCCTAGTAATTTTTTTAATTTTGTATTGTACCGGTTATGGGGTTTTCACCCCAAAACGAACAGAAATTAACCAAAAAGCACTAAAGGCTAACTGGAGGAACATTATTAGAAAACACAAGTTTATTTGCTTATTACCTATCACTAAGGATAAAGCATAACCTATGGCTTCTTAAATTGATCTTGTGAGAAATTGCACTACTAAGGCTCTAGCGTCTCCTAGGCTCTGGTTTAAATACATGGTTTATCCTAGTTTGGTTTGAAAATATTAGATTCCTTTACCAATTAAAGGGTTTTTACCCCCCAAAAAATGTTCAAAAAACAAATAGGACTAGTGGAAGATCTTCATCGAGAAATCACAAGTTCACTTGCTTTGACCCATAAAGATAAACATAGTTACATGTGTTACATCACTAAGGTTTGAAGACCCCGTTTATCCTAGTTTGGTTTTAAATAATGTCATTTTTTCGTAAATCTCTGTGATTTTAGATGTGATGAAAAATATTTAGTACAATCAAAGCCCATGACGATCATTTACTACAAATCAATGACAATACTCTCCCTTGCCAGAATTGATGCCTCTTGCTCCACTTGGAGTAATCAATTGCACAGTTAGTAAATAGCTTTTGTCAGAATATGGCAACTTTTAAAGCAACAACCTATACGAAGTCTAGTAGTCTATAAACTAATTACCCTCAAAAAGGATTTTGTCTCGCCTAAAGTGCTCCCCAAGCCAAACAAAGAACACCTCAATACATGTGTCCTATGCTCGATAATTTTGGAAGCTGGGTGGTGAAAATCTCTTGGCCTAATTCGAAATTGTAGCATTAGATTACCCTGCCACATTCAAATATTCCCTTTAAAAGCTTTACGTTGTATGAAACTGAACACACTAATTAACTATTGAGCTGGCTTCTTCATCTCCTCAAGGTGGATTATCTGAGAAGCTTCTTGAACAATGGTCACACGCAGTGCTTTTCTTTGGTAAAACCTTGCTGACAAATTAGCATTTCCTAGAACGACTGATATTTCCTAAGAAATTGGCCCCATCCCTTCAAGAGGGGGGGTTTCCTCTAACATCTCGACAGTCGCGTTCAGCCCAGCCTTTCTCCCCAAAGGGCGTCCAGCTGAGGGGCCCGAGAAAATTTCAACTCAGCCAAGATGCATTTGGGAACTCGACTACTCCAAATGCAAATAAAGAGCCAATCAATGCCAAGAGCGCTCAGTGGCATGGTGGTAATAAGCTATCTGCTTCAAAGCTGACACAGTGGGTACACCAATCACATAAACTAATATGAGACAATTATAATTACTCACGGTTACAATGATGACTCAATGCTCGGCATTTTTTATTTCTTATTTTTTCAACAGCTCTCTGCTTTATGGCCAATTTCCTCTCTGGAAAGCGCTAGTGTATTGCATCTGATGCATCTGATGAAAACCATCTTTGGAAGCACCATAGCAAAGAACAGATGTCTAAGTTTAAATAACCATAATAATAACCTTACTCCAGAAACTTGATCGAGCACAGCTCAGCTCCTGACAGGATTTTGTGATTTTTGTCCACGTCACCTAACTTTAGGAGATCTGTCGCTTTGAGTCGACGTAAACCTGGTTGGTTTGGGTGTAGCTGAAGCCAACGTGGAGCGCATGTCCAAAGTGAAAAGGTAACAGCTGTTGGGAGCAGGTACTGCAATGGTATCAAGTATCTAGGGGGCAAGGAGAGGATTTTTTAATGGGCAGGAGAACTGCCAGGTTGGGATTTTTAGTAAGGCATGGTTGGTTGGGGTTGTCTATAGCTAATAAGGAGTGTTTGGGTGTGTTTAGGGCCAAAGTGAAGAGCTCAAAAGAACTTAGCCATCAGGATCAGGCACTATCTGGGGGGGCAAGATGAAAAGATCAGGAGACAACATTGAATTCTTAGTAAGGCATGATTGGTTTGGGGTGTGCTAGAGCCAGTGGGCCGTGCATGAACCCAAGTGAAAATGGCAGAAGAACAAGAGCAGGTTGTCATAGATCAAATATCTGGGGGATAGGGGGCAAGGAGGTCAGAAGACTTACCATGTTGAGTTCTCCTAGTAAGATTGGATGTACAGTACTTTGATTAAACAAGTATCTGGTGAGAAGGGAAAGGTTTTTTTTTAGATCAAGAGACCTGTCACATTAAGTTTTTCTAGTGAAATATGTTTGGTTTGGGTATACTGGAGCTAGTGAGAAGTATGTGTCTAGAGCTGTTGTGAAGAAGGCAGAACAAATGAGCCTCCAGGAGACCAGTGACATTGAGTTCTCCGTCACAGTTGGTTTGGGTGTACTGGAGCAAGTGTTGAAGAGCGCTCAAGATTTAAGCCATCAGGAGCATGTACTGGGATAAATCAGGTTGGGGGGGGCATGGAGGTCAGAAGACCTGCCACATTGAGACGAAGGATGAGGTTTTCTGCCACTAGGGATTGTCAGTCTAAGGCCCAAATGAAGAGAGCAGAAGAACCAAGTCATGTCAAGAGCAGGTACTGTGGGGGATCAAATATCCAGGGGCACGTGGACAATTTCCTAACAACCCTCTTTCTATCACATAACAGGGAAAGACATACAGTGTTCAACCTTAAATACAGCGCTGAACCATTTATCTATTTGTTTCACGTATCAAGTAGCAGATAGGGCAAACTTTTATTAGGTCCTCTCATCTTTAATATATTATTAATATTTGAATTTTATGGTTATGGTTAAAATGCAAGGCCCCTTTTTTGGTTTTATTATGACAATACCCCTGAAACCCAAAAAATCTCAACAACTTGACTTGCAGTGAACTAAGACTTAAAGCAGTGTTCCCCAACCCTTTCCTCGAGGGCCACCAACAGGTCATGTTTTGCAGATCTCCGCATAGACACACAGTAATTAGAGCTATAGAGCTGCTATGTTGAGATCCACAAAACGTGACCTGTTGGTGGCTCTCGTAGAGAGGGTTGGGGAACACTGACCTAGAGCCATCAAATATCAATCACCCAACACTTGACCTCAACTTGACTCATCCCTACAATGAAGAAGTAGTAGCAGAGGGAACCTGATCACAACAGTGGAGGCTAATACAGAAGTACCATTTAAACCTCCATGGTTTTGGAAAAAAATAGTCCAACAAGCACCTGCTCCTATGCGACGTATATACCTGGTCATTTTGGAGGAGAGCATCTCTCGTCTAGGCATAAATAGACCCTGATTATACTTATTTGGACATTGGGGAGGAGTGATAGTGACGATCAGTCTGAAAAACGTGTATTTTGAAGACTGATTTTTCAAAACACTCATATACAAAAGAGAAATGCTCTTGAGCGGTGTAAAGAACTTACTGGAAAAGGCAATTTTCTCCCATTGTTGGTGGAGATGTGATTGCCCTTTAATCAGCCTTCACATGCTGTATTTTTCTTAATCATGTGCCCATCAAGCTAGCATTGTTTAATGCTTTTAATACACCCTCATAAGTATCCGTGAAAGGGGGTAGATTACGGGCATAATTATGGCATACTGGTATTTTTTTTTTTATTTATTTTAAGTGCTACATACATTTCCTCCTCAGCCATATTGACGAGTGCAAAACGTTAAATGAAGGAGCCACTTATTCAGCTCTCTAAGGCTTGTGACCTAAAATCCGGGCATACATTTGCTGTAATTCAAATCAAATAGACCATAATTTGTATCTCAACTGGAAATGTTGCAGACGACCTTAAGGGTTTAAGAAAAAGGAACATTCTAATAATCGACCACTGACGTATTTCCTGACTAAAAAATCTCTAGTTATGGGGGAAGCTTCTTTAGGGGGTCCTAAAGTTGGCCATAGATAACATCCATCTATGGATTTACTATGAATCAAATACACCAGCAGCCGTCTATCACAATGTTCCAAAACCCTCTCCCTGAGAGCCACCAGTGGGGAACACTGGTCTATCAGGAGGTAGGACAAATAGATCTGAGGGATTTTAGAGATACGCTCAACTGAGTAATCCCGAAAACAGTGCTGTAGGTCAATGTATCTGAGAGATTACCGCTGAGATCATTTGAGATCAGTATTTGAGATAACTGCAGAGATCATCTGAGATCTGTCTATGAGATCACCACTGAGCTGATTTGAGGTATGTTGTGTTTTGTTGCTAATGTTCTATAGCAGATTTATTCCCCGTTGAGATTGCCTGCAATAGCCAATGTACAATAAACTGGCCTTCTATGAGCACTGTCTCACATATGTTTTACTTGTTTATTGCAATCTAAATGGTAAATCTGGATTATACTTACACACAGATAAATACATTGGTGCTATATAAATAAAGATTATTATTATTATTACATTTAATTTAGGCTAGATAAACTCACTATAACAGCCCCTGTCTACTTAGGGCATTGGATTAATGTTGTTCTGATGGTTTCTAAAGACATTTATGTACTTGTTTATTGCATTTAAAAAGCTGAACTATACACAGATACATACATTTAATTTAGACAGAGTAAACCCACTATAACATCTTCTGTCTGTCTGGGGTGGATTTATGTTGTTCTGATGGTTTCTATAAGAGTGATGACCTCTTGAGAGGCCAATATACTATTAACCTAATATAACAACTCCTGTCTACTTAGAGGGTTGGATTAATAATGTACTTATGGTCTCTAAAGATATATTTTGACTTGTAATTGCATTTAAAAAGCTGGACTATACAGATACATACATTTACATTAGACAGATTAAACCCACCATAACAACTTCTGTCTATCCGGAGTGCATTTATGCTGTTCTGATGGTCTCTATTGATGACTTTTGAGAGGTCAATATACTATTAACCTAATCTAACAACTCCTCTCTACTTAGGGGTAGATCAATGTTGTTCTGATAGTCTCTAGAGATGTTCCACTATTTTTCGATTGTTTATTGCAATCAAAATGGTAAATCTGGACTATACCTATACACAGATAAATACATTGGCACTATATAAATAAAGATTATTATTATTATTACATTTAATTTTGGCTAGATAAACTCACTATAACAACTTCTGTCTACTTAGGGCATTGGATTAATGATGTTCTTATGGTCTCTAAATACTATTATATTTTTATATAAACTTTTATATAATATTTTATAAAATATTTTTACTTGTTTATTGCATTTAAAGAACTAGACTATACAAAGATACATACATTTAATTCAGACAGATTTAACCCACTATAACAACTTCTGTCTATTTGGGGTGGATTTATGCTGTCCTGATGGTCTCAATTAGATTGATGACTTTTTGAGAGGCCAATATACTATAAGCCTAATCTAACAACTCCTGTTTATTTAGTGGGTTGGATTAATGTTGTTCTTATGGTCTCTAAAGATATACTTTTACTTGTTTATTGCATTTAAAAAGCTGGACTATACAAAGATAGATTGAACCCACTCTATTAGATTGACGTTTTTTTGAGAGGCCAATATACTGTAAACCCAAGCTAACAACTCCTGTCTACTTAGGGTGTTGGATAAATGTTGTTCTTATGGTCACTAAATACATATTTTTACTTGTTTATTGCATTTAAAAAGCTGTACTATACACAGATACATACATTTAATTTAGACAGATTAAACCCACTATAACATCTGTCTATCCGGGGTGGATTTATGCACTTCTTATGGGCTCTATTAGATTGATGACTTTTTGAGAGGCCAATATACTATAAACCCAAGCTAACAACTCTTGTCTACTTAGGAGTAGATTAATGTTGCATCGATGGTCTTTAGAGATGTTCACATATTTTCAATGCCCGACTATACACATACACGGATAAACACATTTCATTTAGGCAAGATATAAAATCAGCTTGCACCCCCCCCGCCACCCACACGTATGTACCATTATTATTCATTAGCATGTTCTATTTGGGTGATGTATTCCAGGAAAAGGAGATGAATTAGACAAACAAGTCTCAACACAAACACAATTATCACATGTAATGAGTTCAGCGCAGTCTCATGCATGGCTCATGCTCGGTCGCCCACAAGCAGCTGGGGACATCTAACCAGCACATAAAATGAATGACGATGTTAAAACTTGCATAAAAGATGGGAAAAAGGATGGAAGGAGGAGGGGTGGGGAGGATGAGGACCAGCGTGCGTTAGCCAGCACATGGACTAACCTTCAGCATCTAGATATTAAAGTAAATTCGACTACGTAGAGAGCCTAGGCCCGCAGAAGAAAGAATGCCCCTCTTACCCTGGGTTTTATGTGTGTGCCAGGCAGAAAGTTGGTAGTAACCGTCTGAAGTCACGCCTGGAGGGGGGTAGCCCGGCCAGCCTTGGAGTGTCACATCCCCAAGGGAGGCAATATTGGACATGGTGATGTCACTGCTGGGCGGGACTTTCCCTGCATTACCAGCGACAAATAAAACATCATGAAACATAAGGCAAATGTAACAGCATCGACAATAACGAGTACGGTGCGGATAATCGGTAAGGGGTTGGTGCAAGCGGGGAGGGGGTAGGAGGGTGGGTGCGTTCGGTTTTGATAACTACAGCACAATACACCATTGATGGGGAATTCATGTGCATGAAACTATATAACCCAGTGTAAGAGGAGCCCAATTCCTAACCTAGCTAACTTAGAGGGCTTATTTGGCATTGACTTAAAGCGGAACAAAACCCGCCAGTGGATGGTCTGGAATTGAAAAGATTGCCGGCAGTTGCTGGCTTTCCCTCCTCTTCAGGCTTCCTGGGGGGTTTGACACAGTTGGGTTGCCCCAGAAACCCTGTACACACTCACCTGTCCCCGGTCTAAAGGCGTGGGCTCTCTTCCAATAAGAGTCGTCTGCTGAACTGACGTAATTCGGCAAGTGGCTCTCACTGTTTTGAATGGGGAGTGGGAGCAGATAGGCTGGGGCTCCCCATTATAGTCAATGCTATTTTTTTGGCAAATGGCTCTCATTGGCTGAGCGCCCACGCATGCGCTATTGCCGGGGTCCCCAACCCTGTAATCAAGGCCCACCAACAAGCCAGGTTTTGAAGATCTCTATACAGATGAACAGGTAGAGTCAATAGTGCAGCAGCGGAGCTATAGAGCTGGCTATGTGGAGATCCACCAAACATGAAATGTTGGTGGGCCTTGAGTACAGGGTTGGGGACCACTGCGCTATTGGACCAAGGTAAGTTTTACTGGGCGAACTAGTGGGTTTCACACACCGAGAAATCCCAAATCAGGATGTCCCCGGAGATTGGAACAAAATCCAAAGTTTTATTCTGCTCTAAGGTCCATGACTACAGCTCATGTTCTTCTGGAAACCTCGAGCTGTTACAAATACTCCCACCAACATTGCCTTACCCCAATTTGTATAGTTTTGTATCTCTACCCAAAGATCCTTCTTGTTCCTATTCAGAAGTGTACCAGGTGTCCCCAAAATAAATGCTGAACCTTTTGGGCTTTTATTGGGACAATATGGTCTTCTCAGTCCTCTATCATTGGTCAAACTTGTTGAAGGCATTGCCTTAACTTCCTGTGCCATGGTCACAACTACAGCTTGATTTTAAGGTTCCTTAGCAATTGTCTACTGAGGAAAAGGAGTCCTACCCTTGGATATTTGCCTTTACTTCCCATGCTTCCGCTACCCCAAGAACCTTCACATTCCATTTTTCCAGAAGTGTACCGGGTGTCTCGAAAATGTTACTATGAATGCTGAACTTTTGGGCTTTCACTGGAACAATATGGTCTTCTCTTGCCTTAACTTCCTGGCCATGGTCACAACTGCAGCTTAATTGTAAGGTTCCTTAGCAATTATCTACTGAGAAGCCCTACCCTTTTTATATCTACAAATATAGTTTACATGGACCTCCTTGGATATTTGCCTTTACTTCCCATGCTTCTGCTACCCCAGGAACCTTCACATTTCTATTCAGAAGTGTACCAGGTGTCTCCAAAATGTTACTATGAATTCTGAACCTTTTGGGCTTTCATTGGGACAATATGGTCTTCTCAGTTCTCTATCATTGTTCAACCTTATTGAAGGCATTGCCTGTGCTATGGTCACAACCGTAGCTTGATTTTATGGTTCCTTAGCAATTATCTACTGAGAAAAGGGAGTCCTACCCTTATTATATCTACAAATATAGTTTTCAGGTACCTCCTTGGATATTTGCCTTTACTTCCCAGGCTTCCGCTACCCTAAGAACCTTCACATTCCTATTCAGAAGTGTACCGGTGTCTCGAAAATGTTACTATGAATGCTGAACCTTTTGGGCTTTCATTGGGATAATATGGTCTTCTCAGTCCTCTATCATTGGTCAACTTTATTGAAGGCATTGTCATGTCTACTTAATACCTCTTAGAAAACCCCAAAAATTGGACCTTGTTTAGGGACTTATGCTACTGCCACTGGCTAGTTCTTGTTGGTGAAGCAGTAAACAATTAGATTTCCAATGAGGATGCCCCAGTAATTCTGGGTTTCCTGGTTTGTATGGGGTTCCAAGTTACCAGGTATCCCAAAGCGGGATTGTTTATTTTATCTATGTCACTTAAAGACCAATTCTCCCCGGTTTTGTTCCTTATCTATGATGCCAGCCTCCAGGAATGCTTGCTGACCTTAGCTCCCCATCCATTCCACAGCACATGTGTTGTCTGTCCACCAATCAGCATTTAGAACCATGCATATTAATTAGCAGCATAGAATGATAAATGGAACAGGAGCGGCAGCTATCCCTGCAGCTTCTTCCCTCTACCTATGCGTACACCCACCAGCCATTCAGATAGGCCTGACATGGGAGCATGCAGCAGCTGGAGGGATGCTGGGGATTCCACCACGGCCTCCGCATGTACCGTGGAATTACTGGAAAGGTATATTTTATGGCAGTCCTGAGGGGCTTCACACATCAGGGCATCCCATACTCCACAAAGAGGGAGAGACTAAAGAGATGGCGGTTACTCCCTTTTAACCCATAATCTGTTATATCCATATCGGGTGGAAGGAAAGCTGGACCTTGTAGTTTTGATACTTTGTCAGAAGGTGGCAGTCTAATAATTTTTCTGTTTTTTTTATGGTGACACCAATGAGGAGCAAGCCATGCCTTTTTGCATAGTAGAAAAGCCATAGGTGTCACTGGGACCATAGGGGTGTCTCACCGGAATAACTTTCAACAAGAAGACATGGCATTGGTTTAAATGGCTGCATTTGATTGGGTGTTTGAATAACTTTCAACAAGAAGACATGGCATTGGTTTAAATGGCTGCATTTGATTGGGTGTTTGAATAACTTTCACCAAGAAGACATGGCATTGATTAAAATGGCTGCATTTGATTGGGTGTTTGTGTAACTTTCAACAAGAAGACATGGGATTGGTTTAAATGGCTGCATTTGATTGGCTGTTTGAATAACTTTCAACAAGAAGACATGGGATTGGTTTAAATGGCTGCATTTGATTGGGTGTTTGAATAACTTTCAACAAGAAGACATGGGATTGGTTTAAATGGCTGAATTTGATTGGCTGTTTGAATAACTTTCAACAAGAAGACATGGGATTGGTTTAAATGGCTGCATTTGATTGGCTGTTTGAATAACTTTCAACTTTTATTTATCAATATAAGAAACAACGGTCCCAGTAAACCGCTAAATGGGATGCCCCGGGAGGCACCAAGGTTTTGGCACCTTGAGAAAGCAGACTTTGCTCCACGGAAGGCGTGGGTGATGAGATTTTGTACCTGGTCCAGCAGGGGTGAATTTGCACTATAGGGGTCTTTGTCCCAGATGGTTTTGGCATGTTCATTTGATATTAAGTAGATACGTTTTGCACATGTAATATTTATAACTTTGCTCTGCATTACTGCACTTTTTTGCACTAGCACTTCAGATTAGACACAGGATAATTGTTGGTAGCAATAAAATTATTTGATTATGTATATGTGGTATGAACTTTGGAAATTGTTATGAGGGTTCCTTGCTGTGGCCGGGTTTGTATATAAATGTTTTTTAAGATTGTGATTGTACTGAGTTTATGTATATGTCTGTGAGTTTATGTATATGTCTGTGAGTTTATGTATATGTTTGTAGTCTTTTTTAACATACTAATGAATTTAAAATGGTTGTATTGATGTGACTTTGGAGGATTGATTATTGAGGAACATTTGGTGTCTCCCGGGGCATCCCATTTTGCGGTTTACTGGGACCGTTGTTGCTTATATTGATACAGTGTACCTTTGGGTCCAGGGATTGGGACATTTGTTTTTCCTCAGGTTGATGATAATTGGGAGTGGTGCTAGACATTGCACATTGTGCAAAAGGTTTTTTTCTCAACTTTTATTTACATAAACATGCTTTTTGTTTTTTTGTTTTCAAATGCCCCAGAAAATTTTGGATACTCTTTATAGGGAGTGTTTCTGGGTAACGGACAACAGCGCACCGTCCACTTCCAGTAAATTTCCAGTGTCCTCCCTGTGTAACCTGCGTAAATCTTTTTCATCTGAAGAACACCTTCCTCCGGAGAGACAAATCCCGGCTTAAATCAAGTTACCTTAAAGACGCGAGAGGGGCCCCGCTGCTAAATTAATGATACACTGTATTTCCTAATCCTCTCCAGCTGCCCGACCGCTCTGCCGCGGCGTTCTCCCTGCCAAATCCAGCCTCTATTTATGGAAAAAAATAGTAAAATCTCATCCGATCACTGCGGGAGGAGGGGAGCCATCGCTGATCTTCTTATGGGGGAAACACAAAAGCCTAATTAAGATTTTATTCTTTTTCAAAAATTGCTACCTGCCTATATTCCCTTCTCCCGAGCATTAATTTAGATGGGCAAGTGGTAATGTTCTGATCATGTAAAAATCTTAGTGCGGGTAATGAAGGCGAAGGGAATGTCGTACAAGCAGAGGAACGCGGGAACACATCCTTATTAAGCACATAAATGAAGATAATTATTGATCCTACGTGTGTAGGGTTAAAGTAAACCTGAATAATATATATTTCTTAAGTGGTAGACGCTGTGAGGCTGGCTATCCTAGGCTGTCAAGAATCATCAGAGCTCTCTCTTAACCTAACCAGGCATAATGGCATCCACTCACGCAATGCTAAAGCCCAGCCTTGTACCTATATAAGTATAACCTATATATCAAGCAGGCGGTCAGTTCCAAGCAATGGACTGAATGGATGGCCTCCTAAGAGAACAAGATTCTTGGTAAAATTGGTTGGCCCCACATCTACGATATTTGGAAACTTGTCTTTGCATCTAGAATGTTTACTATGAAATGGTGGAGCAGTTCACAAGAGGTCCAAACATTTCTGATGACCTTCTGAGCTGCACCTATCTTTATCCATAAAGATTAAGGGTCCCAAGATGGGTAATTGAAGAAGCAAAGGTCATACATTTTGACCAACCTTTTCTAAAGCCCTCCAACAGGATGTGGTTCTGCTGAAGCATTTGTGTGAGCATCCAAAAAATATGACCTGATGGAGGTATCCGATCAGGTCTATTAAAACAGCCGAATTGTCCAGTCTTTTACCAATGTTGGTCCTGATCAGGCTTAGACTGGCCTACAGGGAACCCTGTTGGGAGTGCATATAGGTATCATTTGCATTTAACTGTAGGGTGGGCCCCCAGAGTCAGTTACACAGGTGGCACCAAGACACCCTGGTCCTCCACTGTACCTGAGAGCAGGGTTGACTATAGCTATAGACTCCCAACTTGTCTATCAGCTGCTAACAAAGTGCAGTAATGCTAAATCAAAGTAATTAATTTGAATGCACCCCAACGGTTGCCCAACATACAGCCATAGTTGACCAATATTACCAAGAACTGTGTTTTTTGAGAAGACCATCCTGCTAGGCCATAGATGCACAACCTGTGGCCAGGAGGCCACATGTGGCCCTTACTGTCCTCAGTTGCAACCCCCACCACATTATGCAGAGTTGTAGAGCAGAGATTGCCTTGCCTGCAGTGCAAGCCGCTGGTCAGTTGAGGGCAGTGCAACTCTAACTCCCAAAGCAGAAAGTGGGGCACCTACGATCGTCTCTCTGTAGAGGAGGATGACACACATGTGCTACTGGTCTGTTGTTTGTGCTGGGTGTTTATGTAGACCCACCTTCACCTGTTTACCTCTGCCTTCTTTAACTTACCTCTTCATAACTCACCTCTTCCCATCTCGTCTCTGTCCATCACTTCTCTGAACATCTTACCTTGGCCCACCTAACCTAACCTTACCTCTTCCTGCCTTACCTTTATCCACTCCTTCCCACCTTCCCATCTCTAAACATCTCTTTGCACCTCGTCTCTGTTCATCACTTCTCTGAACATCCTACCTTGGCCCACCTAACCTAACCTTACCTCTTCCTGCCTTACCTTTATCCACTACTTCCCACCTCATCTCTTCTCATCTCTTCCTCTCTCACCCACCTTTATTCAGCTCTTCTCCCTTCACCTCTGGCCACCTCACTTCTTCCACTTCTGTTCACCCCACCTCATCTTATCTCACCTTTACATATACATAAAGGCATATTCAGTGCTTTAAGGTTAAAGGCTTGCCTCCAGTAAAGGGCTTGGCATTGTTGGCAGCCTACATTTTATTGCAGTCCCTTGAATAGGAAATAGGCCCTAATACCAAGGTGTATGGTGGATCTGGGGTACCCCGGCTCTTCATTATTGGTGATGTTATCTTTGTTTTACTTATATTTAGTGACTTATTGACTTAACCATGGTTTAGTATTGGTCATTTTTTGTTACACTTTGTTTATCACTGTCACTGTTATTCAATATAGATTTTGTCTTAGATCAATTTATTTGAGGTCAATTTTTGCACTTGCACTTTACTTAAATTGTGGTAGCACATACCCAGTTTCTATATTTATCCATTTATTTATTCCAGCATCAATTTATTTCTATTTATGTGTTTATTAGAGCCCATATAATAGATACACCATTTTCTTTGGCTTTGTGTTTTTTAACTTGTCTTATGTACTTTTCTGTACTGGTTATTGTCTAATTTGCACAATAAATATGTAATTCATTCTGTTATTGTTTGCGTGCGGCAAAGGTTTCTTGCAGACTTTTGGGGCGGTCCTAGAACCCCTTTATTGTTGTTTATCAGTTCTGATCCCCTTGGGCCAGCACCACCCACAATATATTTTGCTGTGCTTACCCAAACAGAGTGGCTAATACTAAAAAAGTTTGTGCAGATATTTGGGTAGCCTAATTAGTATTGCATACATTTCAGGCCATTGGTAAATGCCCTTACGCTTGAAATTGGGTTTTATATGGCTTAGAGCCAGGCGATCCCATTTTATACCTCTTAAAACTATGAAGGAAGTACCACCTAGAGGGCCTGGACTCATTCAAACTGGCGAGCAATTGTTGTGAGCTTCAGTCTAACTATACCCAGATTCCATATTTGTTTACCTTCGAACCATAGGATCTCAATTTTCATGACCAGCCCTAAGTAACTTACTGTTAATCTTTGTTAATATTTTGTGATTGGTATGCTCTTATACGGGCTGGTTTAGGCAAATTAGATCACACAAAGGTAGTAAAAACATGTAGCAGACCTTAAGCGGGTGGATAATGGGAAGGAAGGGGGTGATGTTTTAAAGCAGAAAAAGCCATATCTTACCATATGCGGAATCTCCTTCGCCATCCATGGTTCCTGAGGCAGTGACGACATCTATGAAAGGAGCAAGAAGGTGGCAACGTTTAGTGCTCAGGCTTCATCAGATGGTTCAAAATACCACTGGATTGCCCATTAGGCACTTTAGACACTTAGGCACTAAGAACTGTGTCTAGGGCCAACAAACTTTTGAAGAACCTCAGACTTCTAGATGTGCCTAAAGGAGTATTACGAAGACAATGTCCATTCATTGGCCATGCTACAGTCATTGGTTACACCACCACAATATCGTTTGCCACTAAATGGGTGTACTTCGTACTTGGGATTGTAGAGCCATCAGGGCAGTCCTGACCATGCCCTCAGTAAAGCTAGGATTATGGACATGGCTTACAAGTCATGAGAACAGCTTCAAATTCTTAACAATACCATAGCCTACCTCTTATTTCCTAATAAATGTCCTCACCGTTCTTTGGGTTCCTAACGGTTTTACAACGCAAGACTGATTGACTCCAGTCTCATTAGTAGTGTTCTTTTAGGCCAATTTTGGTCAGCATTATTAAGCCTAGCAGGGTCCCTCGCTAAGAATGCTTGCTAGTTTCACCTCGGCATCCACCCAAAACAGCCATAAACCTAGTTTAACTTTCAGTCTCGTTCAAGATGGACGTGCAGCTTGGACTGCAAAGCCTTTTGCTTCGTGGCAGACGCTGTCCAGTAGGACCATGTTTGAGTACTGTCACATCACTTTGTTCTATTGAAGGCTAAAAAGCCAAAAACACATCTATATAATTAAACATTTAAAGCTGTGTCAAAGCCTTTCAGTCTCTTTTGATCTCTCGTCTTGGCACACTACCAAACCCTACTGCAGTACAGCCATGGACGCCATATCTTGGCCGAAAAAGCCCAAAACAAATCTATACAAGTGGGAGAATTATGGCTCCATAAACAAAGCTATACCTTACTCAACTTAGTGGATTCCAAGATGCACATAGTGGTTAAATCAGAGATAGTGATGAAGTGATGATTCACATAGTCCACCCCTTCTTAATAAAGCTAATCTTGATCATAAAGTTCCATGTCACTACTTTCCAGTCTAAAATAGACCTAAACCCTCTCTAAACTAACCTACACCCTTGCATCATTATTGTGCCCTGCAGAGCAGAGTTCAAACTAAGTGGTCAACTTAAAGTTCTCCAACACCTAATGATGATTGGTGTCCATCGACTGCCTTGGAGCAAACTGATTGATGTACTAGTGAGGAGTTTTTGTTCACTGTCGCACCAATTGTTTATTCAACTTTTGAGAGTTTTTGGTTCAAAATTTTTTCAGGTTTTGGCATTTAGCGGGAATAGGTCCTGGACCCTATGTGGCAAATAATTGCCATATGTTTGTTAGTTTTGGTCCTCTTTAAGAAATCAATCATTCCTCATAAGCTTTCTTTGAAAGCAAACATCCGACTTCTTGGACAGTTTTTCAAGCATTTCCTCTAAAGCCTACCAGCAGATAGTTGGTTTTTCTGGTGAAGCACTGCTCCGTTGCTTTTGTATGAATATCAGTATGAGAATCAGTTATACAGTTGGAACCAAGACCAAGGTCAGGGTCGACTATAACTTTAGACTCCCAATTTGTCTACTTCACACATCCATTTTTCTATTCCAACAAATTTTGAGAGCTTTGGGTTCTCACTTTTTCAGGGTTTTGCCAACAGAGGTAGGTAGGTTAGGGTCTCTGTGGCCCTGAACCCTACCTGACACAGAATTGCCATTTGTTTGTTAGCTTTGGTCCTCCTTAAGAACTAAATTATTCCTCAAAAACTTTCTTTGAAACCTCAAACCACCACCAACACCAAGTCAGTTTGCACCCATCTCCAAATCACACATACCGTCTAGCAGGGCCAGCTCCAAGATTATGTGTGCCCTTGGGCAGCATGGTCTCAGTGGGCCCCCTTTGTGGTGAAGAGTCACGTCACATCGCAGGGAGACGTCTCTCTGGATGCCCCCTAAGGATCTTGCTATTTGGACTAAAACTCAAGTTTTGGTCTACTTTGAAGCGCACCAAACTCCTTTAGATTTTCTTTAGATTTTCCTGATTTTGGATGGCATCTTCTTTGTCATTACTTTCCTGGAACTGGTGAATGCACCGGATCGCCAGTTTGAGTTAACGCCCAAATCAGGGGGGGGGGTTCCTTCACAAACAGGGGCATCCCAAATTGAGATGCTCCTGTAAAGCGGATCAAAACTCGGGGTGGAATTGCTTGCATAGTGGGTATGCCAGCGATCCCGGGGGGCTCACACAGTAGGGCATCACAGATTGGGATGCTCCAGGGATAGGAAATCAGCTGGGTTGGGCAACTTAAAAGCAGAACAAAACCCTGGAATCTAAATCGAGATGCCTCGTTGTGTGGAACCCCGCCACTCGAGGAGATGTGGTCACCAGCTGTGGCTGTGCCCCCCCCCCAGTTCACCACAGGTCAAGCGCCTGTCTGTGGGCCCCCCCGGAGGGTGGGGGTCCCCGGGAGCTGCCCCTCCTTACCGAGTGCTGATGCCGGCCCAGCTTTCTAGTATTATTTGAATTTTTTTGGTTTGTTTACTTAACTCTTTTTTTTATCGTTGCTCCATATTTATTTAAATAGAATTTTGAAAAGTTTCAAGCTTTTGAAGAAATGTTACGTAACCAGAAATACAATTTGAGGATTAAAAGCTTGATACTGGAGGCCAAATAAAAAAGAATCACAAGATAAATCAGACATTAATCGAAGGCCTTGTTTTCCATACAACCTTCCCAAAAGAAAGTGATAAACAGAATCACAGGGGAGCACTGACTGTGGAACGGGAACAGTCTGTAGAGTTTATTGAGGACGGAGCGGTCACATAGAGAGTCAGGAGCCTGTGCTAAACAATCCTCCTCTGTAAAATATCTCATGATCCAACATCACAAGAGGATTACTCAATGTATCACACCGACGGCTTCAAACAGTTTGTCTGGGCCACAGTTTGTCTTTCATGATGGTTTTGGTCATATCCCGGGACTGGGTGTCATAATAACCAAATAAAAGCCATTAATAGTTCCAATTTCTCAAGCAGCATAATCTATGTTCTTATCGTTTTCACTATTTCAGTCATTCAGAGTCAGGATTTTGGCTTAGAGCAAGCGGTCATTTCCAAGCAGGCGTCAGTGGAAGCTACTCGTAAATCTATTCACGGATCACAAGAAATTATGTTACCAACTAGAAAAAGACTAAATACACTTTATTTTACAGGGATCTCTCGTATTATTTCCCCCATAAATAATATCTGCCCATCTCATTAATCAGTTGGGTTAAAAGATGTCAACCGAATATTGCCCTATACTTATGAAAGACTTTGAGACTTGTGTCTAGGGCAGTGAGATGGCACTTCAAGTCTTCTCATTTCTGTTATTTAAGACCTCCCTCTAGAACAGTGGTTCCCAACCTTTTTACTAGAGTACCACTTCTCTTTCAGCAATGATCTCAAGTACCACAACTAATGAAGACTTTCTTGGGAGGATGAAGGACCTACACTGGCCCGTCAATGCTATGCAGCCATTCTGAGATGCTCCACTTCTGTAGCTTGTGGACTTGGCTACCTGGAACATCCTAATGAAGCTTCATGTCCATCCCCCCACTTTCACTTCCAGAGGCCCTGAGTGACAGCAGAGGGGAACTTGAGTACCACTAGAGTTGAAGCAAAGAGCTTCATAGTGCTACGTAGTACGTAGGGAGGGAATGAGGTATGTGAGGTGCATGTCAGACATCTTTCTGTGGTTCAGCATATTCAAGGCACCATCCAATCCAAGCTCACATATGATGTATAAATAGAAACATTCCTGTTAGGGCCCACCGCTGTTTGCTCAGCTATCATCTGCTTCTAAATCTGCATCTGTGGACCTTGTTGTGACCCAGGTCTTCCTCTGACATGCTGTCGGCTTCTTGGATTCCTGGCTTGGTCCTGTTTTATAACTACACACCTTTGCTCCTCCTCATCCCTGTTCTACGACTATGCATCTTTGCCTCAAACCCTGATCTATGCACTGTTTTCTGAATATGTATCTTTTTTGCCAGCCCCGACCTCGGCTCTGACCTATGACTATGCACCTTTGCTGGAAGCCCTGACCTCGGCTCTGACTTATGACTACATGCCTTCCTGGTAGTGCCAGCCTTGGCTATGTCCTATGACTATGCACCTTTGTTGTCAGCCCTGACCTCGGCTCTGATCTATGACTACACACCTTCTCGGTAAGCCTCAACCTAGGCTGTGATCTAAGACAGTGTACCTTTGCTGCCAGTCCCAGCCTCGGCTCTGACCTATCACTTTACGCCTTCCATGGAAGTCCCAGCCTTGACTGTCACCTATGACTGTGCACCTTTGTTGTCAGCCCTGACCTTGGCTCTGACATATGACTACACACCTTCTCGGTAAGCCTCAACCTAGGCTGTGATCTAAGACAGTGTACCTTTGCTGTCAGTCCCAGCCTTGGCTCTGACATATCACTTTACGCCTTCCATGGCAGTCCCAGCCTTGACTATCACCTATGACTGTGCACCTTTGTTGTCAGCCCCGACCTCAGTTCTGACCTATGATTACTCACCTTCTCTGTAAGCCTCAACCAAGGCTATGATCTACGACAGTGTACCTTTGCTGGTAGCCCTGACCTTGGCTCCGATCTACAACTACACAACTTTCCTGCCAGTCCCAGCCTTGGCTATGACCTATGACTATGAACCTTTGTTGTCAGTCCTGACCTCGGCTCTTACCTTTGACTACACACCTTCCCATCCAGACCCAGCCTTGGGTATGACCTATGACTATGCACCTTTGTTGTCAGCCCCGACCTCGGCTCTGACCTATGACATGACTACACACCTTCTCTGTAAGTCTCAACCTAGGCTGTGATCTACCACAGTGTACCTTTGCTGGCAGCCTTGACCTCGGCTCTGACCTATGACATCATGCCTTCCCTGGAAGTCCCAGCCTTGGCTATCATCTATAACTATGCACCTTTGTTGTCAGTCCCGACCTCAGTTCTGACCTATGATTTCTCACCTTCTCTGTAAGCCTCAACCTAGGCTGTGATCTAAGACAGTGTACCATTGCTGCCAGTCCCAGCCTCGGCTCTGACCTATGACTACACGCCTTCCCTGGAAGTCCCAGCCTTGGCTATCACCTATGACTATGCACCTTTGTAGTCAGTCCCGACCTCAGGTCTGATCCATGATTACTCATCTTCTCTGTAAGCCTCAACCAAGGCTATGATCTACGACAGTGTACCTTTGCTGGCAGCCCATACCTTGGCTCTGATCTACAACTACACACCTTCCTTGTCAGTCCCAGCCTTTGCTTGGACCTATGACTATGCACCATTGTTGTCAGCCCCAACCTTTGACTACACACCTTCTCGTCCAGACCCAGCCTTGGGCCTCACCTATGACTATGCACCTTTGTTGTCAGCCCCGACCTCGGCTCTGTCCTATGACTACACAACTTCTCTGTAAGCCTAAACCAAGGCTATGATCTACGACAGTGTACCTTTGCTGGCAGCCCTGACCTTGGCTCTGACCTATGGCTACACGCCTTTCCTGGCAGTCTTGGCTATCACCTATGACTATACACCTTTGTTGTCAGCCCTGATCTTGGCTCTGGCCTACGACCCTCAGGTTGAAAGTGAAAGCTAACACTGAGGTTGGCAGCACTACAGGCGGCAGGGGACTTGCATGGTAAGATTTAACCCCTGCTGGTTTATGCACTACCAGTGTTTCTGAATAAATCATTAGTACTAGTTGGGGCTACTGTACTGATAATGAATTTTCCAGCAAATTTTAGAATATTTCCGAGCATGTAAATCTTAACTCTTTAAGACTTGTTGTGAGACTTACTTTGAGATAAAAAGTTGTGAGTCTGGACCAACTTTTTTAAACTTCAAGATAGGGTCAATGAGAAGTCAGCAACTTTTGGACCAGGTCGAGTCCTAATCACGCCATTTAGGGCTTTTCTGTTTTGACTGTGGTGAACATTGTGTTGCTAAGTCTGAGTTTTCGCTTTAAAAGCCAAATCGTAAAAGCAACACTTCCTTGAAAGCAGGCACATACATCACTGTAGCTCTTTGGCAATGTTAAAAATTAATGTGGTTTTATCGACTGATATAAATTTGTAAAATATACCAGTGGGATAGGGGAGCTGCGAGCTGCCATTCGTCTTGTAAGCGTCACAACTCGTAATGTTGCCACTTCTTTCCACTAAGAGTGGGTTGAAGGGGGATTGTGTTTTATTAATACATAGCCCCATAATGCACCCTTCCAAATGGATGAAATACGAGCGAAGGAATCAGACTTGAGAGCGAGCAGTACACAAGCCAAGAGTCATAAAACTCTTTAAAACCGTCTTCATCTTATGAATCAAACTGCTTACGCTGGCCTCCTGCTGGGAGCAAATTAATGGCTCTTACATCCATTTTATGATTAAAAGGGGTGAAATCTTTTAAGTGCTGTTAAACATATCAAAGTTTTCGTGTCATTTGGCACGTATCTTGCCTGGTAATACAAAAACGCTATTTTTCTGCATATTCACGGCAATGCTGACAGTACAAAGCTATCCAATCATTGGAACCATAGACCAAGGGTTCTCAACCAATGGTACAAGGGTCACTGGTGGCACTCAGGCTCCAACCAATTCTCAAACCAATTTATAACTAACCTGGGAGGTGCACGTGAGAAGGGCAATTAGGTGCCATGATACACTTACCTTTCTGGTCCTGCGGTGTCCTCGGTCGGCTGCTATCACTGCGTGCCCGGGTCTTTGCTGCTCGGCAGCCGCGTCAGCAGCTGGCGCTGGCTTGGGCGGCGCCGACTCGAGTGGTGCCATGTGTGTCGTCCACTCGTGGCTGCATACCCGGCTCCTCTGCGCAAAACACGGCTTTCTTATGTCCTCCGGCAGGGCTGCGGACAGCGTGCCGCCAGAGGTTAGTTTAAAGGGCCAATGAGTCCTCATTAGACTGATGGGCAAAACGCCCTAATTAAGAATTGAGCCAATCAGCCCATAGGTTGTAGCTGGGCCAATGAGCCCTAGTGTTCCCCCTCGCAAATCCTGTCCACTTCCCTTCTTTAAAGGTGTTTCCAGCTTACTCTCTCACTGCCTGTGATAGCGTGCTGCTGGGTGTTATAGTGCCTGTGATTTTCCATTTGTTTCCGTTGCCGACCTTGTTTTGCTTGAACACTCTGTGACTGCTGCCTGGACCGATGCCTGCCTGAACCATGACCAGGAACCCGTCTCATACCTTGTGCTGCGTACCTATTGACCTCCCAGCTTGACCCTTGGCTTGACCTTTGACCCATCTCTTGTTTCTCCCTTGGTGCTGCGCATCGTGAGGACTGATCACCCGTGTATGACTCCGGCTTACCCGACGTCGCCCAGTCTTGCCTATGGTTCATCCCCCTTCACCTCTGTAAGATCACAACCTTTGTGCTACTAAGTCCTAGGGGCAACCATGTCCGGCGAGGCGTATAAAGCTCACCGGCAAAAAGGGGCTTGGCTATAGGTGAAGCTAGCAGCGGAGATTGGGCATTGTGAACTTACCTAGAAGGCGGGTGTCCAAGGGGGTTGACATTAGGAAACACAAGTCTTAAAGGGGCCACAGCACTGAACCCTGTTAGCTTGCAACCAAAACTTCTGCAGGAAGTTAATTGATCGGGTGACCAGAGCTTGGTAACCTTTGCAGGGAATTTTCAGTCCAAAGCAATTTGGGCTCTGGACAGGAAGAGCTCATACACTGAAGCAATATAACATTAAAGATGACCTTTTTGCTGCTACTAACGAAAGTGGTGGAAGCACTTTGCTTTTCTGACCCATCTCAGTCTAGGAGGGCCTATGGAAACATTTTGATGGATTCCCCAACTCCGTTTTATGCTCTGAACTAAACAGCTCAAAAGCACCAATGTGACTGGTTCCCAACTTATTTAAAAAAACCCACAAAAGAAGAATCTGCTTTGGAAAAAATGGAGGGATCCCGCAGCTCAAAAACTGCTCAAAAGCAAGACCCCGACTGGTTCTCAACGGCATCAACGTTGATCAAAGCTACCTGGACCCTGGAGGTCCCCTTATACAAACCCAAATATAAATGGGTTTAATGTGATCTAAACTATACAAGTCTCTGTCAAGTGGTAAAAGGGAAGGGCAACATCTTATAAGATGTGATTGGGATGGTTTTATACTAAAGATGCAGTACTTTACTTACCCTGACAATTTCCTCGATGTTTAGAGGTAAGCTCAACTTCCTGCTCAAATCCAACCCTGGAAATATAAAAAAAATTTAAATATAAATTTCAGGACTAAAAAAATATTATCTATGGTTAGCAGACCAACAGTCATCAGGCATATATAGTCTTATAATTGAAAGATTTAGCAATTTAGGTCAAGTTGATATGCTGCGCAGCTCAACGAGGCACAAAGATGAGGTGTAATCCCTTTGTTCCGTTCCCCAGGAGCTGTGTGAAACCGCACAGAAATCCCCAAACAACTCACCTCTTCTGCATTCCAACGGCGCCTGCGTGGGTGCTTAGCCAATGAGAGGCGTTTGCTCTGCAAACAGCTCTCATTGACTTTAATGGGGAGCGCACGCACTTCCCATTGAAAACAATGTGAGCCACCTGCCGAATGATGTAGTCATAGCGGGCGGCTCTCATTGGATAAGAGCCTGCGCATTCTTGTTTAGGGCCCATAATGAAGGTCCTGGCTTACAGTGTCCATCTGGAGTTTAAAGAGGAACATCGGAGGCCTTGGAGCCATCCGAGTTCCACTCCTTGGGGCATCCTGAATTTGGCTTCACCACTGTGTAAAACCCCCCAGAAGCCCCGTTTCACTCATCTTGTCCCAGAGACCTTGCCAAGTCTCTGAGCCACGGGTGCATCCTGGCTCACCTATAGCCATGCGTGCACCCGCGCCCGGCCTTTCTGAATTGGAGGCACAGGCACGCAATGGCTAGGAGGTGAGCAAGGGATGTGGCTGGCGGCACACTCGTCTCCCTTCGCCGCCCTTGGCTGCTCAGCCAGCGGAGTCAAAAGGGGGTCAAGTGAAAGTGAGCTTGCTGATTGGTTAAAGGGGGCGCTCAGCCGATCAGGGTGCTCATTCTCCCCTGAGTCTATGCCATGGGTGCGACAGGAAGGTGAGTGAATGGGGCAACCTGAGGGGGATACACACAGCAGGGGATCCCAATTCTGAATGCCCCTACCGAGAGGAACAACACTGCGAAAAGTGAAAATTGGGTGTGTTTATCTTTAAGAGTGTACAAACCATTGAGTCGGGGGGTAAGCAGCGACAAGGCCCATGGCAGGGGGAGGGTCCGATGACAGAGTTGTATTCATTGGAGGTACAAGGAGGCCAACTGGTCTTGAAGGGTTCTAGTTCTAGCTCAGGCTTAGAGTGGCCATCAGGAGATATTGCTGATATTTTGGCCCAAGTTCAAGAATGTACATACCATCGAGGCTGGGGGGCAGCAGCGACCGGGCCCATGGCAGAGGGAGGTTCCAATGGCAGAGTTGTATTCATTGGAGGTACAAGGAGGCCAACTGGTCTTGAAGGGTTCTAGTTCTAGCTCAGGCTTAGAGTGGCCATCGGGAGCCATCGCTGATATTTTGACCCAAGTTCAAGGGTGTACATACCAACGAGGCTGGGGGGCAGCAGCGACCGGGCCCATGGCAGAGGGAGGGTCCAATGACAATGGTAAATATTAATATATATCATCAGGCTGAATATATCCAGACCTGATTTTTCAAAGCAAATATACGTCAGCCAGAAATGGACAAGGCTTAATTCAGCAAAACACAGATTCATTAGCGTTTGTTTTAAATCAATATTCATATTTCTAAGGTTTTTTTTGCACTTTAATGAGATCTTATGGGAAGCAGTGCCATTCATTAAACGCTAATCCAGCTTTAGATAAATGGGAATGGGGAATGGCTTTACCCCCCCTGGCACTTGCTGGTATATAATGTATTTTTCATGGCAGTCTAAATATTACCTTAGGTCATCTCGGTAATTGGCACAGGTCCCCGATTTCAACCACACACAGTAGGGATCTCGAGAGGCCAAGCAGCTCCTGGGCATTAAAAAAAAGGAAATCTATTAATCATAGCGTATCGGCGGCCATATTGCTAATATAAACAATAGCGTATTTCCAATTATACTTCCCCTACAGAGATCGGAGGAATAGTTGTGTTATGCTGGGTTCTTTCTTAGTTACACGATTCCGTGAAATCTTTGGTCTGTTCGAGTCTTGTCTTTGGTGTAATGTAATCCGAGACTCATTAGTATGTTTGGGTCGTAATAATTTGATAGACGTTGGGCCTGATTTGGCACAGCGGCACAGTGATGTTAGAGGGAATCCCTGGGAGCCATGCCCCCTGCATACCTCCCAAGTGTCCCTCATTTGAGTCCATGTCCTCTTGCCCCTCTTTGTTCTCACTCTTTGAGGTGCAACATGCAGATCTGCATCAATAAATGATTCATTTGCCTATTCAAAGTGTTTCTATTGTTGTAACTGTTACATCCTATCTCCTATCCATCCCTCAATCAGGGGGTGTGGCCTAATTTAGCAAACGTCCCTCTTTCCGACCCTGAAAAGTTGGAAGGTATGTATAAGCCTCTTCCTGAAGCGGGATTTACTCTGGTAGGATGCCCGATAATAGGAAATGGGAACCAGTTTGTTAATACCAACAACAGCGTGTTTCCCATTATACTTGCATGCATGTTTTTGTTTCTTTTTGTTACTTTTTATGGGAAATAATATGTTTTGTGAGTTTAAAAGTCATCAGAACAGGGTTCTTGATCAGAAATCTGTTGGACGCTTACTACCCATCACTATGATTGTTTGTTGTCTTGGTTTATCTCAAAATCTCTTGGGACCTATTGTATTGTAAATATATACATGCTAAAGTGGACCATGGCCATCGCCCACCGCTAGATCCTTTCCCCACGGGGCATCTAGAATCAGGATGCCCAACTGTGTGAACCCCCCCCCCCCAGGCCGCCCGATATACTCTTATATATATATATATATATAATCTTCTACCCCAGTCCAACAGCAGGGCATTCCGCATGAGGGTACCCCGGGGCCAGGACCAAAACCCGGGATTGTCAAAATAGTGTATGCTTGGCAAGTAATAATTATGTATATAATGGCTGAAAATTCTTAAAGAAATACAATGCGTTGCAAGAATTTAAAAGAGGATGATGCATCATCGGAGCTGAGGTCTAGACCAGATGTGTTTTGGACACTTACAACTTATTCTTGTTTGTTTGTCTATTTATCCCGCCCTTGACAGAATAACTTAGGATAAGGTAAGTTTACTTAGTTTGAATAGCTAGGTTTATCTCACAATCTCTTGGGACCGATTGTATTGTTTTAACACAACAGAACAATATAGATAATGTATATACTTGGAAAATAATAAACCAAATCTGATTTGAGGATGTCATTTTTTGGTTGAATTTGGCAGAACATTGAAAGGCACAAACGAGGCCATTGTCATTGCTGTTGCCTCTGGCTGTACCGTTCATTCATATAGAGATACAATGGGTTGCATGAATTAAAAGGTGATGGTGTGTCATCAGAGCCAAGCTCTCAAACAGAAGTCTGTTGGACGCAGTCTATGAGTGTTTGTCTATTGTCTATTTATTGTCTATTGTTTATTTACCCCCTCAACAGAATAATTTAGGATAAGGTAAGTTTACATTGTTCCAGCGTCACGCTGTCTGGCTCCGCCCATCGCGTTTCGTCACTAGCTAGGATGATAGCAGGAGGAAGAAACAGCGGGGGTACCGGCCGGAGCCGAGCTGCTTTTTACTTTCGGTTTCCCCGTCGCATTGCCGCCTTGTCTGGGAGTATACAGGAGGGTGAGACTGCATAAATGAAGGGGCTGGCTAATATCAACTATGGTGTTTTTAAAGGTTTTTTTTTTCATATTTGGTGAGTGCAATAAATGAATGCGCGGGTTGCGCTTTTATACATTTTAAGTTTCTTGCACTATGTTTTTTTTTTCTTTTATTCCCTTTTCTATGAGGAAAAGCTGGATTAGGTTACAAAAACTTGTGGCGATAACGTGTTGATAATAACCACTTAAAGAGGACCTGAATTTGTGTGTGTGTGATCAAAGGCATTTCTATCGGTTTAAAGAAGACCCGAAGCCTCTATTATTTGAAGTGCGGTTAAAGAATTAATCTGGTACGCATTTAACCTTTTTGTGGTGGTGGATTCACAGGGGTTTTAATTTCACGTGTGGTAAAAGGTGTTTAAAGAAGACCTGAAGTTTCTATGATTTGAAGTGCGTTTGAAGAATCATTTTTGGTACGCTTTTAATTTCTTGTGGTGGTGGATTTACAAAAGTTTTTACATTGAAGGTGTCACTCCGCGGGAAGGCATCATTAAAGTTCCATCATTGGAACAGTATTTGATAGGGGAAATTTACATTGTTGAAGGTCTAGGTTTATCTCCCAATCTAATGTATTACCGTAACACATCAGAACAACATATAGCAAATACCGTCCATTTCGCACTATAAGACGCACATGCCCATAGAACGCACTTTGGATTTGGAGGCGGAAAATAAGAAAATAAATATTCTGAACCAAATATTGTGCTACCATCCCCCCAAGAACAAAATAAGCTAGGTGCACAATCCCACCATTACAGGCAAAGTGGCATCCCCCCCCCCCCACATTCCCCATGGCCAGTGTGGCATTACCCCCTCACTTTTCCCATAAGCAGTGTGGCATTCCCCCCTCCCATTCCTCATAGGCAGTGTGGCATTCCCCCCATCCCATTCCCATATAGGTAGTGTGGCATCCCCCCCATTCCTCATAGGCAGTGTGGCATTCCCCCCATCCCATTCCCATAAGCAGTGTGGCATTTCCCCCTCCCAATCCCCATATAGGTAGTGTGGCATCCCCCCCATTCCTCATAGGCAGCGTGGCATTCCCCCCATCCCATTCCCATAGGCAGTGTGGCATTTCCCCTTCCCATTCCCCATATATGCCGCGTGGCATCCCCCCTCTCAATCCCCATATAGGTAGTGTGGCATCCCCCCCATTCCTCATAGGCAGTGTGGCATTCCCCCTATCCCATTCCCATAGGCAGTGTGGAATTTCCCCCTCCCATTCCCCATATATGCGGTGTGGCATCCCCCCTCCGAATCCCCATATAGGCAGTGTGGCATTCCCCCCATCCCATTCCCATAGGCAGTGTGGCATTTCCCCCTCCTATTCCCCATATAGGCAGTGTGGCATTGCCCCCTCCCATTTCCCATATAGACAGTATGGCACCCCCCCATTCCCAGCAGTGTGGCATTCCCCCTTCCATTCCCATACGCAGTGTGGCATTCCCCCGTCCCATACCCCATAGGCAAAAAAATAAATAAAATAAGGAAACTCATCTTTCCATCCTTCCTACTGTCCCCGCCGTCTTCGCTGTATCTTCCACTGCCGCCCGCACACACAGACATCAGGCTCAGTAAAGTGGTGGGCATGGCCGACGCCCGAACGTTGGTGATGCCCATCTGCTGTATGAAGCCAGGAGTCTGTGTGTGCAGGCAACGCGGAGAAGGTGGCAGATACAACGAAGACGCTGGGGAAAGGGCGAGCGGGAAGGATGGAAAAGTAAGTTGACTTTTTTTCTTTTTTCCCCCACATTTGTCCGATAAGACGCACAAGCCCCACTTTTAGGGGAAAATAACGGTGTCTTATAGAGCGAAAAATACGGTATATACTTGGTAAGTAATATAACCAATTCTGATTCTGTAGATGAATTTTGGATGTCATTTTATTTGTTGTGTTGACCACAAATTTGAGAGGTGCGAGCAAGGCCATTGCCGTTGTTGTTGCCTCTTTCAGTCAGCCATTGGTATTGCAGTCATTCCCTTCCCATTCTATACGCTACCTCCCCACAGGTATAACGTTGGCAGCCTTCCAGCGAGCAGCAGCCTCGCCAGGACGCCAATGGCGCAAACAAAGAGAAAGCCCGTTTCCCTTTAATGCTTTGTCTCAGTAAACTCCTAAGGCTCCAACATCCATAAAATGCTCAGCGCATTGAAACGCTTTGTTTGTCTGCCATGGGATCGACAAAGGGCACAGAGGGACCTCTTCAGATCTTCTCTTAGGGGCTCTCGGTGCTGATAGATTGGCGACAGGGTTATTGGGATTGACACAGCGACTCGAGTCAATGAAACCGGGGGGTATTTCTAGCTACGTGCGCCAGGCTATTGTTGTACTTTGTACGGCGAATGAATGGAGCACTGTGAAACCTAAGCCGCTTTCTTCTCTCGAGATCCACACATGTGATGTGACTTTACTAATGAGATTATCACCATGCTGGCTGTATCCGCTTACAGCGCAAGGGGGGTTATTCAGCTAAACACAGGCCACCCAACAATAGATCTAAGGCAGTTGTTGAAAATAATACAAAGCCATTAAAAAGTCCTAATCAAGTTTTTTTGTTTCTTATCCTTATCACCAGCCGTCTGACTAATTTTAGTACTGTGTATTGTTGTCTTTCTAAATGTAACATAGTCAGTTGAAGCTTCAAGGGAATCTACATTTTAATTTGATTTTCTAATTGAGCTTTAATGCTTTACTTATCATATTGCCAGTCTATAGAGAATGGACCAGTGATAAGTCACACAGTCTGTTTAGAATCTGTTCGCATAAATGGAATATAACTGGGCAGGTAGCTTGCTGACACCCCTAACCCTTTGAGACCCTTACTAGTTCACAAGTATTAGTTCAGCTCTGCTAGCAGGGCCTGATTATGAGGAGGGTGCAAGGGGCGCAAGTCCCGGGGCCTCCACCACTTGCCCTGCAAAGGGGGCCTCCACCAACCTTTGGGTCATGGTCTGGCCCAGGAGGCTTTTGAGTCTCTTGTCTGATGGGCTGGCAAAAGAGCTATCTGTGACAGTGGGGCAAGTCTTTTTTTGTTTTGCCAGCCTGCAGCCAAAGCTACCACAGGGCAGAATAGAGAGTCTAGAGCAGCAAAGCCACCATCAGCAACGCTACAGGTATGGGTGGGTGCCGAGCTGTTAATCGTTGGCCGCTCACTGCACAGCGGCCGGCAGCTCAATGCAGGAAAACTGTTGGTGGACCAGCTGGGTGACCACCCCCCCACCCAGAATGGAAAAGCACCCACTCAAGGGTGACACACACGCTCAAGGGTGACACAAGGGATTTGATCGGACATTACAGTAGGTAGGTGGGTTCCAGACGACCACCAATCAGTTACTTTGCTGGACTTTTATTTTAAAGGGGGAAAAAATTCTGTATCTCGGGTCTCCACTAAATTTTGTGCCCCAGGCCTCCACCATACTTAATCCGGCCCTGCCTGCTAGGGATTCACGACCTATTTTATCACATCACGTTGTCATAAATATCCTTTAAACAAATAATGCCCCATAGAATACTGCAAGTCACAATTACATGCTCACTTACCTCCTGCAGGTTCCATAGGATTCGCAACGGCTTAGCGGAACACGAATGATGCAGCTGGAGAATGCCACAAATAGCGCATGGTTTTCCCGGTCTAGCTGAAGCCCCAAAATCTTGCCGTCCTCTGCCTTCGCTCCACACCTACAGCAGACAGCAGAATATTTACACCCAGAGATGGATCTGCCTTTTCACCATTATTTATGTCCAAACTTTGGTCTGAAATTGGGGCTTATAAGGAACGAACTTACCTATTTTGGCTGTAGACATTCATTTCCTCCAAGAGAGCCACCTCCACTGTGGAATTCTCAGTGGTTCCAGTTAGGACCTTCAGCACTTTGCCATCTTCTGAGCCAAGGAACAAGACCGTGTAGTTCCCGTAAGGGCCGGCTGCGGTGTCGGCTGCAATTTGGGTCAATTTATACCTGGAAAGGGAGAATCAGTCGTCATTTTTAGAAGCACAGCACACACAGAGTTTTTAGTCCTTTGCATGAATAGCTACTTCGTTTCACCAACGACGGCTAAAATTCGAGTTTACACCTTTATGTTTTTGGTTTATGGGTGGTAAAGCTGAATTCCTGTAGACGGCAGGAGCCAAAAGGGCGGTCTTATGAAATCCATGAAACATAACCTACAACCCTCAAATATCTTGGTATATATGATGTCCTCTTGTCCATTCCGCTGTACTTGGAATTATACATTTGGTCATCTTTGCTGGCCTTGGATACATTTAAACACAATGATTACACCTAACTTCTTGTCTCAGAATACTCTTTAAGGGTACACCACTTCTAGATTATTGTCTACAGGCCACCACTTACCTCCTAGTATGTATCTTCATTTACATTCATAGAACGACCCTTTGCAAGGTTACCCTGCACTTACCAGAGTTGGAAGAGTTCAATCTTTTGAGTTAGCCAATAAAAGATTTTACTTTGAATTTTTTTTGCTTACATCAATAGCTAAACATTTACTAGCAAAAATCATCATGTTTCGAAGTCATGATTTGTGAATGAGAGCTTGTTTTTGCAGCTGTTGCACAGCTTAGTACTATGCTGTAATTTATGTAATGTAGTAATTGGGAAAGTGCTACTGGCATGGCGAATGCCAGTAATAAGCTCCCATTTTCTCTTGCGCCATTGAAGAAGTATTTAAACAAAAAAAAAAAAATCAAGCATTGTGGTCCCTTGTAACTAGTAACTTGTACTTCCAAAAAATATGGCAATGGTCCAATTCTGTGAAGAACTGAAAGTTGTTTATGTGGAAAAATAACTGGCGTAGTCAGCAGGACAGCTAGTACAACTGCAGACTGGTTTGATTACTATGTATAAAAAAACAAAATAAAAACAAAGATTCATTGTATTGCACAGAACGTGGATGCAGGTCTACCTATTATTTAAGACAAAGAAGATGTCAGAACATCGAGTTTTAGATATAAATGATCTCATCCATCAAGCAAAGGGCAAGATTATAAAGTCAACTTCCGAGAAGCCACTACAGACCATTTGTCAATCAACGTTCAGTTTTCGCTATGAGTTACATCTGATTTTTCTGCAGTACGATGATGGATGGGATTCTGTAAGAGCAGAATACACAATACCACCTGGGTGCCTGCGTATCTCAGGTAGTTTGATTTTTTTCTTCTAATATATATATATATATATATATATATATACAATTATCCGAAGAGTCCCCACAAAGAATAATATTTCTTTGTTATATTTCAAATCTGAGTTGATAAAATGAAAATTAACTCCTTTGTTCATCGTTCCTTCAGGACATTTTGAAATATTTGGTCTACAAACAAGACATCACTCTACATCCAAAGCACATGTTCTTCTTTTAAAGTATACATGGACTGCCTTTTAATACCTGCTAGTCGTCTTTGTGAACCATGGTGTCTCAGTTATGGAGGGCACAGCTTCATCCAGAAGAGGAAAAGACTTGATGAAGGATAGAGTCTCATCTGGGAACTCGTTGGAGGCCCTAAACGAGGCTGCATCTCCAGAACCCGCACAGCAACCAGGTCTAGAAGAAAAAGGAACGGTCTAAGCTTTGCACATGAACTCGCACAACCCTACATTTTATATGATAGAATTGTCACTTACCTTGGAGCTGGGACCTTCTCTTCCAGTATTGGGGTCCAAGCTGATTCAGTAGTCTTTTGTTCTTTAAATCTTCCATGAAATACTTTTTCAATGTCGTCCATGTAGAAGGCACAGACTCCCGAGCCGGTGATGCTAAAGAAAACAAACTAAACTCAATCTAAAAAAAATCTTATAATATACTGTATACATTAGGTTTGGACTACCTACAAACATGCCCTCACATTAGTCATCAGGCTAGCTAGCACAGGACCATATGGAAGTTTATGTGAACAAAGCCTGAAATCTAGAAGTAAAGAGATAAGAGATCTAAACCACTAGTGACAACCTAGTCTTCCCCTGAAGGAATATCTGAAAAATATTTGATGGTGTGGTTTTGGACACCTTCCTGTTCACCACAGCAGAGAAGATAATTTAAAAACAAAGGAGTGATAGACACAAGGAGCAATTCAGCAATGAATGGTTTGAAGGTAAATGGCCAGACCAGGTGAAACCAGATATATTGCAAGAGATTGAACAAGAAGAGTCAGGATGGGTTACTGAGGGAACTAAGATTTGTGAGCACATGCTGTGTCCTTAACTGCTAGGTCATGACTTCCCCTAATACTAATGGTCTTTATACTAATGCCCACACAACTGGGAATACTAAAAACCTAAATACCTCATTTTAATGGGATGGGTTTAATTTGCCAATTGTAGGGGTATATCTACTACATAAGAATGTAACTTGGAACCCAAGATAAACAAAAGTGACTGTAGGTATAATGAGAGACATGGTCTACACAACAAATGACTTGAGGATCAACACCCCTTTGAGGGTTCACAGGGGTTGAATTGTTCTCCAAAATGTCCATTGAGACACCGGCCAACAGAAGCAGATTTTCCAGAGGAACACTTTTTATTTTTGGGGAACCATTGTCCTAAATCTCCTTAAGGTAAGGACAGTGACTCCAAGGCAGACTGTGTTGTCTTGCTGTGGGTCAACTAAGGATTGTCTTTCGTCTTTTCGTTACTTTCCCCTTCCTTTGACAGGTGTTCTCATTCTTTCGAAATAACTAATTAACTTTAAACCCAAGGTAAAAAAGAAGTGTCAGTGGGGAAAATGAGTCTTCAAAACAACCTAAGGATCAACATGCTTTGGAACCCTCAAATTGAGTAAGGACATAGTGTTCTCCAAAATGTCCATTGGGGCATTGACAAGACAATAGAAGCAGATTTCTTAGAGGAACACTTACTTTTTTGGAACTACTGTACTAAATCTCATTAAGAAAAGGACAGTGACTCCAACCCAGAGTGTATTGTATTATCCAGAAGAACCTTGTTTTAATTTAGGAACCACTGTCCAAAATCAATATCCTAATATCGTCTTCTAGAAGTGGTTTATAAGAATTATATGGACAGAAACTTACTGTGGTTAAAATGAGAGACGGGATCTACAAAACAAATGACCTAAGGATCAACACCCATTTGAACCCTCCTATTAAGTAAGGACATAGTGTTCTCCAAAATATCAATGACAAGCCAAAGGAGGAAAAGGAAAATTTTGCAACCACTGTCCAAAATCAAATTACTCTGTTTATTGTGGACATTGTAAAGATGTCCTAATGTCTTCTTTCAGAAGTGGTTTATATGAAACATATAGACAGAAATAAGAAAAAAAATCCAGGCCCAGCCATAATGATTTTATGGCTGGTCTTTTTTGTAGGACAAATGCTTCGTCTGGCGGTGTAGAGTGTTCATGATGCAGTAATCACCCCTCCCTCAAGAGCTGTCCCTTTTAGGGAAAGACATTTTCCCAGCCATAAAAAACATTGACAAATCGAGCTCTACATCTGCCAGTGGACATCTTGGATGAAGTTGGTCTCTTGTTACTCATTGTAGATCTAACATGTCTATTTTGGTACACGCCGTCTCCAATAGCAGGTAATCTCGGACTAATATATTACCTTCCATTACCTGCGGTTTTCTTTAGAACTTGTAATTCATCCTCTCGTCTTTATTACGTTTTTGTCTACCAGCCACCGAGGCGGCCATAAATCTTCTCCCCCCTGAAGTTTCCTAACCACTCACTTTCCATTTCACGGCCCTACTGTGCCTCCTCATTGCCGGTCGGGTTTGGCGAGTACGGAAAATGCTAATTGCGTTGCCTTTTTTTTTTTTATTTCCCTGAGTCCATCATATTTTTCATCAAGCAATTATTGGCGGTTTCCTTTGCATTAATTTTCTCGTGCACTTGTCTGTTTTTTTTAAAAGGGAATTTCATGGCACTTTGGGGAATATCTTTGTTCAGATAATAGAAGGCAGGTGGAAGCAGAGGAGAGCGAGAGGCCACCGGCTTGGCTGATTAGCAGTTATTACTGATAAGGCTGCTTCCCATATAATGTGATTTGAGGCTCTAAAATAAGCATAATTATCGAACTTGCTTTGCATGTAAATGCATCTCGACTGAGAAGTTAGCTACTCTGAATCTCTGGCGGAATAAAATGCGGCCACGGTCGCTCAGTAATCATCATATGCCCTTATGGAATCTGTCCTAATTAGCTTGTTGTCTATAAACTATTTTAGAACGCTGCAGATGTTTACAGACACAGCAACGCAATGGAGAGATCACTCACACATCTCATTCACCTGCAAGTCATTTAGATTGCTCCTGGTTGCTACACAATACAACACAGTAGTACGCAGTCATAGTTACATTGTAACAACAGCCAAACGCCTGTGCTTTATAATGTAGCATAGCAGGGAGCTGTCTGGCTTTTTACAATCCTGTCCTGCAAGTTACACAGTACAGCATGGCAACGGCATGAGTTTTAAAACCTCCAGCAGGAGTTTTATTCATCTCAGCCAGGGCAGCATTATAGTCAAGTCAGTCAACCTCCTCATTTATTGTATGGTTGCCAGTTACCAAAAGATTTTGCCAAATGGGCTTGGACAGCCATAATGGTTGCTGATGGTCACATGACTGGCAGCCATTTTCTGCCAAAAATGAGAATGAGGAAATGATGACTTGACTATTGTGTCCCTTTAAGGGGAAAGGCCAGTCTAATTAACTCATGGTAAATGGGAGCAGCCCTAATGGGACCACTGAAGCATGCCGCTGCATTGACTTTTCTTGAGGGGACAAGGGACAGGTGAGCGCTTTGTTCCATACATCTCAAAGCTTTGGCGCTTATTGGGAATTCCAGAGTACCATAAAAGAGAACCAAGTAATAGGTGAAAGCAGGCTGGTGGAAAGATGTGGTGGAGCGAAAGGCCTAGAGAACTAACATAGACAGGACAATATGCAAAATAAGCGGTCTTGCTAAGCAGATGTAGATTTTTCATAAGCTGCCAAATTTAACAATTGAGAGGGCCTCACAAGCACATGCCAACAATGGCCACCTAAGCAAACCTTATGGAGGTTTCTCACCTGTTGGCTTGGGTGCTGAAGACTCCAATGACCGCTGGTCGGTTGTTGATGTTGAGGATGTCACTCATGGACTGAAGAACGTCAAAGTAGAAGAAGGAATCTCCTGGAACGGAGCAGTTGAGTCGAGCTTTAAGGAAGGAGGTCCAGTACTTCTCCAAGACTCGAGGGGAGCCGCCCATGTCGTTTTTACAGACTCTGGCTACACGAGAGAAGGTCACCTGGGAAAAGGAATCCAAAAGCTTCAGGATATGGATACTATAAGTTCAACTGATATTTTTCCAGAGACAATGTATGCAAGGGGCCTACATAGGTTTTAGAGCAGGGGCGTAGCTAGGGGGGCACGTGCCCTGAGTGCAGCAGGTTAGGTATGGTCCTCGTATGGTCGTATGGTAGTATGGTTCTCTCCGACTCCTCCAACATAGCTCCCCCCAGCTGTTCTGGTCCTGGTTGCTCTCCAAGTTGCGAAACAGATGTAACCCTCCTCCCCCCCCTGGACCCACAAGTGGCAGAAAAATGGAGGGACAGTGAGCTACCCTACAGGTCCAAGACAGGTCATGGAAGTCTTCTGCTCCCAGGAGCGTCCTAAGCAACCTGGCACTCCACACTTGACCTGACCTGCCACTAGCCTGGGGCTGCCCTCAGCCATGGGCCTGGCAGCAGCTGCCTCCCCTGCCTTTATAGTATGTATGCCCCTGAACATATGTTCAACCGGACCTTCACCCTGAATAAGAGCCTATCTCATATGTTTCCCCCACCCTGTACATACAGATTGCCCACATTAATCTGGACCCTCACCCTGAATAAGAGCCTATCTTGTATGCCCCCCGTACATACAGATTGCCAACATTAATCTGGACCTTCACCCTGAATTAGAGCCTATATTGTATGCCCCCACCCTGTACATATAGATTGCCCACATAAATCCGGACCCTCACCCTGAATAAGAGTCTATCTTATATGTTTCCCCCCTGTACATACAGATTGCCCATATTAATCCGGACCCTCACCCTGAGTAAGAGCCTATCTTGTATGTTTCCCCCCTATACATACAGATTGCCCACATTAATCCAGACCTTCACCCTGAATAAGAGCCTATCTTGTATGTTTCCCCCCTGTACATACAGATTCCCCACATTAATCCAGAACTTTACTCTGAATAAGAGCCTATCTTGTATGTTTCCTCCCCTGCACATACAGATTGCCCACAGGAATCCGGACCTTCACCCTGAATAAAAGCCTATCTTATATGTTTTCCCCCCTCTGTACATACCCACATTGCCCACATTAATCCGGACCCTCCCCCTGAATAAGAGCCTATCTTGTATGTTTCCCCCACCCTGTACATACAGATTGCCCACATTAATCCAGACCCTCACCCTGAATCAGAGCCTATCTTGTATGTTTCAGACTATGTAAATTATGGGTCTTCCATTCCTTCAAAATTTGCATTTATGAATTTCTTGTATTGACTATGGTGTTTATGGATGAAATTTATTTGGTATGGGGAAGGTCCAGCTTATTTTTAAACTTGTCTTGTCCATAATGCACATGTGAACATACCCTTTAAGAGGTAGCATCTGCTGAATACAATATGGGCCCACTGGTCCATTCAGTGGCAGACTAAAGGTGCGAATAAGCACCTTCAGCTACCCAATTTTTTTTACTAGCTAATGTTACAAAATTGCAAAATTATCGTATTTATCTGACAGGTTAATTTATTGTTCCTCTCCTTACGGTTAGGGGCTGTTAAAAGGAAAAGTATTTGGTCCGTAATAGGCTCCTCGAGTGCGAAAAAAAATGATCTGCCGAACATAGATTGCCTCAAATACAAAGAGACAAGGAGACAAGAGAAGAAAAATACAGCAAATTGGAGAAACACAGAGAATCTCCAACTAAATGGATTGTAAAAGCGAGACGTCGTCTATAGGTCATAAGAGGGGAGGCTGCTAAGAAATGCCGCACAGAGCCATTATAGTGCGGATGATGAATGGGGAAGTTATGTTGGCTCGGGAGAGGTGAGACCACCGGCCCTCCAAGTGGAGCTGAGACGTCCCTTCCTGGGGCTCCCTTCAGCTATGTACTGCAAGTGAATTATGGTGGAACATCAAAGGCAGAGTTTACAAGGCTGGAGGGGCAACTGTCTGGGGCGCTGAAAATGATTGGGCTCACATTAAAGGCATCATAACAACTGTTGCTGTAACTGAGCATAGTACATCATTTTTAATGTACTGTTAAAAAAAAAAAAAAAAATATATATATATATATATATAATTGTTGGTGGCAGAGATGTATTTTTCAATAATGATTGTAGCCAAAATAAGCTGTATAACAGCAAAATAATCTTGTCCGTGGGATCAGCGGTCATGACGTAATGATGGTGGGGCCATAATATCCGATGGGGCCAGAGGCCGATTGGTCAAGACCAGATGGTCTTCAGAACAAATTGGGTGGCAATAAGAACCAGTCTTAGTCTTCAGGGGTTCTCAACCTTTTTTCATCAAGTACTACTTTCCATTGTCTAATTATCTAATTTAAAGTGTCATCCGTGTGGAGATCTGTAAAACATGGCCTGTTGGTGGCTCACTATGAGAGGTTTGGGGAACACTGATTTAGAGAATGATCTCTTTACCAAGAAGATCTTCAGCCATGATGGCGTAAAGAATGAGGTCCTTGCCAAGAAGGTCTTCAGCTATGACATCATGGAGCATAACATCCTTGTCATGATGTGGCGTGGATGATAACATCCTTGCTGAGAAGGTCTTTAGCCATAACGGCATGGAAGATAACGTCCTTGCTAAGAAGATCTTCAGCCATGACATCATGGACCATAGCATTCATGTCATGAAGGTCTTCAGCCATAACGGCGTGACGTCCTTGCCAAAGCGTATTCTTGCCATGACGGCATAGATGATGATGTCCTTTGCCAAGAAGATCTTCAGCCATGACGATGAGGAAGATAATATCTTTGCCAAGATTGTCTTCAGCCATGATGGCATGGAAGATAGCGTTGTTGCCAAGAAGGTCTTCAGCCATGACGGCATGAAGACGGTCTTTAGACAAGATAGAGTAGTATTCCCCAACCCTCTCCTCAAGAGCCACCAACAGATCAGGCTTTGTGGATCTCTAAGTTGCTGGCTCTGTAGCTGTCTGTCTCCTGTTTCTCTGTTTGGAGATTAACAATACCTGACCTGTTGGTGGCTCATGAGGAGAGGGTTGGGGAACACTGAGACTATACATACAGATTTAGGTACAAATACACTGCCCTAGAGCTGTGTATAAGGCTCAGCGAACCAAATGTTAACACCACAGGTGCTCTTCAAAACGAATTCAGTGACGTCACTCCACCACCACCTTCTTATATATAACGTACCAGATGTATTCTTGGTATTTTGCACATATGATTTCAATTATAATCTGAGAGGCTCCACAATTCCTCCTTTAGCCAAATTGATCACTTCTCAAATAAGGTGCTTATTTACCGCCTCTTTAAACAACGGATAAGGAACTCCACTCTCCACACATAGGAAAATCAGCTTGCTCCGGATTTATTGCACATATTATAAAAACATAAACACAAACACAAGGATTGCTCCCATAGCGTAAAAACGTTTCACACAAAAGGAATCCACTTTGTGGCCACTGGCCCTTTAAAAAGCCGCTCACCAGATTTCTTTAAAAATCACGCATTCAATTTTAAAAGTAGAAACACAGGCGTCATCCAACCCCTTCAGTTTGGGCCCGCACATCAAATATAAAGCGCTTTTACGAGTATCAGCTCACCGCCTCCTCCGGCCGTAGTATGCGGCGCTGCTCGTCAAATGAAACACACGTGACACTCCTTAGCTCCGCCCAACGCGTTTCGTCGTTACGACTTATTCATGGGCTCGCGTTATATATAAGAAGGTGGTGGTGGAGTGACGTCACTGAATTCGTTTTGAAGAGCACCTGTGGTGTTAACATTTGGTTCGCTGAGCCTTATACACAGCTCTAGGGCAGTGTATTTGTACCTACATCTATATGTTTACGTTGAAGGCTGAATGACAACAGTCTGAAGGCTTGGAGCGAAAAGTTTGTTTATTGGGACATTTGATTTAATTCATAGCGCGGTTTCTTAAAACTATTAAGTTTTATTTTGAGTTTTTATATACATACAGATTGCCCACATTAATCCAGAACTTTACCCTGAATAAGAGCCTATCTTGTATGTTTCCTCCCTTTGTACGTACAGATTGCCCACAGCAATCCGGACCTTCACCCTGAATAAGAGCATATCTTATATGTCCCCCCCCCTGTACATACAGATTGCCCACATTAATCCGGACCCTCACACCCTGAATAAGAGCCTATCTTATATGTTTCCCCCTCCTCTGTACATACCCACATTGCCCACATTAATCCGGACCCTCACCCTGAATAAGAGCCTATCTTGTATGTTTCCCCCAAGATCTTCTTAGCAAGGACGTTATCTTCCATGCCGTTATGGCTAAAGACCTTCTCAGCAAGGATGTTATCATCCACGCCACATCATGACAAGGATGTTATGCTCCATGATGTCATAGCTGAAGACCTTTTTGGCAAGGACCTCATTCTTTACGCCATCATGGCTGAAGATCTTCTTGGTTGACATCCTTGCCAAAAGGGTCTTCAGCCATGACAACATGGATTTCCCCGTCATCATAGTGTCAAGCCATGACAGAAAGGAGGATAATGTCCGTCAAGAAGGTTTGCATCTATCTGTCTTTCTTAGCATTAGCAGTAACTGCTTTAGTAAATGTATAGTATTAGATACCTAGGTAAAATGACTTACATATATATGCATTGCAAAAAATCTTGTTTGCAGATATCTCATAAAAGAAAATAAAGCCAAACAGCCCCATATGGCCAATATATAAACAGGCCAATTGCAATTCACATGGCCTGGATTCTTGAAAATCTAATTTACTGCTTCTGTCAACTGATATCATCAGGCCAGCCGTCGGGAGCAATATACATCACATATATGTAACAGCCGCCTACGTCCTCCTCGAAAGACATCGGGCAATTAATCCGCCAGGCCCTGTCTCAGGCTGATAATGACGGCCGCCTATCAGATCCGGAACAGCCGCTTTTTTTGCTCATTTCCCTGTTAACTGGCTGGGCGCAGATAGCCGAGCGGCCTTTGGTGGCCGGGAGATGATTGGATAAGCTCTATCGTTGGGATGTTTTGACAGTTATCAGCGACGTACAGGAGTTGTGTCGGCACAGGCCAAGGAGTAATTTACTTGTAATGCTGTCGAAGGGGATAAAGCAGAGGTGGAGGGAAAAGAAGAGAAAAATCTCAGAGGAGAGGATTGCTCAGGACGGTTATGCGGTGTCACCGGCTGGTGGGTCCCCCCCCCCCCTCGGCAGCTGTGTTGTGGCCCCTGTGATAACATGTTGGCCAGCTGCACTAAAAAGAGTCTAAACCTAATTATGTGCGCCACGTAACCAGCATTTAACCTCACGCCCCTACCTTAGACAATGTTATTACGGGATACTCTGCTTTCTCTACGGCTATATTTACTGTCGATCCATTTGCAAATGTAAATTAGTGTGAAGCGCAACAATTGGAGAACCATTCTGCCGGCAAAAATATCACTGATATGACTGGTGGTCAACAGCGCTCCTCTCGAAAAAGGCTTCGTATAGCCGAAACATCGAGGGTCCGAGTATCTATCCCCCCGGTGCTACAGCCTGCTAACCTGCTTCTTGCCTACTACATTGTAAGTCTCCATATACTTACCTTTTCCGCATATGGCATCTAATAGCATGAATTGAGGGTCGTCCATCACTACCTCTATGGACAATTCCTCCATTGCTGGACATTACAGCCATTTCTTTCAGAAACTCTGATTAACCCATTGAGGTGCTCTGCATAGACTTTGGTCTCCCTCTATGTTAGTACCTGGCGATTTGCTCCAACAAGCGGTCCACTCCTTTGGGATTTCCCTGTACTTTGTTTTTTCTGTATGTATCACTTGTACAAATTATGTGTATATACACAATAAAATTTTTATTTTTCACTTAATTGTGTAATTACTTTCACCAGCATTCAAAACTCTCCCTTTAAAATGCATTTATGCTTATGGGTGTTGAATTTTCCATTTCCCTGTGTTCATGTGCCTCTGGTGCGTATAGAGTAGACGCACCTCAGTATTTTTTGAAACCTCTTCATGTTCCAAGATTTGCTTATCTTTTCATTTCCTTAGACAGTGTGCTTCAACTTACTATCCAACAGTGCAAAGACTACAAATGACTTTAGACCATTGATAATCACTACACACTGCAAGGGCCTATATGCCGTGAAAGACCTTTAAGGGCTCACTAGTCTAGCGCTGCTAAATGGTGCAGTACTATCTGTTAGTGGCTACTACTGTATAGACCTGGTACTCTATGCCCAATTTCAGTTCAAAGACCCCCTTCCGTTTATTATACTCTACAGTGGATCTCATGAAGTTCAGAGACCCTTGCAACCACCATAGAGTACCAAGACCACTGGCCAATATTCTACAGTTACTGTTGATGGCTGATACTTTATAGACCTGGTACTTTATGCCTAAAATCAGTTCAAAGACCCCCTTTCGTGTATTATACTCTACAGTAGATCTCATGCAGTTCAGAGATCTTTGCAACCACCATAGAGTGTCAAGATCTGTGGCCAATATTCTACAGTTACTGTTGATGGCTGCTACTGTATAGACCTGGTACTCTATGTCTAAATTCAGTTCAAAGACCCCCTTCCGTGTATTATACTCTACAGTAGATCTCATGCAGTTCAGAAATGCCTATACAGATTGTCGACTAAACAATGCTTAGACCACTGATGACCATTTAGATGGTCCACTAAACAATGTCAAGATTAGAAATGCCCATACAGAGTGTCCACTAAACAATGCAGAGACCACTGATGACCATATATATAGTCCACTAAACAATGCTTAGACCACTGATGACCATTTAGATGGTCCACTAAACAATGTTGAGATTAGAAATGCCCATACAGAGTGTCCACTAAACAATGCTTAGACCACTGACGCCCATATAGCTTGTCCACTTAAGAACACAGAGACCACTGATGAACATATAGAGTGTCCATTAAACACCACAGATACCACTAATGACCATATATATAGTTCACTAAACAATGAAGAGGCCAGCAATGACCAGATGGATTGTCCACTAAACAATGCAGATACTAGTGATGACAATTCTGATTGTCCAATAAAGGCCACTGAAGACCTTATAGATTGTCCACTAAACAATGCAGAGACTAGAAGGGCCTATACAGATTGTCCACTAAACAATGCTTAGACCACTGATGACCATTTAGATGGTCCACTAAACAATGTCGAAATTAGAAATGCCTATACAGATTGTCCACTAAATTGTCCACCATTTAGATGGTCCACTAAACAATGTCGAGATTAGAAATGCCCATACAGAGTGTCCATTAATCAATGCTTAGACCACTGGTGACCATTTAGATGGTCCACTAAACAATGTCGAGATTAATAATGCCTATACAGATTGTCCACTAAACAATGCAGAGACCACTGATGGCCATACAATGCAGATACTAGTGATGACAATACTGATTGTTCACTAAACAATGATTAGACCACCGATGACCATTTAGATCATCCACTAGACAATGCAGAGACCACTGATGCCCATATATACATTTCATTAAACAATGAAGAGACCAGTGATGAACAGATGGATTGTCACTTAATCAATGCTTAGACCACTGATGCCCATATAGCTTGTGCACTTAAGAACACAGAGACCACTGATGAACATATAGAGTGTCCATTAAACACCACAGAGACCACTGATGAACATATAGAGTGTCCATTAAACACCACAGAGACCACTGAGAAAACATATATATTGTCCACTAAACAATGGAGTGACCATTAATCTTATAGACTGTCTACTGAACACCACAGAGACCACTGATGACCACTTAACAATGTAGCGATTACTGACAAACATATATACCTTGGCTTGGTGTAAACAGTAAAGGGGTCCCCATCATGGCTCTCACATTTGAATACAATTATACCAGTGAAGCATAAATCTGATGCATGAAATGGAGGGGTAGAGAGGACTGTGCCCCCTGAGCTCCTGGGCCCCAATGTGGTACACCCCTGGGCATCACTGATGACCCTATAAATGGTCTACTAAACAATTTAGAGGTCGCATATGACTATATAGATGGTGCATCAGACAACACGGAGATTGACGACCATAGTTATGCTCCACACAACAATGTCCAGACCAATGATCATCTAGGTCACAACCTGTGGTACACGTACCCCAGGGGGTACTCGAAAGTGCAAACCTTCAGGGGGTGTCTGTCGGTCCCCTCCCCTTTCTCGCTACTCTATTGGGCACAGGTGTGCTGTCAGATCGCCATCGCTGTCTGTGCGCAGTCGCAGACGTGCACCTGGGCAATCCGGCTCTTCGTCCATTGCACTGCTCAACAGCGCCACCTGGTGTTTGGCACGCCGCAAGGGCACTAAGCCTAGAGGGTAAGCTTCTTGGCTTGCTTTTACTTCCGGGTTTTCCTTGGTCTCAGTGGACAGGAAGTGACATCACTCATGCTCTGAGACATCCCTCCCAGCTTTATTGACAGCACTATTTAAATGGACAGCTGGCCTGTTTTCATTGCTGTGTTATTCCTGGATTCTGTTTTCCTATTTCCTCAGCTTCCTGACTGATTTCCTGGATTGGCCTGGCCTGCTCTTGGATCAGCTCTCGGATGGATTACATGGTTTGAACTTGGAATTGTTTATTGGACTTTGCCTGTTTGCTGCCAACCCCTGAACTTGGATTTATTTCTTGGACTTTGCCTGTTTGCTGCCAGCCCCGGAACTTGGATTTATTTCTTGGACTTTGCCTGTTTGCTGCCAGCCCCGGAACTCTGATTTATTTCTTGGACTTTGCCTGTTTGCTGCCAGGCCCAGAACTTGGATTTATTCCTTGGACTGTGCCTGTTTGCTGCCAGCCCTGGAACTCGGATTTATTTCTTGGACTTTGCCTGTTTGCTGCCAGCCCCAGAACTCGGATATATTTCTTGGACTTTGCCTGTTTGCTGCCAGCCCCGGAACTCGGATTTATTTATTGGACTTTGCCTGTTTGCTGCCAGCCCCGGAACTCGGATTTATTTCTTGGACTTTGCCTGTTTGCTGACAGCCCTGGAACTCAGATTTATTTCTTGGACTTTGCCTGTTTGCTGCCAGCCCCGGAACTTGGATTTATTTCTTGGACTTTGCCTGTTTGCTGCCAGCCCCGGAACTCGGATTTATTTCTTGGACTTTGTCTGTTTGCTGCCAGCCCCGGAACTCGGATTTATTTCTTGGACTTTGCCTGTTTGCTGCCAGGCCCAGAACTTGGATTTATTCCTTGGACTTTGCCTGTTTGCTGCCAGGCCCAGAACTTGGATTTATTCCTTGGACTTTGCCTGTTTGCTGCCAGGCCCAGAACTTGGATTTATTCCTTGGATTTTGCCTGTTTGCTGCCAGCCCTGGAACTCGAATTTATTTCTTGGACTTTGTCTGTTTGCTGCCAGGCCCAGAACTTGGATTAATTCCTTGGACTTTGCCTGTTTGCTGCCAGCCCCGGAACTCGGATTTATTTCTTGGACTTTGCCTGCTTGCTGCCAGACCCGGAACTCGGATTTATTTCTTGGACTTTGCCTGTTTGCTGCCAGGCCCAGAACTTGGATTTTTGACTTTGCCTGTTTGCTGCCAGCCCCTGAACTTGGATTTATTTCTTGGACTTTGCCTGTTTGCTGCCAGCCCCGGAACTCGGATTTATTTCTTAGACTTTGCCTGTTTGCTGCCAGCCCCAGAACTTGGATTTATTTCTTGGACTTTGCCTGTTTGCTGCCAGCCCCGGAACTCGGGTTTATTTATTGGACTTTGTCTGTTTGCTGCCAGGCCCAGAACGTGGATTTATTTCTTGGACTTTGCCTGTTTGCTGCCAGCCCCGGAACTTGGATTTATTTCTTGGACTTTACCTGTTTGCTGCCATTCCCGGAACTCGGATTTATTTCTGGGACTTTGCCTGTTTGCTGCCAGGCCCAGAACTTGGATTTATTCCTTGGACTTTGCCTTTTTGCTGCCAGCCCCGGAACTTGGATTTATTTCTTCGACTTTGCCTGTTTGCTGCCAGGCCCAGAACTTGGATTTATTCCTTGGACTTTGCCTGTTTGCTGCCAGGCCCAGAACTTGGATTTATTTCTTGGACTTTGCCTGTTTGCTGCCAGGCCCAGAACTTGGATTTATTCCTTGGACTTTGCCTGTTTGCTGCCAGCCCCGGAACTTGGATTTATTTCTTGGACTTTGCCTGTTTGCTGCCAGCCCCGGAACTCGGATATATTTCTTGGACTTTGCCTTTTTGCTGCCAGCCCCGGAACTCGGATTTATTTCTTGGACTTTGCCTGTTTGCTGCCAGCCCCGGAACTCGGATTTATTTCTTGGACTTTGCCTGTTTGCTGACAGCCCCGGAACTTGGATTTATTCTTGGACTTTGCCTGTTTGCTGACAGCCCCGGAACTTGGATTTATTTCTTGGACTTTGCCTGTTTGCTGCCAGCCCCGGAACTCGGATATATTTCTTGGACTTTGCCTTTTTGCTGCCAGCCCCGGAACTCGGATTTATTTCTTGGACTTTGCCTGTTTGCTGCCAGCCCCGGAACTCGGATTTATTTCTTGGACTTTGCCTGTTTGCTGACAGCCCCGGAACTTGGATTTATTCTTGGACTTTGCCTGTTTGCTGACAGCCCCAGAACTTGGATTTATTTCTTGGACTTTGCCTGTTTGCTGCCAGCCCCGGAACTCGGATTTATTTATTGGACTTTGTTTGCTGCCAGGCGCAGAACTTGGATTTATTTCTTGGACTTTGCCTGTTTGCTGCCAGCCCCTGAACTCGGATTTATTTCTTGGACTTTGTCTGTTTGCTGCCAGGCCCAGAACTTGGATTAATTCCTTGGACTTTGCCTGTTTGCTGCCAGCCCCGGAACTCGGATTTATTTCTTGGACTTTGCCTGTTTGCTGACAGCCCGGGAACTTGGATTTATTTCTTGGACTTTGCCTGTTTGCAGCCAGCCCCGGAACTCGGATTTATTTCTTGGACTTTGTCTGCTTGCTGCCCGCCCCGGAACTCGGATTTATTTCTGGGACTTTGTCTGTTTGCTGACAGCCCCGGAACTCGGATTTATTTCTTGGACTTTGTCTGTTTGCTGCCAGCCCCGGAACTCGGATTTATTTCTTGGACTTTGTTTGCTGCCAGCCTCGGAACTTGGATTTATTCCTTGGACTTTGCCTGTTTGCTGCCAGCCCTGGAACTCTGATTTATTTCTTGGACTTTGTTTGCTGCCAGCCTCGGAACTTGGATTTATTTCTTGGACTTTGCCTGTTTGCTGCCAGCCCCGGAACTTGGATTTATTTCTTGGACTTTGCCTGTTTGCTGCCAGCCCCTGAACTCAGATTTATTTCTGGGACTTTGCCTGTTTGCTGCCAGCCCCCGAACTCAGATTTATTTCTTGGACTTTGCCTATTTGCTGCCAGCCCCGGAACTCGGATTCATTTCTTGGACTTTGCCTGTTTGCTGCCAGCCCCTGAACTCGGATTTATTTCTGGGACTTTGTCTGCTTGCTGCCAGCCCTGGAACTCGGATTCGTTTTATTGGGATTATTTCCTTTGCTGTGCCCCCATACCTGGAGCTCTGCTCAGCCCTATCTGAAGCCTACCTTATAAGCTGGGAGGCTTGACAGTATCTGACTGGGCTGAAACCCTAATCCCTCCTTGCTTCAAACGTTCCACCAGGCCTATGGCCTACTTATTTTGGCACTTAGGACCCCCTTTGGGGTACTTGCATAGAACTTCTTGTTGCTAGGGGGTACTCGACATAAAAAGGCTGAGAACCACTGATCTAGATTGTCCGCTAAACAATGACTAAGCTACTGATCGACGACCATATACTTTATCTACTAAACAATGCAGACGACTAATAATAAGCAAAGAGATGCTCAGAGGACAATGCTGACCATCTATAGTGCAGTGACTTCTAATGTCTACTATAGTACAGAGACCATTGATGGAGAACTAAGGCCCCTGAAGACCATGATAGAGTATGGTGTCTCCTTATGACCAAAACACAACGCAGACCACCACAATTGCAGTAAGGAGACCAACCAATGACCGCTGTACTCTGCCCAAGTTCTAAAGACAATCGTGGTGTCCACGGCGAAGCAGCCGCAGGTTCCTTACCTTTCCCAGGGTGGTGTATTCCATGGAGATTTCCCGGAAGAAGAAGTACACGTAGCGTCCGTACTCCACTGCATGGATAAAGTGAGGCTCTGGAGAGGCAAACCGCAGGAGACCAATCATAACACAGCAATGGACACAACAAAATGGCCTCAAATGTCCAATTGTAAGATTTTAAGGCCTGAATTTAGCTCAGTTTTTCTACAGCATGGAAAGGTTAGCAACAATTTGGGTCATTCAGAGTTCCCCATACCTGAAGTCATTAAACCAGACCCTCACCCTGAATAAGAGCCTATCTTATATACCCCCCCCCCCCTGGAAATAGGCACACAGACATAAATAAATAGAAAACACACATAATAGAGATAACGTAACAATTCAACTACCTTGGACCCAAAAGAAAGAGAGAAAGACAGATAGAAAGAGAGAAAGAAAGAAAGAAAGAAAGAAAGAAAGAAAGAAAGAAAAAGAGAGAGAGAGGGAAATAAAGAGAGAGAGAGAGAAATAAATAAATAACAAACACACATGAGAGAAATAACGTAACAATTCAGCTACCTCGGACCCAAAAGAAAGAGAGAAAGACAGATAGAAAGAGAGAAAGAAAGAAAGAAAAAGAAAGAGAGAGGAAAATAAAGAGAGAGAGAGAGAAAGAAAGAAAGAGAAAGAAAAAGAGAAAGAAAGAAAGTGAAAGAAAGAAAGAAAGAAAGATAGAAAAAGAGAGAGAGCGAAATAAAGAGAGAGAGAGAGAAAGAAAGAAAGAAAAAACACACATGAAAGAAATAACGTAACAATCCTGCTACCTCGGAGCCCGAAAAAAAGAGAAAAAGAAAGAAAAAGAGAGATAGGGAGAAAGAAAAACAGAGAAAGAAAAAGAAAGAAAAAAAGAAAGAAAGAAAGGGAGAGAAAGAAAGATAGAAAAAGAGAGAGAGGGAAATAAAGAGAGAGAGAGAGAGAGAAAGAAAGAAAGAAAAAACACACATGAAAGAAATAAAGTAACAATCCCGCTACCTCGGAGCCAGAAAAAAAGAGAAAAAGAAAGAAAAAGAGAGATAGGGAGAAAGAAAGAACGAAAGAAAAAGAGAAAGAAAGAATGATAGAGAGAGAAAGAGAGGGAGAAAGAAAAACAGAGAAAGAAAAAGAGAAAGAAAGAAAGAAAGAGAAAGAAAAAGAGAAAGAAAGAAAGAGAGAGAAAGAAAGAAAGATAGAAAAAGAGAGAGAGGGAAATAAAGAGAGAGAGAGAGAGAGAGAAAGAAAGAAATAAAAAACACACATGAAAGAAATAACGTAACAATCCTGCTAGCTCGGAGCCAGAAAAAAAGAGAAAAAGAAAGAAAAAGAGAGATAGAGAGAAAGAAAGAAAGAACAAAAGAAAGAGAGAAAGAAAGAATGATAGAGAGAGAGAAAGAGAGGGAGAAAGAAAGAGAAAGAAAAAGAGAAAGAAAGAATGATAGAGAGAGAAAGAGAGGGAGAAAGAAAGAAAGAGAAAGAAAAAGAAAGAAAGAAAGAGAAAGAAAAAGAGAAAGAAAGAGAAAGAAAGAAAGATAGAAAAAGAGAGAGAGGGAAATAAAGAGAGAGAGAGAGAGAAAGAAAGAAAGAAATAAAAAACACACATGAAAGAAATAACGTAACAATCCTGCTACCTCGGAGCCAGAAAAAAAGAGAAAAAGAAAGAAAAAGAGAGATAGAGAGAAAGAAAGAAAGAACAAAAGAAAGAGAGAAAGAAAGAATGCTAGCGAGAGAGAAAGAGAGGGAGAAAGAAAGAAAGAAAGAAAGAAAGAAAGAAAGAGAAAGAAAAAGAGAAAGAAAGAAAGAGAGAGAAAGAAAGAAATAAAAAACACACATGAAAGAAATAACATAACAATCCTGCTACCTCGGAGCCAGAAAAAAAGAGAAAAAGAAAGAAAAAGAGAGATAGAGAGAAAGAAAGAATGATAGAGAGAGAGAGAGAGAGGGAGGGAGAAAGAAAGAAAGAGAGAAAAAGAGAAACAAAGAAAGAGAGAGAGAAAGAAAGAAAAAAAAGAGAGAAAGAAAGAAAAAAAGAAAGAAATAAAGAAAGAAAGAAAAAAAGAAAGATAGAAAGAAAGAAAGAAAAACAAAAGAGAGAAAGAAAGAGAGAGAGAGAAAGATAGAAATAAAGAAAGAGAGAGAGAGAAAGAAAGAGAAACAAATAAAGAAGATAAAAAACACACATAAAATAAATAACGTAACGATCCCGCTACCTCGGAGCCACTTGGAGTCGTATTTAATGGTGCGCAGAACGGGGCTCCTCTCCCCCAGGCTGCGGTAAATGACGGCGTCGCTCGCTTGGAAATCGGCCACGGTGGCGGAATACAGATTCCCATCTACAGAGAGAAAAAGAAAAAAAGTGTAAATAAAATAAAGGGCGGCAGCGGAGAGAGGACGGCAACGACGAGGCGTGTAATCGAAAAACACTCCACGCGCCGCGCTTCTGGCTGTTGTATAGCTAAAGTCAATTAGTTACAGTCTCGCCGCCATCGCCATCAAGCGCCGGGCAAAACGGGAAAGTTTGTGTAATATCCGCGGCCGGCGCTATTACCGCGTTTGTATCCCCCGTAATGGATGTTGTCTTCTTCATTTGTCTTTAATCAGACGCTTAAGTCCGTTTTTTTCTTTCTTCGCCGCCTCGGAGAAACTGTAAGTATCGACCTTCAGTGCTGCGCCGCGCTCCCATCATTATAACCCACCGCCGCCACCGACACCGCCGCCACCGCCGCTAATAATCTGCACATTAGGGTATTTTACTGGCGAATCACCGGACACTGACTGGGGATAGAGAGGCGTCATATTCTAATCGGTACAGTTATAAGAGAGAGAGAGAGAAAGAAAGAGGGAGAGTGAAAGAAAGAAAGGAAAAGAAAGAAAACAAAACATAAAGAGAGAAAGAAATAAAGAGAGAGAGAGAAAGAAGGAGAGAGAGAAAGAAAGAGAGAGAGAGGCTGACTGGGGCTAAAGAGGCGTCATATTCTAATGGGTACAGTTATAAGAGAGAGAGAGAGAAAGAAAGAGGGAGAGTGAAAGAAAGAAAGGAAAAGAAAGAAAACAAAACATAAAGAGAGAAAGAAATAAAGAGAGAGAGAGAAAGAAGGAGAGAGAGAAAGAGAGAGAGAGAAAGAAAGAGAGAGAGAGAGGCTGACTGGGGCTAAAGAGGCGTCATATTCTAATGGGTACAGTTATAAGAGAGAGAGAGAAAAAGAAAGAAAGAAAGAAAGAAAGAAAGAGGGAGAGTGAAAGAAAGAAAGGAAAAGAAAAGAAAGAAAACAAAAAATAAAGAGAGAAAGAAATAAAGAGAGAGAGAGAAAGAAGGAGAGAGAGAAAGAAAGAGAGAGAGAGGCTGACTGGGGCTAGAGAGGTGTGATATTCTAATGGGTACAGTTATAAGAGAGAGAGAGAAAAAGAAAGAAAGAAAGAAAGAAAGAAAGAGGGAGAGTGAAAGAAAGAAAGGAAAAGAAAAGAAAGAAAACAAAAAATAAAGAGAGAAAGAAATAAAGAGAGAGAGAGAAAGAAGGAGAGAGAGAAAGAAAGAGAGAGAGAGGCTGACTGGGGCTAGAGAGGTGTGATATTCTAATGGGTACAGTTATAAGAGAGAGAGAGAAAGAAAGAAAGAAAGAGGGAGAGTGAAAGAAAGAAAGGAAAAGAAAAGAAAGAAAGAGAGAGAAAGAAAACAAAAAATATAGAGAGAAAGAAATAAAGAGAGAGAGAGAAAGAAGGAGAGGGAGAAAGAGAGAGAGAGGCTGACTGGGGCTAGAGAGGCGTCATATTCTAATGGGTACAGTTATAAGAGAGAGAAAGAATTAAAGAGAGAGAGAAAGAAAGTGGGAGAGAAAAAGAAAGAAAGAGAAATATAGAAAGAAAGAAAAAAAGAGAGAGAAAGAAAACAAAAAAGAAAGAGAGAGAAATAAAGAGAGAGAAAGAAATAAAGAGAGACAGAGAGAAATAAGGAGAGAGAGAGAGAGAGAGAAAGGAAGATACATAGAAAAAAAGAAAGAGAAAGAACGAGAGAGAGAGAGAGAGAGAGAGAGAGAGAGAGAGAAAGAAAAAAAAAGAAAGAAAGAGAGAGAAAGGGAGAGAAAGAAAAAAAAAGAAAGAAAGAGAGAAAAAGGGAGAGAGAGAATGAAATTAAGAGAGAGAGAAAGAGAAAGCACCACTGAGTTCTGTTCACTGGAGCTAATAATCTGCACATTAGGGTATTTTATTGGCGGATCACCGGACACTGACTGGGAATGGAGAGGTGTGATTACCTAATGCGTTCAGTTATAAGAGAGAGAAAGAAGCAAAGAGAGAGAGAGAGAAAGAAAGAGAGAGAAAGAGAAAGAAAGAAAGAAAGAGAAAGAACGAAAGAAAGAGAGAAAGAGAGAGTAAGAAAGAAAGAGAAAGAAAGAGAGATAGAGAAAGAGAGAGAGAGAGAGAGAGAGAAAGATGGTGATGTATGTTGGGCGCTATAATACCAGTAGAGCGCTGCAGCGAGCGAGAGGTAGTGCCAGCTCAGTGCAACCGACTCTCAGCGACTCACACCATATTCATCAAAAATTCACACTCACAGAACGTCGGCGCTCTGGATCTGGGCGCTGTAGCATAGAGCGCCAGACGCTGTGTGATTAAAGTCTGTTTTTGAACACATATCCACCAGTAACAAAGCGAAAACACACGGAATGACATTGTTATAACACTGTGACATTAACACTTTAGCGCCAGACCTGTAATGACAATTCTGCATAAAAAAATAAAAAGTCCAAAAAGTTTTCAAAAATGACATTTAATAGGCCAGGAGCCAGGAGGAGAAAAAATGAAAAGAAAACCCTGTTTAAAGTGAAGAAAAGGAACATCCATTGAAATGTATGGGAGAGCGACAGGTAGCGACAGGTAATACCTGGCCTCTGGAAGCTAGAGCGCCGGCGCTATACGCTGAGCCGCCTGTAATAATACATGTGACGCTACATGGCGCTGTTAGAGTCGCTAACCAGATTCACTTTGATAAATGTGGTATTGCGTACAGCGCCCGGCGTTCACCGTTCGCTACGAGGCGCTATCCCTTGAGGAATAAACCCCTTAGACTCTCCCTTTAACGGTTGGAAGAGGATCTAAGAGGATCACTGAAAAATAGTCATCCTCTGGATAAATCGAGAATCCCTGGCGGCGGGTTATGAGGCCGCCAATCCAACGCACAAAGAAAATATTAGCGCTTAATGGAACGCGATAACGCCTCATTAGCAGATTAGGACATTTGCATATCAGCATAAATCATTTCAGCAATTTGTAAATAATAAATCAAGAAAATGAAGCCAACCCACAACAACAACAACATAGCGAGCGGGAATAATTACTATAATGATGGGCTACGGGGAATAAGACATTGCGCTGCCATAAGCAGCAAAGGGTGGGGGGCGGGGCTTAACCCCTTCTACTGAAGACTCTACATCGTTATAGGCTTTGGGTTCCTATTAGTGGAAGTATTAAGAAATATTAATGATGGACACGAGGGTAACAATTAAGGCAGTATGAGCTAAATGCTTCCTATTCCTCTCTCATAATGCTCAACATTGGTCATCTCTTCTGATTGATGTGGTCCACCAGACCACCAGGTCTACATCAAGACCATCAGGTCCACCAGACCACCAGGTCTATATCAAGACCATCAGGTCCACCAGACCACCAGGTCTACATCAACCACTGCCTATCATCTCTTTTTCGAGCAACACATGGTCTGCGTTGACCTCAGCTTGACCAGCTTTGGTGGAGCAATCCTGAGACCCCAAACCTGGACACCATCAGGGGCTTAACTATAGAAGACCTGAGGTATTCATAGACTCCTAAATCGCCTGCTATAGTCCATGAGGGTAACAATTAAGGCAGCATGAGCAATATGCTTCCAATTCCTCACTCATAATGCCCAACATTGGTCTTCTCTTCTGGTTGATGTGGCCATTGCCTACACCAACCATGGCCTGTCATCTCATTTACGAGCCAACTTTGCCTGCGTTGTCCCCCTTATATCATGCTGTCTCTGGAAGTTCCTGACATCTTTCAAGAGTTCTCCTGTTAACATTTAATCCAATCAAAACCTGCTGGTTTAATCTTGAGGACCACAACATGGGGACACCGCCATCACCATCAGTGTGTCCATAGACCTTACGTTGCCCATCATAGTGACAATGGCAAACATTAAGATAGTTTGGGCCAGATGACTTCTATCTCTCTCTTATAATGACCAAGATCGGCCTTGTCTTCTGGTCTTTGAATCTACACTGTCTACACCAACCACTGCCTATCATACCTTTTTAAAGCAACACATGGTCTGCGTAGACCTCAGCTTGACCAGCTTTGGTGGAGCAATCCTAAGAACTTTAACTTGGACTCACACCATCAGGGGCTTAAATAGAGAAGACAAGATGTAGGAGTCTATGGACACATCAGGTCTTCTCTAGTTAAGCCCCTGGTGGTGTGTATCCAGATTGTGGTCCTTACGAATGTTCAACAAAAGCTTTGAGTGGATTGAATGTTGTAGTGATAACATGCAAGACTCTGAATAATTACAGGCAAGAACAGCCAGAAACAGTGTTTGACGTGGTTGCTCATCAAGCTGAGGTCAAGGCAGGCAATGTGTTTCATGATTGAGATGATAAACAGTGGGTGATTCAGACCACACATGCTCAACCCTCCCCCTCAAGGGCCACCAGCAGGCCAGGTTTTGCAGATTTCCACACAGATGCACAGGTGAAGTCATTAATGGTCAGACTGAGCTGTAGACTGAGGACTAATTACTTCACCTGCACATCAGAGTGGAGATCTGCACAACCTGACCTGTTGGTGGCCCTTGAGGATGAGGCCTGAGCACCACTGAATGTAGATTCAAAGACCAGAAGACAAGACAAATGTTGGTAGATTTAAGTGATGAACAGGAAGCATCTGGCCCATATTGTCCTAATGTATGCCATGGACAACCTCATGGGCAACAGCAGGTGATGCATTAGTCTATGGACACACTGGGTCCTCTCCAGTTAAGCTTTGATGGTGGTGTCCCCACATTGGGATCCTCAGGACTTTGCCACCCAAGCTTGGAGTGGATTGAATTTTATATTCATAACAGGAGAACCATTGTAAGATGAGAAGAACTGCCAGGTACAGCAGTGAACATGGTATACAGAGGTCAACGCAAGCAAAGGTCCTATGGGTCAAACCTGGCTTTAGTGGGTTATAGAAACACAACATAGGAATATGGTCAGAGGCCTGAGATGCAAGTCCAGGTGAGGCCTATGTAGGTTCCCATGCTACCTGAGGTTGATGTTCTATAATAGAGAAGGCCGCAGACATAGCTTACCAATCGTCCGTTATGGAGTCTAATCTGGGCATTTCAGTTAACATAGAATAGGAGCCGAAGAAATAAAGTGTCAGTTAATTTCACTAGCCTGTTCCTCGCGCATTGAAGGATTAGGGAGGATTATTGGTCTCCTCAGGACTAATCCCGTTTAATTCGCGCTGCGTCTTTATTGCCTGTAAAAAAAAGTCCTTTGTGCTTTGGGCATGCAAGCCCCAGAAAATCCCAGCCGTGCCTCGCCTGTGTTTTCCTCAACCCCCTGCCTCACTTCAAGTTAATAAGAATGTGAGGTGCGTGCTGGAGAGGACAAGTGGATTCCTTCAAGTCGGGTTGGGGAGACGAGCTGAAGGTCACAATGACTCGTTAAGAGTTACAATTATATAATGACTTTGCGGAAGGGAGGCTTACCCGCGAAGAGGGCGACGTTGGTTTGTTTAGCATCAAAAGGGCACCGCGCTTGACCGTTGAACTCTTCGCCTTCCTGTTCCATGGTCTTGATCTGTTTTTATATTGACAAAAAAAAAACATGAAACATCAACAATTAGAGTCAGGTTGGTTGCAATGGTCAACAAAACAATGCATCCTACACATTGATAGGGGTCTGGTAGACTGGGCAATTGCCAGGGCCCCTGGCATCATCAGGGGCCCACTGAGGCTCACACTTGGTCATCATATTATTTTACAGTGGACCCGAACCACTGAATGCCAGGTGTTGTGTGCAGACCTGCTCATGGCTGGCCTCAGCAACAATGGAGATGATCAGCAACAATGGAGAAGGTGGCATGGAATGGAGGGCAATTGATGGAAGCTCAGAAGGTGGCCAGAACCGGGTGACAACTGACAAGGCCTGGAGGGCGATCAACAGCAGGCGATGACTCATTTGTGGCAGTGGAGCTGAAAGGTGACATCATGTGACTCACTACTTTAGGGCCCATTAAGACTCTCTTGCCCAAGCGTCCCCACAAACCTGGAAGATTGCTGGTAGATATTGATCTCTGAATTTTTTTTTTTTTTTTTTGCTGAAAAGTTTCTTCTTTTAATTTTTGTTTTGCTTTGGTTTTGTTTTTAAGCTGCTTTTACAATGGTTCGACCATCTTTTAGCTCAGTGCCCTATATTGCGTCTGTTTTTTTTAAAGACCTTAGGTAGCCCAGCCTCCAAGTCTTGACCCAAAGCCTTGCTCCAGCACCAGAGCCCTTCTACGAGCTGTGTACATTTTTCGGCCTAACCTAGTCTTGCTTTGGATTTGTTTTTATCCTGGCTCTGGCATTCACTGTACATTTCCAAGGACCTGGATTCTGACATGTCAAGTCTTGGGGTAGCTATCTGGGTAGATAGCTCCTGGATTAGGAAGACCCCCCACATCTCTACCCTCAATTCCTGAAAGGAACCAGCTAACCCTAATAAAGCAATTTATCCCTGTAATGTTTTTACCCTTCCCATGGTCAGTCCTGACTCTATGTAGGGGCTTGGGTATACCTAGAACATGCCAGTTAACTAATAAGAACCCATACATATAGAGTTATTAAGACATCCAGCCCTTTTGTGGTTTCCATGAAAGTGTATAGGCAGTGCAGTACCCTAAATTAGACTCGACCCATAGACTAACATTAGGCCATAGGCTAGAATGGGGATTGTTGTTGAAGGTGAGGTAATAAGGGTGGTTAATCATAACAGGCTGTTGAGTTGAAACATAGTTATAACTTGAGGGGTAGTGATTGGTTAGAGGGGTTAGAGAGCAACCTAGTCAGATGTCGGACATGAGGCCGAACATGTGATGGAATGTTCTGGAAGGTAGCTAGAAGGGATATAGGGAAACCCCAGTTCCAAAGCCATGTGTGATTCACCATTCTTGAATTGTAACGGAGCAGGAATCCTGACTCTCACTGAGAGAGAAGGGAGAGATCCAGCAAGGATAGAGTTCTCCTTGGGAAGCTAAGCCTTTCTATTAAATAAAAAGGAACTCTGCTTTCATCTCCTGGACTAGTGTTCATCCTTCCAAGTGGCAACTGTACGCTAACCCTTACCTACTTACACACACACATAGAGCACCCTGGGCCCAGAAGAACCTGCTCCCTACCGCCCGCAGCGAACACCAGGTGCGCGAGGGCTATATCTACAAACAATTCTCTGAACAGGACACCTCCATATGGTGCCTTTTGGGTGACTGACTGGTAAAGTATGTCTGTGGGTCTTTGCATTAAAAAAACAGCTTCAGGCAGCATGGGAACCTACTTAGTAGTCTCAATTGGACTTGAATCTCAAGCCTCTTACCATAAGCCTAGGTTGGGTTTTTATACCCCACCGCTGCCTAGTCCTAGCCTAGCCCTGCAACTCTATACCCTCATTCCCAACGACTGTCCCTAATTTAGCTACTAACCCTACTTTGGGTATCCATGTTATATTTCTAGCCTCCTCCATAGCCAATCCTGACTTTACTCTACAAATCCCTGGACCGAGAAACTTGCATGTGGTACCCTGGGATGGCTGTCTGGTCAAAGAGTTCTTCTTTCAGAGAGACCACCAAAACTCTGTACCCTCAAAGGGAAACCAATCAACCCTTATAAAGCATTTAACCATACATTTGTGATCCCAATTATATTTTTTACCCTTCCCATTTCTGACTTCGACAATATAATTCCCTAAACCGGGACACCCTCATGTGATGTCTTGGGATGGCTTCCTGGTAAGCTTGCCTCAGGCAACATGGGAACCTTGGGCTTTTTACCATAGGCCTATGTTGGATATCTATAACTCACTGCAGCCTGGTCAGATAGTTCTTTTTTGAATCATTTGCAATCATCCTGCATTAAGAGACAGATTAAAAATGGTTGTTAACCAGGTCCCCCCCCCCTCTCGGGGCCTTTACCGCTTTGGAGCCTCCACCACTTGTTATCAAAGGCAGAGAATTATCTACAGTAACTTATGGTGGGCCGCCACAAGTAGCTGACCTCCAGCCGGTTCATACTAGTCCCTGGTAGTAACCCCAAGGAGAAGCCGTGGGTGCACGGCGGAGCGCGCGGGGCAGCAGCTTGGCCTCCAGGTATCATCTCTCCACGTACTGGGTGGTATTTACCTTCTTATTCTGAGCTTATGTTTGATCACATGTTGTTACATTGTTTTTTGTAAGCCCTTGTCTTTGTACTCTGGCTGGTATTATACAGCAAATTCAATACCTTGCACATTGTTTATATTGTTGCTTTATATCTTAGCACTGGTCACTTTATCTACTTAGGGTGGGTTAGCAGATTTTGACACTTTAACCGCCGCTGTGGCGGTACTTTTTTGTATTAGTTTTTCAATAGGTTGAATATATTTGTTGCAATACACATTATACTTGTTTGCACTGTTCATAGAGTTTTTAGATTGGGTTAGTTTTCTAGAGTAGTAGTAGTGCTTTAGGCAGGGCTTTTTTTGATATGCACATTTGTATTTTTAATTTTTATTACCCTGCCGCCCGTACTTGGTGTTATTATTAATTGCTATAAATAAGTATATTGATGAATTATTGATGTTCAATGTTGCAGATTGTTTGTCATGTATCCCGGAGGCCATTCATTAGTGTTTTTAATTTAGTCCTGTGTGTTTTTGTGGTTTTTAATTGATTATTTACTTACAATAAATCTATAAGCTTGATTGTACCCGCTGGAGTGGCCATTAATGTGTGTAAATTCTAAGTGTTTTTTTTTTTTTCTTGAAGTTTTAGTCCCTGGTATGAGGCGTTCTATACTCCCGAATGCCGAATACATTTACTCCCTTGGACCCCTTACCAGTTCCCAAAATGTTAAAAATATGTAAAAAGCACTCCCTCTTCTTGTCCCCTGCCAGGTGGCACCCTATCTTCAAGTCTGCTGAGTTAAGGGCTCCTTTCTGGTTCTGATGCTGGGGCTCCATCGGCATCAGTAATAAGGGGGACACAGGTCCCCCTTCCTCCCACTTGGTGGCCTGCCAAGCTAATGCCGGGAAAGTAACCACAGAGGTAGAGCCTTGTCGGCTCCCCCCCTGTGATTAATGACATCACTGGAGGGGAAGGACATGGAGGGGATTCCTGGGGAGGAGGGAGGAGGGGAGGACCTGTGTCCCCCCTCACTACAGATACCAACTGGGCAGCTTGGAACTGCAGACCACCAGACCAGGACGGAGCACGGACCTGAAGAGAGAATGCTGCAAGGCAGGGGACAGTAGGAGGAAGGTGCTGAAAAGTGAGTTTTTTTTAATGTAGTTTTTCTGTATTAACAGTTTGTCAATTGGTATGGCCTTCCTATACCAGTTAGTGGTGGCCACCGGATGATTTGATCTGGGTCAACCCTATTGCCCGAATCCGAAGCCCATCACTAACCACCACACTTAATCTGGTCCTGCCTGTGATGTTTCTATGTCGTTTCCCTTCCCCCCCAAACCCTATTGTCCTACCTATCTGACCTACCCTCCTGCATTTGTCATTGTCTTCCCAGTTCCCAATTCCATCCTATGCTGCCTATCATACCACTTTTTTTCGTTGCTTGGGAACTTTTGGCTAATGACTTGGTCACGGATCGTTAGTTTGATTTTTCATTATCATTATCTCTACGTTACTAGTTACTTACTAGGTACCCATCATTATCTAAGCTCCTGCTGAAGTCTACCAGGGACACTAAGTACTTATCAGCTCAACCTAAGTTCATCGCCTTGGGGCTGAATGCAGTTGTGTACAGAAATAAATGCTGATTCCAGCAATGCGAAGATGCGGCACAAACAGCGTTGCATAATTTCTTAGCGTTAGCAGTTCCAGGGACGGTCTATGTCGCATGTATCTATTCAGACTGAACCAGTTGCAGTAGGATTTATTTTAGAAGTACTTCTCGCCTTGTGTAATTTCATTATGGCTGAAGTTTAAACCGGACCCTCACCCTGAATAAGAGCCTATCTTATATGTCTCCCCCCCGTACAGATTGCCCACATTAATCCAGACCCTCACCCTGAATAAGAGCCTATCTTTTATGTTCCCCCCCTATACATACAGATTGCTCACATTAATCCAGACCCTCACCCTGAATAAGAGCCTATCTTTTATGTTCCCCCCCTATACATACAGATTGCTCACATTAATCCAGACCCTCACCCTGAATAAGAGCCTATCTTATATGTTCCCCCCTGTACATACATATTGCCCACATTAATCCAGACCCTCACCCTGAATAAGAGTCTATTTTATATGTTTCCCACACCCTGTACATACAGATTGCTCACATTGATCCGGACCCTCACCCTGAATAAGAGTCTATCTTAAATGTTTCCACACCCTGTACATACAGATTGCCCCCATTTAAAATTGTTCTTCCTGTATCTACTGCATTTTCTGAGCCTTTAAACATCCAGGATGGCAGCACATGGAGTCTCAGGCTGCCTGCAAACAGGAAGTGCCTTCTGACTGTGCCGCTCTGCATTCTGGGATTGCAGTCCTTTTCCTGAACCCAGCTCTGCTCTGTCTGTGCAAAGTACAGCTATAACCCTGCCCTCATGCATTTTTGCCCCCTCTTCTCTTCTCAGTATGTAATGCTTCTGAGGCAAGATCCTAGAGTCCCGAACAGAGTTGCAGCCCAGTGGGGGAAATAATAAAAAGTAAGTGACTAAAAAACCTAAAATGTATTAATTTTAGATGCTGGGGAATAATTTTTTAAGGGTTTGGGCTTTTCATTAAATGATGCTGAAGGTCTGGTTAAAGCAGGGGAGCCAACACCTAGAGGAAAATCTAACCTGGAAGACATTGAAAAGTAATGGAATCTATCACAAGTTTTGGGTTGACAAAGTTGAAACCTAATGCAAGGACTGACATTGATGGGCCCCTGAACCAGCCATGTGCTAGCTGTGTTTGATCCAAGTCTGCTGCTCTCTCTATTAAGCCACCTGCTTTCGTGCCCTTCATAGTCTGTATTGGGGCTAATGCCCTTCATAGTCTGTATTGGGGCTAATGCCCTTCATAGTCTGTATTGGGGCTAAAGCTCTTCATAGTCTGTATGGGGGCTAATGCCCTTCATAGTCTGTATTGGGGCTAATGCCCTTCATAGTCTGTATTGGGGCTAAAGCTCTTCATAGTCTGTATGGGGGCTAATGCCCTTCATAGTCTGTATTGGGGCTAATGCCCTTCATAGTCTGTATTGGGGCTAACGCCCTTCATAGTCTGTATTGGGGCTAACGCCCTTCATAGTCTGTATTGGGGCTAACGCCCTTCATAGTCTGTATTGGGGATAATGCCCTTCATAGTCTGTATTGGGGCTAAAGCTCTTCATAGTCTGTATTGGGGCTAATGCCCTTCATAGTCTGTATTGAGGCTAACACCCTTCATAGTCTGTATTGAGGCTAACGCCCTTCATAGTCTGTATTGGGGCTAATGCCCTTCATGGTCTGTATTGGGGCTAATGCCCTTCATGGTCTGTATTGGGGCTAACACCCTTCATAGTCTGTATTGGGGCTAATGCCCTTCATAGTCTGTATTGGGGCTAATGCCCTTCATGGTCTGTATTGGGGCTAACGCCCTTCATAGTCTGTATTGGGGCTAACACCCTTCATAGTCTGTATTGGGGCTAACGCCCTTCATGGTCTGTATTGGGGCTAACGCCCTTCATGGTCTGTATTGGGGCTAACGCCCTTCATAGTCTGTATTGGGGCTAACGCCCTTCATAGTCTGTATTGGGGCTAACGCCCTTCATAGTCTGTATTGGGGCTAACGCCCTTCATGGTCTGTATTGGGGCTAACGCCCTTCATAGTCTGTATTGGGGCTAACGCCCTTCATGGTCTGTATTGGGGCTAACGCCCTTCATAGTCTGTATTGGGGCTAACGCCCTTCATAGTCTGTATTGGGGCTAACGCCCTTCATAGTCTGTATTGGGGCTAATGCCCTTCATAGTCTGTATTGGGGCTAACGCCCTTCATAGTCTGTATTGGGGCTAACGCCCTTCATAGTCTGTATTGGGGCTAACGCCCTTCATAGTCTGTATTGGGGCTAATGCCCTTCATAGTCTGTATTGGGGCTAATGCCCTTCATAGTCTGTATTGGGGCTAATGCCCTTCATGGTCTGTATTGGCGCTAATGCCCTTCATGGTCTGTATTGGGGCTAATGCCCTTCATGGTCTGTATTGGGGCTAATGCCCTTCATGGTCTGTATTGGGGCTAATGCCCTTCATGGCCTGTATTGGGGCTAATGCCCTTCATGGTCTGTATTGGGGCTAATGCCCTTCATGGTCTGTATTGGGGCTAATGCCCTTCATGGTCTGTATTGGGGCTAATGCCCTTCATGGTCTGTATTGGGGCTAATGCCCTTCATGGTCTGTATTGGGGCTAACGCCCTTCATGGTCTGTATTGGGGCTAACACCCTTCATAGTCTGTATTGGGGCTAATGCCCTTCATGGTCTGTATTGGGGCTAACGCCCTTCATGGTCTGTATTGGGGCTAACGCCCTTCATAGTCTGTATTGGGGCTAACGCCCTTCATAGTCTGTATTGGGGCTAACGCCCTTCATAGTCTGTATTGGGGCTAACGCCCTTCATGGTCTGTATTGGGGCTAACGCCCTTCATAGTCTGTATTGGGGCTAACGCCCTTCATGGTCTATATTGGGGCTAACGCCCTTCATAGTCTGTATTGGGGCTAACGCCCTTCATAGTCTGTATTGGGGCTAATGCCCTTCATAGTCTGTATTGGGGCTAATGCCCTTCATAGTCTGTATTGGGGCTAATGCCCTTCATAGTCTGTATTGGGGCTAACGCCCTTCATAGTCTGTATTGGGGCTAACACCCTTCATAGTCTGTATTGGGGCTAATGCCCTTCATAGTCTGTATTGGGGCTAACACCCTTCATAGTCTGTATTGGGGCTAATGCCCTTCATGGTCTGTATTGGGGCTAATGCCCTTCATAGTCTGTATTGGGGCTAATGCCCTTCATAGTCTGTATTGGGGCTAACGCCCTTTATGGTCTGTATTGGGGCTAACGCCCTTCATAGTCTTTATTGAGGCTATTGCCCTTCATAGTCTGTATTGGGGCTATTGCCCTTCATAGTCTGTATTGGGGCTAACGCCCTTCATAGTCTGTATTGGCGCTAATGCCCTTCATGGTCTGTATTGGGGCTAACGCCCTTCATAGTCTGTATTGGGGCTAACGCCCTTCATGGTCTGTATTGGGGCTAACGCCCTTCATATTCTGTATTGGGGCTAAAGCTCTTCATAGTCTGTATTGGGGCTAATGCCCTTCATAGTCTGTATGGGGCTAATGCCCTTCATAGTCTGTATTGGGGCTATTGCCCTTCATAGTCTGTATTGGGGCTAACGCCCTTCATAGTCTTTATTGGGGCTATCGCCCTTCATAGTCTGTATTGGGGCTAACGCCCTTCATAGTCTGTATTGGGGCTAACGCCCTTCATAGTCTGTATTGGGGCTAATGCCCTTCATAGTCTGTATTGGAACTAATGCCCTTCATAGTCTGTATTGGGGCTAATGCCCTTCATAGTCTGTATTGGGGCTAACGCCCTTCACAGTTTGTATTGGGGCTAATGCCCTTCATAGACGCTATTGTCTGTAATAGGGCCCAGACCCTCTATTGTCTGTAATATGTTGCCTATAATGGGGCCTACATCCTTCATAGTCTGTACTGGGGTCAAGACCCTCAGTAGTCTCTACTGGAGCCCAGACCTTTTATTGTCTGTACTGGGGCCCAAACCCTCCATTGTCTGTCTGTTTTTGCTGTATACCGATTGCCCTCTCAGTTTTCAGTCTCCCAACTCTGCAACCACAACAGGACTGCCTAGGCCTTAGTGTACCCTCCTCCATTTGGGGCTCTGCTGAAGATGTGTATAGGTTATGGGCTCTCTGTGAAGTACCGAACCTCATACACCCCCCTGGTGTACTGAACCACTTTTAGTAAAGGACCATATACAGACATCCAGTGAGAGGTGAAGGTCTTGGCAAGGGGGCTATCGCGGGGGGGGGGGGGGTTGGTTAGAAATCTATGGATTACACAGGCAAAGCTATAAAAGGCTGGGATGGATGGGGCAGAGCTGGGGGACAGGAAGGGATGGGGCTGACCTGGAGGGACAGAGATGGATGGGGCAGAGATGGCGGGATAGGGATGGATAGGGCTTAGCTGGGGCAGCAGGACAGGATTGGATGGGGCAAAGAGATAGAGAAGCCAAGTTTGTGTGTACCTTGCAATGCCACTTCCCACCCATGCAGTACTTCATATTGTAATGCTAGGTGCCAAGGAGCAGAGTCATGACACTGGCCCTATATCGCTGATCAAGTAAAGGGGGAAGCTCAGTGTTTAAAGGTGTCAGGGCAGGGGTCCAGAAATCTGGCACCGAGGTCCGGATTCGGATCCAGGTCCGCCATTTGAGTACCTCTGGTCTAGAGTATATATGTTCCCAGCCTGCTACTCTGCTTTTCTTTTTCTAACCGGTGCCTCTTCTCACCTGTTCCCAGCTTACAACTCTGCTCCCCAGTTCCCAACCTGCTACCCTGCTTACCTGTTCCCAGTCTGTGCCTCTACTTACATGTTCCCAGCCAGTGACCATTGCTATGGCCTCAAGGGAGGAATTAGCTGCCCAGCTTAGAGCTGCCTCAGTCTCCACTGTGCCGATACCTAAACCATAAAATTCCCAAACTGCCCTGAGTGCCCTGAGTTCGCCCACGCATGACACCTACCTTGTAATTCCGGCACATGGGGTTAAAGGAATTGGTGCCACAAGCGATGAGACTTTGGTCGTTCTTGATGACCAGAACCTTGATGTAATTGTAGCACTCATCCTGAAAAAAGGAATAACGCATATTTAAATTCCAAACAAAGGGACAATCAAGATCACATAAAAATATACAAAATTTATGGTAGAATCCATGAAAAAAAAAAAGGAACGTTCTTACAATCCAAGCAATCCAGCAAGCTTCTGTGGTAGGCTATTACACAGATTTATAGTTCTTATGGTAAAAAATGATTGTAGCCTCTGGAGTCGGAATCTTTTTTTTGTCCAGATGGAGGGCGTGCCCCCTTGTCTTTAGAGAGGATTACTTCAAGGATACTTGAAATAGAGTTTCCCCATATTTTTTGTATTGGCCATTTATATATTCATACATGTCTTCATAGACATCTTCTCTCAAGATTAAACATATTGAATTCCTGTAATCTTTCTTCGTAACTAAGACCCTTCATTCCACTTATAAGTTTGGTGGCTCTCATCTGCACCCTTTCCATAATCAAAGCATCCCTTTAGGTGAGGGTGCACCAGTGCCTTGTAGAGCCAAAATGACTCACCTATCCCATAATTCTATGCCTCTATTAATACATGATAATATCTTGGTGGCCTTAGAAGCAGCTGCTTGGTATTGCATGCTCTTATTTAGCCTGTGGTCTATCAGTACCCCCAGATCCTTCTCAACAAGTGATTCTCCCAATTTTACTCCTCCGGCCTTCAGGTTAATAGACCCCAAGTGCATGACCTTACATTTCTCCACATTGAACTTCATTTGTAGCCTTTGTTTCCCTCATTTTACCTATATATATATATATATATATATATATATATATATATATATATATATTATATATATATATATATATATATATATCAAGCTTTTTAAACAAACTTTGATTCGATTTTTCATCTCTGGAATAAAAATGTGGGATTAAAAAAAAAAGAAAACCCTAAATCTATTCCGTGTTTGACTGTTGTTCTGCTTTATCTAAGGATTGCATGGGAAATTTTGAATGGTAATGCTTGAAAGGCCTAAGAAACTTGAAAAAAAGGCCTTGAATCAACACATTCCTTTCATCCGAATACTGATCGTTATTCAGAAGCCGGGACTTTGTGTCCAGATCATATCAATAAAAAGATACGACTAAACACTGCCGGAGTACAAACAATAGGTAAACATTGAAAGAAAAAAGACATCTTGAATATTCAATGGCTGGCTTCGGTTTCCAACAAAAATCTTTATTCATGAAAAGGGGGCCTCTTGTTTTTACTAGGTAGACTCAAACCAACGTGACAGTTACCTACAAATATCGGCAATGACGAATGACCGGTTGGCAAAGAAACGTACAAGAGGGGCCTCGACAGATGACAAATAGCGGAGCTGTTCTTTAAATGGCACCCCTTTCCCCAGACAATAACAAATTCTCTTGCCGTACATCCTGCAGGCACCAGTGTGTACGTGACAGGTTCTCCATCATATTTGAAGTCTTGGAAGCTGTGGCACCACAAAATGTCGTAGGATGGATCGGTTGTCCGTGGTACATTGATGAATTACTGACTCCAAAACCTCAATTACAGTTAAAAAAGCTTTTTTTTTCTTTATATATTTAAATACAAAAGAACTTGTGACATAATTGGCTGTAGATGAGGGAAGCCATTTTTGTGTGCGTAGAGCTAAGGCCGAAGAAGGTTGGAATCGGTTACAATACCCCAGGCCCAGGCAAAGTAAATCACCAAGCACTCAGGGAGGTTTGGGAATTTGTCCATTAGCCAAGAGGATAATTCCTAACTGGAGGCGGGGGTGGACTGGCAATTTCATGGAGAATTCCTGGTGAGCTCCATTGCTTTATGGCCTAATAGGCTGGGTGTGGCCTCCAGTATTTCACCCAGAGCTTAGACATTGCTTTCCCCACTTCCCCTCCACTTTCTGCCTCCCAACACCTCTCCTCATACATAGGCCCATTGTAACATCCCCCAGCAATGACAACCCTGTCCACGAAATGTGAATGGAACCCCGTGCAAATATTAAATGGGCCCCTTTTGAGTCTCATACATTAAACTGTTTTCTGTTGGATGCAGTGGGGCTGGAGCTGAGGAGACATACACTCAAACATCCAGCAAGGAGGCTCACCAAGGGTAGTCCAGGAGACAATTAGGAACACATAAGTGAGACATCATGTAGACTACAAAGGGAAGAGCCAGTCAATCACAGACAAGATGCACAGAAAAAAGTAGGTGGCGCAACAAGAAAGATGATCTTTACACAATTTGTATGGCACTTTAACTGTGTCCTGAAAAAATCGAATACCGGTCTAGTACAGAAGGGGAGGGTACAGAATGATGTACTAAAACGTAGCACTTGCTATCGTACTTGAACAATGTTCGATCTCAGGAAAGTACTGTATCTCTTGGCTTGTGTTCCACCTGCAACCACCCACATGTACATTGGAGGTTTTCGATCATGTTTTTTGACCATAAGATTAAGATAAAGAAGAAATGTTACGCTGATGCTTCCTAAATCCTCGGTGCAAACACTTAATTGTACAATTGTACAGGCAAATTGGGACATCAGTAAGCTATATGGGACTTTCACTACAACGTTACAATAACAACACTAGTCAAGATATCATGGCCATTCTGCACCACAGGTCTGTAGACCTTTAGACGCTGAGCAAGGAATCAAGTGTCTTCCCCAGAGTGTAATGTCTGCACTGTAACGGAGATAGGCAAACAGAACATCAGGGAGGTCCAATGACAAACCAAACAAAATCTGAAGATGTAGTCAAGCAAAGGTCACGTATGGTGGCAATGGCTTAGAGCTGAGGTCATAAATTTGAGGAGTTAACAGCAAAACAAAACAGGAGCACACCCAACAGACTGCAATGTGCACAAACAGCCCTTTGTCTGAGGCTAAAAAGAAGTACTTATGAGAGAAACATCAGCTGCTTCATCTCCTCTTGCCCTCGGCAATGTCTCGACAAATACGAGGACGTCAGACAAACGTGGTCTTTTAATTCATTAATAGAGGGGCCAAATTGTGACAACACAAACTTTTAGAATGGGGACATCTCATGCTTAATCGAGTACTGTCTTGATTGCGAAATACATGAGGATCTTTTAGTTCTTCAAGCGTTTTACTGACTAAGTATTTTGCCTAATACCGGCAGCAACAATGCTACCCTGATGGCAGCAACAAATGAGGATCTTTTAGTCCTTGTTATTAGTTTGATCACTTCCTGGTCGTACTCCTGCATTACCCTGATGGCAGCAACGAATGAGGATCTTCTAGTTCTTATTATTGGTTTGATCACCTCCTGGTCGTACTCCTGCCACTACCCTGATAGCAGCAATGAATGAGGATCTTCTAGTCCTAATTATTGGTTTGATCACCTCCTGGTCATACTCCTGCACTACCCTGATGGCAGCAATGAATGAGGATCTTCTACGTATTAGGCTTATAGGTATGTAATGACTAGAAGAATCATTTTGCCCAAGTGATTGTAAAAGAACCAGCACTCCAAAGTTAATCAATCAAGTCAATTGTCTTCCATAATTATCCAAATAGTCAAAGAGGTCAACGTTTCAGGAGAACAGGGAGGCCTTCCTCAGGACCAAGCTGTTTGCATATTTGACTATTTGGATAATTATGGAATACAACTGACGTGGTTGATCAACTTTGGAGTGCTGGTTCTTTCAACAATCTCTTGGACTGGTGGCATCTCCGCGAACCGATGTACCCACAACTTCTGACCTTTATTATTGGTAAGAGTGCAGACCATTTGGACCATTTTGCACAGTACCTAAAGCAATGTCTCTCTAGATTAACCAAATTCATGTTCCTATAAGATATAGCTTCCAAAATGATTTTTGACACATCTACCCTTCACTTCCATGATGGCAGTCATGTTTAAAAATGTTCTACTTCCTGTAAAGCAAGATAACCCTGAACCACAAAGTTTCCGTAAACCCGGTCTTCAAACTTTTGTCAGCACAAGGAGTTAGAGCCAACGCAATCTGTCCATATTTATATAACGCCAGCCTGACACCAATAATTTATCCTTGTTGAGCACCTTGAAAGGGATCAATAATGCCGACCAACTGCATACAATCCAGCAGATTAGATAATGAAAAGCCCCTGGAATCGATTGGAGCCAATCAAATGCTGACATTGCTGAAAGTGGATAAAAAATACTTTCAAATGACAAGTTCTTCTATAACTTGTTTTTTTTAGAAAGTCTAATTTTGTAGATCAGGATATATTCAAAAAATGAGAAAATATAAAGATGAAAGAAATTGTAATAAGTCCAAATAATAATAATACAATTTATATATATCAAAAAAATTAAATTCAAAAATATAAATAATAATAAAATGAAAAAAAATACTATATTACTTATTATAATACAATAGTAATAAAATATTCACAGTCCAAAATAGCTAATATAAATGGCGCAGCTCATATAAATAACAGTGCTGCATTGGGATATATTTTAAAAATGAAAAGATTGGAAAAAATTGTAACAAGAACAAATAATAAAAAAACAAACAAAAATAAAAAATATAAAATACTAAAATATAATAAATAATATTCATCATCATTTTTATATTATTATTATTATTATTATTATTATTATTATTATTATTATTATTATTAATAATAATAATAATAATAATAATAAACTTAAAAATAAAAGAACTTCCCCTACCCCAACTTGATGGACATGTCTTTTTTCAACCGTATTAACTATGTAATTAATACATTATTACACTCCCTCAGGTGTGTTTCATTACCTCCTCTGCCTTCCCTATAAATGCATTTGTCTAGTCCGGCCTCTGGGCTGGATCATTGCGTCTCTTTGCGTTTATTGGGGCTCACTCCCTTCATAGTCTGTATTGGTGTCCATGTCTTTTAGAGTATTTACTGGGGTCCTGGCTCTCCATTGCCTATACTCTGTTGTCTGTAATGGGGGCCAGACTCGCTGTGGGAAATGGACTGCCATCTGTTATTGCTCCATTTCCGCTCCTCTTCCTGTTGAGCCACTTGTTGTCAAGCTTGTGCGCATCTGCTGTGTTTGTGTGGTTTTCCCCTGGCTCCTCATGCTCCTTGCTCTCCCTCAGGTGTGTTTTATTACCTCCTCTGTCTTTCCTATAAATGTATGTGTCTAGCTCGGCATCCGTCTTGGATCATTGCGTCTTTTTGCCTTTATCGGGGCTGTATTGGTGCCCATGCCCTTTATAGTATTCACTGGAGTCCCAGCCCTCCATTGTCTATACTTTGTTATTTGTACTGGGGTACAGACCCACTGCGGAAAATGGACTGCCATCTATTATGGCTCCATTTTTGCTCCTCTTCCTGTTGACCTACTTGCTGTTGAGGTTGTGCGAGTCTGCTGTGCTTGGGTCCTCATGCTCATTGCTCTCCCTCAGGTGTGTTTTATTACCTCCTCTGTCTTCCCTATAAATGTATGTGTCTAGCTCGGCCTCCGGGCTGGATCATTGCGTCTCTTTCCATGTATTGGGGCTCACTCGCTTCTGTATTGGCGGCCATGCCCTTTATAGTATTCACTGGGGTCCCGTTCCCCCATTGTCTATACTTTGTTATCAGCACTGGGGGTCTTACCCGCTGTGGGAAAAGGACTCCCATCTATTATTGCTCCATTTCCGCTCCTCTTCCTGTTGAGCCACTTGTTGTCGAGCTTGTGCGCTTCTGCTGTGTTTGAGTGGTTTTCCCCTGGGTCCTCATGCTTCTTGCTCTCCCTCAGGTGTGTTTCATTACCTCCTTCATCTTCCCTATAAATGTATGAGTCTAGGTCAGCCTCTGTGCTGGATCATTGGGTCTTTTTGCCTTTATGGGGGCTCACTCCCTTCAAAGTTCGTATTGGTGCTCATGCCCTTTATAGTATACACTGGGGTCCCGAACCACTTTGCTATCTGCACTGCGGACCAGACCCGCTGTGGGAAATGGACTGCCATGAATTATTGCTCCATTTCTACTCCTCTATCTGTTGAGCCACTTGCTGTTGAGCTTGTGCGTGTCTGCTGTGTTTGTGTGGTTTTCCCCTGGATCCTCATGCTCCCTAGTCTCCCTCAGGTGTGTTTCATTACCTCCTCTGCCTTCTCTATAAATATATGTGTCTAGCCCAGCCTTTGGGCTGGATCATTGCGTCTCTTTGCGTGTATTGGGGCTCACTCCCTTTCTATAGTCTGTATTGTGCCCATGTCATTTAGAGCTCTCACTGGAGGCCTGGCTCTCCATTGCCTATACTCTGTTGTCTGTAATGGGGGCCAGACCCGCTGTGGGAAATGGACTGCCATTTTTTATTGCTCAATTTCCACTCCTCTTCCTGTTGAGCCATTTGCTGTTGAGCTTGTAGCCATCTGCTGTGTTTGTGTGGTTTTCCTCTGGGTCCTCATGCTCCTTGCTCTCCCTCAGGTGTGTTTGATTACCTCCTCTGTCTTCCCTATAAATGTATGTGTCTAGCCCTGGATCATTGCGTCTCTTCTGGTGAGATTCTTGCTGTCTTGTTATTGCTGTTGACGGGACCTTTAATTCAATGCTGTTGGGGATGTTAGAGAGCCCCCCCCCCCTGCCTCCATACTGGCAATGGCTGAATCCCAGCACGGAAAATTGTCAATGCCATTTGCCGCTGCCACATCCCGCGCCCCATCTCCGGGTGGATGTCCGCCTAGCGGGGTCCCTGCACTTTTAACTTTGTAATAACATACGGTTCTGCAGAAAGCAGAAAGTTCCCCGCTGAGATACGAAGCTTTTTTTGTTGTGAAAATGGCACCTGAAAGGGGTCTGCTGAACAGCGGGAGGGGTTGGACGGCTGGCTGCGCCGCGTCTGGGTTATTATGTATTCCCGCTGTATTGCCTCCCGACGCCGTCCTCGCGGGCGCTCTCTTGCTAAGAGAGAGAGGGAACACACAGCGCTACGTTTTGCATTTCTATTGAAAATAGAATAGAAGAATTTGTCCGTATTGCAGGAACACTCTGCTGCATAATATTTCCCGTCCACCTACGGGAAATATGTGGACGCAGGATGGGAGGGGGAGCAATAATGTCATTTCTCCCAAAATGCCTTGCAGTAGGCAGGGCCCATTCAAATGATTAGACCTCTTTTGGGTAGGCAATGCACAGAAACAATGGTTGCCAAGATAATGATAGTCAGGAAATGTTGCTCCCATGTATCTTGGAAGGTGCTCCCTAAAAGGACCTTGCATTGTGTTACCTGCAGCCTCCATGGGAGGCACATGGGACAGGCTTCAGGTGAGCTTCCTGTCTGGACTGTCCCTTTAAAGTGGACCAATTTTGACTATCCTGAGTTTTGGTCCTTTCCCCAGGGGCACTGATGTGAAATCCCCAAATCCCCATTTTTTATCACAATGTATTGAGCACATGTACGGCTTTCCTTTTGGTTTGCCTCCAAAGTTTGCCCCAACCAACGGACACGGTTCAGCCTACTCCTCACCCCTTCTGAGCCCGTGCCAGCAGAGGCACTTTGTAGTGGCACTTATAGGTTTCCACCTGAAAGTGACTGCTCAGTCACACAATCAGTGCTGCTGAGTCACCCAATCTGTGCTGTTTTTGGGTCCTGACAGTCACTGGAGCTCTCAATGAGTGTCAGGAGTGGAGCCATTTTGGGGCCTATGGCCGGGGGGGGGCAATTTTTGACTTGACTTCCTCATTAAAGCAGATGGAAACCTATTTCTTGGTCCACCGCTTATCCTTCTCCCCCACCACTCGAGCAGCCGGACGCTTCAGTTGGCTTGTTGGTGGCCTGCTTTTCAAAGAAAACCGGGATTTTCCACTGCTGAAGCCACCACCGGTGGCACTTTTGGGAGAGCCCATTGGCACTCCAGTGGCTCTTGTTTTATAGCCGCTGTCCTACCACCCTTACGAATTGGGATGCCCTAAAAAGAGGAAGACCACCAGCCCCAGAGTCTTATAGCCACTAGGCCAAGCAAGGTAGTAACTAGCTTCAGCGGTGGAAAATCCTGGTTTATTTTGAAAAGCAGGCAACCACCAGGCACGCACACGCTCCCGAGCCCAGCCAATCAGAAAAGCTGATTATAGATAGAATTGTGGTGGCTTTTAAGTGGATGAAACAACTGGAAGAAATGCTGCTTCCTTTCACTAAAAGATGCCAAGTGCGCTCATATATGATAAATAAGGTGACGCAACAATGATGATGCCCCCTGACCCCTGGGCCCCACTGCAGTTATACTTCATGCACCCCCTATAATTACTACCCTGCCTGGCCTATAGGCTATAAGACTCTGGGGTTGGTGGTCTTCCTCTTTTTAGGGCATCCCAATTTGTAAGGGTGATTGGACAGCGGCTATAAAACAAGAGCCACTGGAGGAGCACACCGGTAACTCCGACCCTCGTGATCGCAGTTGCCATTTTTCCTCTCGGTTGCCTACTTGTTGCGTGTTTGGCAAGCTCCATCTCTAGGGCCCTTCTGGGGAAACCTGCAGGTGAGCCGCCCAGCTTAAGATCAAAAATCTAATCAAGACGGCCGTCTGTGCACACTCGGCAAGCCAGAATGAAAGCCACTGGAGTGTGAGACATTGATGAAGGGAGGTGAAAGAAAACGCCAGTGCTGAGCTCAGCACGAGAGCACCTCTGCTGCGCAACATCACAGCCGCCGCCACGTGCGAGAGGAGCGGGGGGTCAGACGCTTGCTCAACTCCTACAGCATGCTCTTCTTAATTAAAGGCGAATTCTAATTAGTGCCGGAGTTAATTTTATTTTCCCCGGGCCACCGGTTGCAATTCTCTCTATCTCCTGTTTCGGGGGAAATTTTCATTTAGAGATGAGGAACAAAAGACCCGAGTGGGCGCAGGGGGAAGGGTGAGAAGGAGGGGGGGGATCGGGCTTGAAGAATGTTTATTGCGTTTGGAATTTCATACGCGCATCTTCGTAGCTTGAACAAAAAAATGCTATTATGCGAGTGCTGTTGCTAATTTCACCACCTATCGTCTGGAGACAAGAAAGAACCGCAAAGCATTCAAGACAAAAGATGAGCATTGATCAGAGTGTAGCTACCATGGAAGCGTCATGACACCATCAAACAAACAATGAGGAATATGGTCATGGTCATGGACATTCTTTTGTGATCCCTGGTCCTTTCCAAAGCTACATTTCCACATTCTCTGCACTAGTCATTGGTCCATAGGTTTCCAGGGCCAACTAGAGCAAGAAACGATCAATGATGGCCTTACCATCACCACCACAACCCCAGTGGTAGACATGGTAAACATGGGTGTGCAATGGTGACCTTGTGTGATGGTTTGACTAGAGGCAAAATAAGAAAAGAGTGTTCTCCTAAAACCAGAACTATATGTTTCCTGGGTCAACAAGAGCAAGAAATGATCAATGATGGCCTTACCATCATCACCACAACCCCGGTGGTAGACATGGCAAACATGAGCATGCAATGGCAACCTTGTAAGATAGTTTGACTCAAGGCAAAAAAGGAAAAGAGTGTTCTCCTAAAACCAGAACTATATGTTTCCTGGGCCAATGAGAGCAAGAAACGATCAATGATGGTCTTACCATCATCACCACAACCCACGAACCAAAAAAGGAAAAGAGTGTTCTCCTAAAACCATAACTATGTCTGTAGGTTTCCCGGGCCATTGAAGCGATCAATGATGGCCTTACCATCATCATCACCACAACATGGCAAACATGGGCGTGCAATGGCAACCTTGTATGATAGTTTGACTAAAGGCAAATCCTTTTTGTTCTCCTAAAACCAGAACTATATGTTTTCCGGGCCAACGAGAGCAAGAAACCCTCAATGATGACTTACCATCATCATCACAACCCCGGTGGTAGACATGGCACACATGGGCGTGCAATAGCAACCTTGTTTGACAGTTTGACTAGAGGTAAAAAAGGAAAAGATTGTTCTCCTAAAACCAGAACTATATTGTGCATCTGACCATAAACAACACCTACAGCTCATTCTTGGGCACTTGGTGGAGTCATTTAATTTCTTTACACCCCTTTTCATCATTCAAAGCAACTTAAAACCTTATAGGAAGCACAGTGCTCAGATACTACTCAGCCAAAGTACAGAAAATCTGAACAATAGTCGGAAGCAAAGCCAACAATTCAGAACAAGCATCCGAGGATCATTAGCATGTTGATTGCAGAGCACTTTATTTTTACGCCACATGCACAATCTTCTAATCCGTGGTCCTGTCACCAAAAATAATCTCTTACCAGATCTGGATAGCAAGTGATACTGCAGGCAAAGGTAATTGTTACACCATTGCGCCGGGTTCTACATTTGGCGAAACTTTCCTACGCAGTCCCTTACCTGCTGTTTACCTCTCACTGCGCAGTTGTCTGTATCCTGTGACTTCCATGTTATATACTGAAAGAGAAAAAAGCTGCACGTTAATCCAAGGTAATTCCTAAACCCTTTACTTACAAATCTTGGGGCTGTTTTGGACCACTAAATTCCCCAACGAATCTGTCAGAAGCCACCAATGCCCAGGGGGTAAATTCAATAATGCATTCGGCAGCAACGCTCCACTTAGAATTTTTGTTTTTTGGCGTGACAAGTCTACTGTAGCTAAAGAGCAACAACCCTCCGATTATCTTCTGAGAAATTTTAGAAAGTGTTGGTGACCCAAAACCAGCATTTACATCTAGCTGTCACATGATTGGCTGGTGGACTGTCAGGCAGATGTCTCCCTAATATTTAGGGCAAGAGAGGTGGGGGCAGTAGATACAAGTGGAAACTGGGCGGTTGTTGAGTAGTAACGCTTTGTTTTGGATAGGTTCACTTCAAGTGATCATCATCATCTTACCTTGTCACTCGAAATGGTGTCTTTGGATCTCTTCAGGTCGATGGTGTACACATAGTCCCTATAAAAAAAACAATAATGATATTATTATTGAGTGGAACTCTATTGCAAATGTTAATTTTACATTTCATAATGTGGACATCAAACTTTCACTATCCCGTGTGCTGTTCTTCCATGCGGCGACGGTGGTGGCATCCTGAATTGGGATGTGTGACGGTTGCACGGGATCATCAGACCTATTGACCATTCATACGATCAAACCAGCCAATCATACCCCACGTGTGTCACCGCAATTGTTCAATTGGCAACACGTGTGGCCACCAGAACACAAACAGTGTTCACTTCTATCTAAGCCACACACAACACAATCAGATCAAACAGATCGATCGACCCACAACCAATTCCAGGCAGGGGGCGATCGAGCATCCTAGGTAATTAAGGTAGCCAGGCTCAGAAATAGCGGGAGCTTTTTAGATTCTTAATTCAGAGCATCAGTGGCCCTCTGCTGTATTTTTAGAATTTATTTAAACAAACAGAAAAACACAAAAACAACAAGAAAATGATGCAAGGTGATAAAACAGAATAAACTATAAAAACACGGTAAATAAGATAAATAGCAATAAAGAAAAAAAAGTCTGTCTGGGCTGCGGTTCAATCAAAACAATTGTTCCTCAGTCCTCACACGTCTCCCAATGATTTCCTGGTGTCCTCCTTAGATGTTAAAAGGGAGCGTGTGTCACTTTTGATGGTAAGATTAGAGTGTCTCTCTGCCCATTCTGAAGCTCACCTAATTCTCTCTAACCAGGGGTTAGTTCTGACCCTTCCTATTGGACAGAGCGATTGGTCACCCACTGTTTGGTGCATCTGGGATTCTCCATCTTTGGGTACCTGAAAGTTCCATATGATATCCCCCATCTGTCCTGGGATTTCAAAGGGAGGAGGGATGAAGGACATTCCATGGAAGGGGGGCAGGGGCAGGATATGGACCTTGTCCCTGCTTTCTATGGCTGGGTGATTCTGATAACCTTCCCTCATTACTTTGTTTATGCTGCTGAGTTTTATGAGGGGAGAAAGTCATTCCAGCCGACCCTGTGTGCATGCAGGGGGGTTTTATGGCAGGCAGGGGGGAGTTATAGATGTACCGCTGTGTGTATTTCCCCAGATTGCCTGATCAACTCACCTTCCGGACGCTCCTACGGCGCAGGCTCGAGCTGAAAGCGTCTCGCTCAGCCAATCAGTGCGCTTACTGTCGCACCTGAGCAGCGCCAAAAGGAGCCGAGTGCACCACTGCTGTGCCCACGCCAGAAAGGCCGGACACAGGCTTGCGTATGGCTAAAGGTGTGTGCAGAGACGCAACGAGGGCTCAGGAGAAGGTTAGTGGATCTGGGGAATTTCACACTGTCAGGCATCCCAATTCGGGAAGCCCCAAGGACAGGAACTCAGACTGTCCAGGAGTCTTTTAGGCTCCAGGGCCTCTTTAAGCTCTAACCCTGGAGCACGCAGGGCAGACAGGTAATTCAATGTAAGATTCCAGCTATGCATCTCTAAACATGTATTTATACCGCCATCCGCTTTGGCTTCAGTTCAATTTCCTTTACAACACCTTAACTTTATCTCCCTCTAAATTTAGCTGTGGTTGTCCCGTTCGCGGGCGAGCTATGATTTTACCGTAAAAACAGGTTTATTTTAGGACTGCGCTCGAAGATTATCATTTATTTAAAGCCTTTCCTAACCATTATCATCTCTTTAGCAGGGACAGGTGAGGAAATCAGCATAGTAATTATCCGCATTCTCCTCCAATGAGACGCAGATGAATCATCCATTTCTATAGATGTCACAGATAGCGCCCGCCGATGTCAACAGTTAGAATAGTTACATATAGACTTTGATGGGAAGGTCTACCCAGGGCAAGTATGACTCATGACCTCCCCACTTCAAAATCATATTGGAACGTTTCAGCTTTTATAATTAACTGCAGACTTGATATAAATTCAACGGAACAAGTCAAATCAGTCAGTGAGCTACTTTAGCTCTGTGTCGAAAAAGCTGAAATTTAGACATATTACTGTCTGGTGACTGCCAACAGCCAATGGACAATATGAGTTTACTGCCTTCTTTTAAAGTGGACCAAAACCCAGGATCAAAACCAAGGCTTTTGACTATAACCTACCTCGATGTTCCTCTTTTAAGGTTGGTGTAGGTGTTAACATTTTGGGCATCCCAAATCTAGATACCTTGGGGTGACACAGCCCTGATTGCCACTAGGGTGTCACTTTTTTAAACTGCACCAAACCCCTTTTTGGCCGGCCCTGGATTCCCAAAGACTCCATGGTTGGCTCCATTCCTGATTCCCTATTCCCGCTATGAGATGCTCCCTGGGATCGCCAGGTATACTCACCTCACCAATGACTCCCATGACATGGTCAGGGTTCGCGGTCACATGTCTGGCATCTCTAGGGAGAGGCATGTTCCGTCTGGGGACCGTAGAGACAGGGAAAGGGTGATGCAGCCGGGGCCATCTTCACATCATGCAGCAAATTTGAGATCAAATTTGCCAGGTGGGTGTGGCTAGCATGGGCAAACAAGCTCAATTACTCCTGCAGGTACCTCCAGATACTTAGGGTGGGGGGTGGAGTGAATGGGAAGGGTTTTGGTCTGTTTTAAGGTTTGGATACAGGAACTAGTCAAGTAGAGAAAGATAGTCCACATATTCTATGTATTCAAATACCGATTTCTGTGAACAAATTCCAAATAAGGATCCCTAGATTGTTTCAACATCATCTTGAAGTTTTGACTTGATTTCGCTTTGACTTTGCCCCTCCCATGTAACTGTCAGCAGCCAATGACTAATGTGAGTTTCCTGCTGTCTTTTAAGCATTTCCTGCAGGTGTTCAGGTTTTGGGTGTCCTGAAACTGAACACCTAGGTGGTGGGAGAAACGAAATTGAGGGTGTCTGTAGGGTTTAAGCCTACAAATCCCAGAATTTAATCCTTCCAAAATTGGTGAGGTATCTTCAAATCATTCAAAATTCCTTTCAACTTTTTTTCATGGCTGGACACATCAAGATCAAACAAGATATTGAGAGTAACCCATATTGTCTATGCACTCAACCACCCCTTTTATTTTTTGAATAGGTCCAAATTATTAACCCTAGATCATTCAAACACCAGCTTGGAGTTGTTGGCTTGATTTTGCTTCCCTTTGGCATTCAACATTTTTCCAAAGAGCTTTGGACATTGCCAAGATAAAAAGATATTTCTTGCATGGCTCCACCTACTGCAAAGGATATTGGGAGAAATGTTATTATCCTTCGTGATTTGTACTATGTGAATATTTTCTTTTTTAAGAAAGCACTTTCAGCCTTGTCCTAAGAAACCACTTTAGATGAACATCTCTCTTATCAGAACCTTAATAATTTCAACACTTACCTTGCCGCGACAAATAAAGTTTGGTTGAGCCGAAGCATTTTCTGAAAGTCCAGACCGAGGTGTGCTGTGTTATCATCGCTGGTCAGTCCCCGAAACAAAGGATAGGACCGGGTACCTTCAAGAAACAGATCAGGAAGTCAGTATAGAGTTATTTATTTAGTTAGGGTTGTTGAATGAACATGTTTTATGGGTAATCTTGAGAGTCAAAAGCAAGTTGTGCTTTTAAAGGGATGGTTTTAATTAGAGAGTAAAAGCCCCACAAGAAGTTCTAACCTTCACCTGGCTCATTACTGCAAACCCAAAAAAAAAGAAAGAATACAAATGAAAGGACTTTGAAAAGCAAGTGTGCTGCCAACCATGATGTCAATGATCATATTTTTATTTGTTCCTCTGTAACAAACAGAGCCGCATATGATGGCGGTGGAACATTCGGTTCCAAACCAAAGACAGAGTCTACATCCGGCCTGTGACCCAAATCCCCTTGTTTAATTCCGCAACACGAAATATGAAACAGCAAAGCCCAAAAAAAAGTGGCAGTACTTACTGGCCAAATCAATGGTCCTAAGAGGTGTCAGGTCTTTCGGAAACACTAGTGAGGAGCACAGAAGACATCTGATGAGAAGGAGAACCACAGAAGAAGTCACGTGGTTCATTCTTATTTTGTTCACAGAGTAGTAGAATTGAGAGTTCGGCGTCCAAGCTTCAGCGGGTGGTCATTCTGGTTTATAAGGATCTACAATGAGAAGACAACACTGTTCTTGAGTCGTGGGGAAGTGGTTATTTACACTTAAAGTCAAATATGTTCTTTAAACATTAAATATTGTTTAGAGCAGGGTTTCCTAACTTATTTGATGGAGTACCACTTCCCATAATATCAGTCCACTAATACAGACCTCCTAGGGATGGTGGAGGTTCTGTACTGGTCCAACAATGCAAGCTCTTCTTATAGCAATGCAGTCAACCCAAGATGCTCCACTCCTCCAACTTGTTGACTTGACCACCTGGCACATCCTATTGTAGCAGTGGCTTGTCTGCAGTGATTTATCACCTTAACTCCCAGTGGTCCTGAGTACCACCAGAGAGCAGCTGGGTTACCACCAGTGGTACTACTACACTGTCATGGAGAAAGTATAAATGACCCACCAGGTCTTCTCCAATTAATTTGCATAGGATCTTATCTAAAAGAGTCTTCCAGACCTAAGCTTCAGACAATGACTAAAAGAACAAGCTGTCTGAGAAGACAGCAAATTCCTACTATTGCTTATCATTGTGATCTTACACTATGGGATGACAAATTCCCCATAGGATATGACGGCCTTTCCATGGAACACACCAAGTAACCTGTAGGAAACTTGATGTTTCTAACCAACCTGGCATGATGTTTTTGCCTATTGATATTAATATCTTAGTGGTACCTCTGGTACAATGTATATTGAGTTATGGGAGGTATTAAATAACCAAGACACCGCAACAAATATTTAGCCTTCACTTATGCACATCAACAAAATACAACCACATTTGCATACAAAATGTTGCCATAGGCCTTTCCGTGCCTTAAACCGGACCCTCACCCTGAATAAGAGCCTATATTGTATGTTTCCCCCCCTGTACATACAGATTGCCCACATTAATCCAGACCCTCACCATGAATAAGAGCCTATCTTATATGTTTCCTCAACTCTGTACATACAGATTGCCCACATTAATCCGGACTTTCACCCTGAATAAGAGCCTATATTAAATGCCCCCCCTGTACATACAGATCGCCCACATGAATCCGGACCTTCATTCTGAATAAGAGCCTATCTTGTATGTTTCCCCCACCCTGTACCTACAGATTGCCCACATTAAAAATCATCCTTCCTGCACCTACTGCATTTTTTGAGGCTTTCAACATACAAGATGGTGGCCCATGGAGTGTATTCTCACTATGCCGCTCTGCATTCTGGGAATGCTGTCCTTTTCCTGACCCCAACTCAGCCCGGCACCCGTATTATAGAGTCCTAAACAAATATATTATTATATATTAAAATGCTGGGGAATAGTTTTTTAAGGGTTATGGCTCTTCATTAAATGATAGTTAAGAATTGGTTTAATAACAGTTCATCAACAGCTACGAAGAGCAAAAAACACTTTTCAAAAAGTTGACTATGTCTCAAAACGGCGTCTGCTGTCTCGGGCCTGGAGGTGACTAGCCCACGCCATCATTTATCTCCCAGTGTCTCTTTTAATTCCGCACAGCATCATTTGGTCTCCATAGACCTTTAATGCGACGGACCTTTTGAACCAAGATGCTCAGGAAACGCGCGGTTTGATTAATAGGAATGTTGATCTAATCTGATATCATGTCCAGAAGGCCTGCTTCATGTAAAATATATTTATTGCCATCGCGGCTGAAAATGTATTATCCTCCGCTTCTTCTCCTCCTCCTGAATTTTACTACCTTCGGCAGACTGGCCGTCTCTCTCTCTCTGGCGCATGCGGATCACTCGATACAAACAGGAAACAGCCGCCGTCTTGAGAGATCCTCAGCAAGACAACTGCCAATTATTCTATTTGAAAATAAAAAGGACGCGACTGGTTTGGAAATGTAAAATTATAGGTAGCTTTTTTTATTGTCATTTTCAACGCCTGGCGTGAGAAATAGAAGACATCAAAAATTAGAGGCACGCGTCACCTTTCTATTAATGGAACACTGTAAGAAAGGAAAATGCAAACCCATTGAAGGCCATCTAAAAACATAAGAAAGTCTATAATTACCCGACCCTGGTCTTCCTCTTCTGTTATCCGCTGTTATCAGGAGCAGCTTCTGCATGAGCCAAAGTAATGATAAATACTCTCAGTGTGGCTGGATGGCGATACTCTGCTTTTGAGGGACTGGGGAGGTAATGACAGTTAGTAACTTTTAGTTAGAAATTGGAAGGATTACATCCCCTCCCCCTCTTTAGGTTATTCATTGGTCTGGGAGAGATAGCAGTTTAAATAGGACTTAAGTGCAGTTTGTCGCAAGTTGAAAATGGAGAGTAGAGCCCAGAGATAGGTGAGTACAAAAGATGTTAAAACAGAAAATGGAGTGGAAGAGTGTGGTAAACAAGCTCAAGAAACGGGTCTAAGCAGAGACCTTAGTACATGTCACATGTGCCACATATGACGATAGAGACAGGGGTGTAACTGAGCTCGACCAGAGATTATTTAAGGAAAGACACTAGAGCTGGGGTTCCCAACCAGGGGTACCAGTACCACAAACTGCACCTGGGAAGCAGATTGGACCAGTCAGACTTAGAAGCTGCTCATCTCAACTTTTCCTACCCCATCTCTGGAAGTAGACTACTAATGGGGGTCACCTCAAGGTGTTTCAGGCTGCACGTACTATTAATTGGCAAGGTAGAGATGCAGTATGGCCAGAAAGCAATCGTAGGCAAGGTGGTATGCTTTTGAGATTGGTGGTCAGTCCAATGGAACCCACTAGTTAAATGACCATTTGGTACATAGAAACATAGAAGGTTGACGGCAGAAGGAGACCATATGGTCCATCTAGTCTGCCCTTATGTGGTAGGTCATTGAGTGGAAATTCTGGGTCTCAGGTCGATAGTTTGCGTTTGCCCTCTGGGCTGAAAGTTGCCAATCTTTCTTCGTGTATCAGTATCAATTATGAAACTGAGAAATGAAAGAGCGCTACTCTAAGTATCCCTGGAGGGGTTACAAAATGAACATGTACCTGGGACACATTTTAAGAGATTACCTTCCTTTGTTGCAGAAAAAATAATATCCTTATTCAGCACACACAGATTTTAATATCTAAGCTTTTTCCCAAGTCGCCTTTTGTGGCCCGAGCGCTAGAAAGTGGATTATATAACGCTGCATAAATTCAATTTTTTTGGCCTCCTACAGCCACTTAGGGGCTCCAGCGGGGCAGTAATAGTAGAAATGATAGTGAAGAGAAAATGCAGAGAGTGCAAGAGCACGTCTTTCTTATTTTTGATTATTAAAGGACAAAAAAGCAAGCTTCATTTTGTGTCGAGACCCAACTGCGAGCTGTCCACAGGCCACTCGCTTGCTGAATTAAGAGCAACAAAACTTTAGCGTACGCCAGGAAATGGGAAGACGGGCCCAGTTGCCGTTTGCAACTCCGTATAATCGGCTCTGCAAGTGGAATCTCCGAGTGGCCGTCTGTAATAAGTTGGTACGGAAGTGAAGAAAATAACTCTCAATTATCTCCATCCAAATGGAAGTAATGCAGAGTAAATGACGCCTGGAAGCCGGACGAGCAGATTCTTTCCCCCCCCTCTCTCACGGGGATGCTAATTGGAGTCCATTTTCAAGGCCCACATTGTGGGGAAATTATCTTTTTAAATTAGCAGGAGATGGGAGAGTGGTGTCTTACAGTTTTCGGAGATGACTAAGCTGCTGTAATTAATGGAAGAGGTGCTGTGGAGCACAATTGGTTGGAAGAGAAATAATCCTGTAGAGTTCTACTTAGAGTAAGAAGAACTAGACAATAACAGTTTCAGCAGAACGTTGGCCCATGTGGATGGGTGTAGTTGTTACCTCCACGATGTCTTGTTTGCTGGTAGAGAAATAATCCTGTAGAGTTCTACTTAGAGTAAGAGGAACTATACAATAATTTCAGCAGAACGTCGGCCCATGTGGATGGATGTAGTTGTTGCCTCCACGATGTCTTGTTTGCCAGAAGAGAAATTAATTATGTAGAGTTCAACACATGAGGAGGAATTTAATGCAAGTATTCTGCATAGCCTTTTCTGCAGAACTGAATGTCGAACCATTTTGGGGTGGGGGGGGGGAGTGTAGTGGTTGCCTCCACAATGTCCTTTTTTGAAGGATGATCTGCAGTAATTTTCCAGAATTCCATGTTATGAAATTTTTCTCTGCTACAGTCCAGTGCTAATAAAGGCAACACTTTGTCAGAGGATGAATTATTCCTGTTCTACATACAGTAGGAGGCACTTGAGGTTAAAGTGGACCAACACCCAGGGGTGATCGGCCCGGGAATCTGTAAGATTCCCGGGCCGATCACCTCCCTCACCGCGGGACATCCGAGATCGGGATGTCCCGCGGGGTGAAACCGCCCCAAAACGCCCAAAAAACTTACCTTACCTTACAGCCGCCGCCGCCTCCTGCGCGCCCCTCTAGATATGCACGCGCCCGCACTGGCCGTTTGTGAATGGCCGGCGCGGGCGCGCGCCCTGTAAGAGTGACGTGCGGGAGGCGGCGGACGCGCTTTCTTGGACGTCGCTGTCACCCGCTTAGACGTCGGCGGGGATTGGACGGCGCGGTTACGTGGGAGCGTGGTGAGGTGAGTTTTTGGGGCTTTCTGGGGGGTTTCACACAGCAGGGCACCCCCAATCTGGGTGCCCCCCCGAAGTGGACCAAAACCCAGGATAGTCAAAATCCTGGGTGTTGGTCCACTTTAAGTGCTTGATGCAGAACTCAATGTGGGCCCATGTTGGGTGAGTGTAGTTGATGCCTCCATGATGCCTCTTTTGTCGGAAGAGAAATGAATTCTGTAGAGTTCAACAACACTAGCAACTTTTTGCAAGTAGTCTACATGGCCTTCTGCAGAACTTAGTGTTGGACCATGTAGGTGGGTGTCTCCACAATGTTCTTTTTGAAGGTTGATCTACAGTCATTTTCCATAATTCCATTACGACAATTTTTCTCTGCTGCAGTCCAATGTTAATAAAGGCAACAAAATCAATTAATCCTGTAGAGTTCTACATACAGTTCGAAGAACTTGACGATAACGGCTTGCTGCATGACTCAATATGGGTCTATATGGGTGGGTGTAGTTGTTGCCTCCATGATGCCCTTTTTGTCAGAAGAGAAATTCATTCTGTGGAGTTCAACATATGAGAAATCCTGTAGGGTTTTCCAACCTTATTTCTTGGAGTACCACTTCCCATTTTGCAATTATGTCAAGTACCAACAGTACCACCACTAATGTAGACATCCTTGGAAGGGTGCAGGTCCTATACTGACCAAACAATAAAAGCACTACCAACAGCAATGTAGCCATCCCAAAATGCTCCACTCTTACAACTTGTAGGCTTGGCCACCTGGCACATCTTATTGGAGAAGTAGCTTATCTGCAGTGTTTTATGTCCTCCACTTTCACCCCCAGTAGCACTGAATACCACCAGAAGGGAGCTTGAGTACCACCAGTGGTACTAGTAGCACTGGTTTGGAACCCCTACTAAGGCTTCTACATATGAGGAACTTGATGCAAGTAGCCTAGACGGCTGTAGCCTCCCTGATGTCCTTTTTTGGAATTCTGTAGAGTGCAGCATACAAGGCACTTGATTAAAAAAGTCTACATGGCCTTCTGCAGAACTCATCGTCCAACTATGTTGGTGGGTGTGGTGGTTGCCTCCACAATGACCTTTTTGAAGGTTGATTTGCTGTAGTTTTCCATCATTTCGTGTTATATCGTGTTATATTTATATAAATATCGCCACGATATTGCTCTGCTACAGTCCAATGCTAATAAAGTCAACAATTTGCCAGAAGATAAATTAATACTGTGGAGTTCTACACACGAGGAACTTAAGTAGCCTACAAGGCTTGCTGCAGAACTCAACGTCACCCCATGTTGTTGAGTGTAGTGGTTTCTTCCATGATGACCGTTTTGGAGGCTGATACATCTATAGGTATTTCCCACAATTCCTTGTTACGATGAACAGGATGCTCAGATTTCTCCGCCACAATCCAATGCTAATAAAGGTAACCGTATCTCCTCCTCGTGTGATGAGACAGAGGGACGGCTAATCGGTTTTACACCAGGCGTATATTAATAAACAGAAATGTGTGCTTGACCTTCTGCACAAACAGCTGCATCTTGGAGTTAGATTACAGTCCGCGTCCTCTTAAAGGGTATTAAGATGTACGTTTCTGCCTTATTACAGAGGACAGATTTGATCACCGAGCTGGATTTTGGCAACAACCTCCTTCTCAATTATGCCAAATCCACCCAACACTGATAGTTCAGTTTGTAATACCTTGTAGGGACTTGATGGTTGAGATGCCACAGCTAGAAAGAAGTGGTTGGATTTAGGTAAAGATAAATTTGGATCGAATTTTGCCAATTGGATTCTGATGGAGTATACATCAAGTTTGGCGGAAGTCAAATTCGGCAATCCTATGTATAACATAACCGTATGGTGCTAGGGGAATCTTGAGGAGCCCATGTCTGAAATATTAATGCCTCGTCTGATTACTGAATGCCAGAGTGGAGTGGACCAGTGAGCTTCAAGTTAGAAGACATTGGAGAATTCTAAAAAAAAGTCTGCCTATAGCTTACAATCCATATCGCAATACACGTATGACGATACGATATATCCCGATTCTGTCTCAAAGACGATATAATTTAAAAAAATTAAATAGGGTCTCTCTTCCCGAGGGAGCCCATTTTTTCTGGAATTTTAAGGGTTAAAAACCCTTAAAAATCCCCCCAAAAATGGTGTGAGGTCCCCCTTACCCAGCATAAGAAGCCCGGGTACAAGCTATGGGGGCTTGTAGTGCAGAGCAGTGCAGGGGCCAGCTTTGGCGGCCTCTGGCCCTGCAGACTACAAGCCGGCATAGGCTATGGCCATGGGCTCTTCCCTCCCCGGGCTTTGGGGAGGCAGGTAATGGGGGGCTTGCGGTTAATGGAAAGTCATCCGCTAGCCGTGCTAGTTGCAAAGACGGCGCTCATCGGGAAAGCAGAGGGCCTGTCAGGCGTTCTCCTGAAGACTGAAGAGCCCCGGGGGGGGGGCTTCAGAAGAGGAGAGCCGGCCGGATCGAACGAGGAGTCAGGTGAGTGTTTTTTTAACTTTTCTTTTACTGAAGTCAGAATCGATACTAGAAAGAAAGAATCAATTCTAGTATCGCCGAATTAAATATGATTTCAAAGGGAGGGGCAAAACCACTTGTTCACCATGTAGACAGGGGGCTTTTCAATGTGAAAGAACCCATTGCTCATTGGTATGAGCGATGTTCCTCCAGGGCATCTGTCCCTAAGGGCTTAGGGTCTGGTATGCCACCATGAGGGCTGGTTTTAGTCAAAATGTGGCTATGAGCAAGAATTTAAGAGGAGCTACAATTTCTAACACATTCACCCCATCAGTATTTAATCATTAGCCTCCCCCCCAACCCCTCACCAGGATACAATTATTCACCCCACCAGGAGACAACATACTCAGTAATTTTTTTGGTTAGTTCTAGCCTTATATATAGCCCTGGTGCTCTAAATCATGAGCAGCCAAGATTGGATCTCTGGGGTCCAGTGCCGATGATAGGGATCCTGGGCAATGGCACAGTTTACCCTTCCACAAGCCAGCCCTTGGCCGAACATCTAAGTAGATCTGGTCCACCAAGCTGGTAGCTCTTAGAGGGAGGGGCACCTAAAAAAGGTAAAAATTGCCATATTGGTCCGCCAAACCCCCCTAGAGTCCTCAATAAACCGAACAGCTTCACTACGCAAATTTGGCTCTTCACCAGTAGTCCAAGTTCTCCACCTTTGAGGTTGGGGTCGCACTAATCTGATGGTGAGGATGGTGAGGACTCCAAGATTGGCACTACCTCAATTGAATCTGCAGTGGCATCGATCATTCTTTACCATAAGAACTATAAATCCGTTAAATAGACCTTTCAACAGCTGACAGATTCAAAAAAACAATGCAATACTTTTTTTTTAAATGAAATTGTTAATGTGATTCAGCAGCCAAGCAAAAAAATACAAAAGGATGCTTACCTTTTGTTTCTTGCAGAGTATCGGTGCTAGTCCAATAATCATCAACTTACCCGATCACTGGATCCGAGCCTGAACATGGGGTCTGGCTCAAGAGCCACCATCAGTCACAGGAGTGCTGCCACACCCTCCTTATTCATTGCAATGAAGGGGGTGTGCTATGGCTTGACACACCCCCTCCATTGTAGACTGATGACAGGGGGTGGGAGCTGGCACAGAAGCAAGTGAATGATCCTCAGGCTCAGGGTGATAAGGCAAATGAGTCCTGCGGAAGGGTTCTGATCCAGCAAGTTTGGGTTCACACTAATCTCATAGCAAGGATGGTGAGGACTCCAAGATTGGGTGTGCTAAGGCTTGACACACCACCTCCATTGTAGACTGATGGCAGGGGCAGGAGCTGGCACAGAAACATAGAAGGTTGACGGCAGAAGGAGACCATACGGTCCATCTAGTCTGCCCTTATGTGTATACTGCATGTACTCTTTATCTTAGGATAGATGTGTGCTTATCCCAGGTATGTTTAAATTCAGTGACAGTTGATTTTTCAACTACCTCAGGCCCAAGTTGATGAGGCAAATGAGTCCTGCTCCAGGGTTCTGATCCAGCAAGGTTGGGATCGCACTAATCTGATGGTGAGGAGGACCAACTCCAGCCCACCAATCAAAGAGCTAAATCAGTTGCGTTGCTGGGGTGAGTTGGGCAATAAAGTTCTTTCTGAGGTCGGCCTTTATTCGTCACGCTCCCGCCAAAACATCCAGTTAGATAGATAAATAAATAGATAAATAAGATATGTACGTCTTGCTCCAGCAAGCTCCCTATTATGTTACAAAGATGAGGCAGGTTCCGCTCGGCCGGCTTTCATTACCCGCTCGCTGTGTTGTACACGGCTCCCATTGTCACAGACATTTTCTACTCTACGGTCTCCATCCAACCCCCAACATGTCCAGCCACCCTTTGCCTCCCTTGACTCCTATGACATGCTGGGAGTTGTAGTTTCAAAAGAGAAGGCTAAAAAAAAACGGCTCGATAGTGTTCAAGCTGCATACAAATACTAGACTCTTCCTCGCTAACTGACACTGCAGTTCCTGAGCAACCCCAGGAAACGGGGGCCTAATGATAGTCGCAGCGTGAACCTCTTGCCAGCGGAATTCTGGGTAATGATATGCTAATTAATACTGATGCAATCAAACACGGGGGCATTAGAGGTGGTGGTACGGCAGGGTGATAATCAAGCAGTCATGCACCCACCGGATACTGGGAGAGGTGTAATAGGAAAATACGGGAATTTGCTTCAACAGATCAACCTTTTTTTTATAACTAGACGTGGCGCGAGACATTCCCATCTGTAAACCATTAACCCTAACACTGTAAAAACAGCACGGTGTGTACAGTGTCAGTGAAACACGGTCATAAATAAAGAGACACCCCCCCATGAAAATCATTGTAAGGCCTTCTTGGCATTCCAGACACTTAGCAGGCAATTCAGACCCAGGTGAGAATTCTCACTTCTTTTTTAGGACTTTTTCACTTTCTTTCTTTATCAGTCTTTTTTATTGTGTATATTCTGAACATTATTCTATAAGCATAATACTGTTCATACACAGAATTTAAAGATTTAGAAAGAATTGAAAGATTTAAAGATTACAGACAATTTAAGTCACAATCAGAAGCTTATTCACTGCAAACAAGTAAATCTAATAAGATTCAAGAGGTAATAAAGTTCAATTCAAATAAATTAAAGAAAAATAACAACCCCTATGAGGGGGGAAAGGAGGTAAGTGGGGGGGGGAGTAAAGGAAGGGGTCAAGGAAGGATCAGATGCTCATTAGGTTTACATCAAAATCTGTAGGTAGAAAATTCGGAATCCAAGGATTCCACACCTCCATGACCAGCTCCAAAGTCCCATTGTGAATGGCGGCCATTTTTTTCTTGGCCATAATGCAGTTAACCTTGTTTTAAAAGGTGGTCATAAGTAAGGACCTACGGGGTTTGAAACATGTAGACATCTATGGATTTTAATTAGGGTTCCTTGCCTGCATCGTGATTTTATGAATTTGCATAATAAAGTGTGGATCTTTTGGCTGGCAACAAAGTTATTTTGCTTGTTTTTAAAGGCGTTGAAGCTCAAGGTGGGGGACCTCCAAGCCCTAGCTATGACCAGCTTTGCCCCTGATAGGATATAATACATCAACCGCTTTTGCAGTTTAGAACTGTGGGGGATTGGGGCGTTGGGGAGATCTACCCAAGGGTCTCTGACCACAGATCTACCACATACTTTGCTGAGAACTTTAAAGATTCTTGACCAAAATCCCCTAACTACTGAGCAATCCCACCACACATGCTGGTACGACCCCAGAAATAGACACCCATTCACTTTCATTGTCTATCGGGTGTAAATTTTCACCTGGTTCTGAATCAGCCTCAAGGTAGACAATTCTCTCTCCTGGCTCTGAATCGACCCCTATACAGGTACAGAGCAGGCAAACAGGAACATTGGCAAATCTCGCTGCGTTTCTGATCCTCCTGCAGCCGCCCTGGCCCAAAATGAGCACTTCACTGTGCAGGCGTGAGATCTCTGGGGTGGTGCAGTGCATTGTGGGACAGAGAAGAAGACAAGATGGTACTGCCCTACGGAATGCGCCTGAGAAGAATGGTCGAGCGCGGGAGGAAGAACAGACGATAGGTGAGTTAAACCTGCCAAATGTAGAACCGGGAACTTTAAAGGGGACAGTGGGCAAAGTTTGGGAAGTTTTTGAGAACTCTCCAGACTGTCCACTGTTCAAGGCCGTTTGGTAAAAGCACTGAAAAGCTAAAGCTGTATTTTTTTTTTGTGAATTGCACTGATCATTTACATTTGTCACATGACCCCCATGGTCTTTTACCCAGTCCAAGGAGACCCTACTTAATTTGACGTGTTAGACTGTTTTATTAGGAGACTTCACAACCAGGCCTCTCGAGCACGACATGCTTCAGACATTCCGTACAGTGACTTGGGATACAGCCAGCTATCTTTACATTCCTACGTCCTCTCTTGTCATTTAATTGTATTTTTTTCCTTTAAAAAAAAGGACTTAATGAGAACTTCTGGGAATGTCCAAAGCCCCAAAGGCGATAGTTCCCACAGTCTGGCTCTCGGGGGTCGAAAAAAAGGGGCAGTTAAAATGTTTGGTCCGGCAAGTGTACAGTCAACAGCGCTTACAGTTCTCACGCTCTCTTCTCGTAGCGGGTCACACTTTTCCTAACGCATTTTACTTATTGTCTTATGACATTTGAATGGAGCTTCAGCTATCAAATTGTACAACGACAGAAAAGACCAAAAGCAAACTCGTGTAAGGACAAAAATCAAGTTAATCACCAACTCAAACCAGAAATGAAACACATTTCTATATAAATTTCACCTCTCAAAAGGTTTTTCTGTTGTGTTGACCATACTCCAAACCACCATCATTCTAGTCCCCAGCCAGCTTGTGTCTCAAAGATTAAAACTAGATATACGTTCCAAGAGCTAAAGTCAAGGCCATCTAAAGCTATTTAGAAGTGCACCAGACCAACAACTTGAGAAGATCTTCCTAAAAGTATTAACTCACTAATAAACAGAATCAGACAATCGAAACAGGGCTTACAGTTCTCACGCTCTCTTCTCGTAGCAGGTCACACTTTTCCTAAGGCATTTTACTTATTGTGTTGCAACATCTGAATGGAGCTTCAGACATCAAATTGTACAATGACAGAAAAGACCGAAAACCACCTTGTGTCAGGGCAAAAATCAAGTTAAACACCAACTCAATCCAGAAATGAAACACATTTCTATATAAATTTTACCTCTCAAAATGTTTTCTGTTGAATTGACTATACCCCAATCCACCACCATTCTAGTCCCTAACCAGCTTGTGTCTCGAAGATTCAAACTAGTCTATAAATATACGTTCCAAAAGCTCAAGACAAGTCCATCTAAAGCTATTTAGAAGTGCACCAGACCAACAACTTGAGAAGATCTGTTCACAGACTCACAGGAGGTCTCTGCTGTGAAGGTGGAACACACCAACAACCTGAGAAGATATTCCTAAAAGTGTTTACTCACTATTAAACAGAATCACACAATGGAAACAGGGATAAACAAAGCAAGAACAATTAAAACATTATTACATCAGACGGCATTTATTAGCGAAGATCTCGATGCGAATGGCACTTTAATCCGCTGGGCGAGGTAAGCAAGCGATAAGAAAATGAAAATATCAGGGAGGCCATTTCCTCAGATTGTCCTCAAGGGTTTCAATCCACAAAAGAATCTTTGATTACAGAATATGATTGCGGCCTGCTAAACAGATACTCTGCGAGGGATAAGGGCAGCTACCGCTGTGGGAAATAGGACTGGCTGATGTTGCTGTTAAACAGACTCTAATAACTTTAAAATCCTTTTTGGCCGCAAATATTTTTTGAAGAGCCTACTTAAGATTGTATAATCCCAGTATTGGAGTCCAATAAAAATAGCTTGAATCTTGCTTGCTGCAGTTGGAGCTATGGAAATAATATTTTGAGTGGTTTATGCTTCCTACTCAGATTATTTACACCTGATGACTTCAGAAACTCCCTTCAGAAAGTGGTAGATGTCCATCGATGTCACGCTCCTCCAAAAGGCTTTGTTGTTTCATAATCTTTTATGAATTGGGAAATCCAGTTGGATGGCAAGTGAAACATCATCAACAAGAACAAGCAAGTCCAGTTACTTCAGCTAATATACTATTATTTGGATGGATATGAACCATCACAAACATTTCCTAGAGATCTGATCGTTCCTGAATATTCCTTTTCCCCATATTGTGTTCTTAATGTGGACCAAAACCCAGGATTTTGACTATCGATCCCTGATCAGTGGTGCTCCACTATGTGAACCCCCCCCCCCAGATCCCCTGAAGAAACTCACCACTTGCCGGTCCTACAGCACACGTGCGGGCACTCAGAGACGCTGATGTCACAGCTCAGAGACGCTGATGTCGCGCCATCTAAGGCGGCGTCTAAGGCTAGCGGCTCCCAATGTGCTGGCGACCTCATCCCTCGCTTCCCTCTAAAAGGGAGTGTGCCCGCGACGGCCATTTACAAATGTCTGGTGCGGGCACACGGCGTTGGACTGGGAAGCAAGGTAAGTAAACGTGGCGACCTGGGGGTTTTTATACAGCGGGGCATCCTGATCATGGATGCCCTGGGGGGCCATAAATCAGGATGCCCTGGGGGGGAAGGAACCGATCGGCTCAGGAATCTTATAAATTTTGAGTGGGTTTTAGTCCACTTTAAAGAGGAACATCGGGCTAAAAACAAAAATGGGACGATTCCCTCCCTCATTGGCCCCTGTTTACCTTTTGAATGCATCCGGCTGCTTTAGGTCCCGACTGTTGCCCCTCCCAACGACTTTGCCATCTGTTAGTCAATGCCTTAAAGATTCCTGACTCCAGAGTATTGCCAACATGAACTATGAAAAATGTTTATCTTCCTCACTCATTTGGAAATTGTGAAGATGCAGACTTGAGGTCGGGTAAACCTGAAGGTTCTCTTTACACGTGTACGCTGCAAATGGGAGGCCTGTGGTTTATCATGAGACATAGGATGGTGGGGTTGAGTCAGGGTCAATAACAAGGCAGCACAGGCAGCAAACAATCACAGTCACAGAACAAGCTGAGTCATAGAGAAGATCCTGAATTAGATGGTCTTCTGCACCGATGCTATGCACTTGGCTCTCTTTTCTTTCCTCTTGGCCCGCTCTTCCTCACCCTGTCACCTACTTCTACAAGACAACGGTTCCTCAGTTTGCCCGTCCCACTTAATACAGATAAAACAGACACATTTCCTAATTATATCTGCAATTTATTTCACATCTTGGCAGCGCAGCTTCGGACGTCAAAGCCCGGGATATGTAATGTCTTTTCGAATGAAATTCCTACTCATTTTCAATTTAAAGGCCATTACATTTTTTTTCTTCCATTTTTATCAAGTTTCCTCGTTGGAGACAATTGGATGGCGGCTAATTAGCCCCTCAGGCTGCCTGTGCATCTTCTAAGCCCTGATATTGATGGCCCTTCCTTGGCTTTCTCTCTAATTGGTCATGCCAGAGCCAGCGGGGGGAAACCATTGCCAAGGTCTGGACATCATGGCTAAAGAGATTTCTCATTACTCATTAAAATTAGGGGGGCCTATAATACAGGATTCAATAAAAGGAGACAGGCCCTCTTTACCATAAGTATTGCATTTGTAAGGAGGAAAGCAGCTTATGCAAGGATCAATATGGCTGCCTACAAAAGGCCGTTCTAAAAGATTGAAACTAAAAAGAGCCATATCAATATTTCTTTGAGATTTCAACATCAAACGAGATTTAGAGGATATCCTGAGGGATCAGAGATAAAAGTTCCAGTTAAAGGTCAATGTTAAACTCAACCCAAAAATAACCTATTCGGCCTGGACTGGCCAGACCTTGATAGCCATTATTATTTTCCTACGTCCCTTTGGGACATCAGGCATAGAAGTTGGTGAACTATGGTTTCTACGGACCTTCAGCCTTGCAATTCTACCAGCCTCTCTGCACCCCTGAATGAAGAGGCACATGATGGGTATAAGCTCTTCCACCCTGACAGTGCCAGTGGTTGTTGACTGACTTGCAGGGTGCTGAAGATTTTCAAGCAAGCCTCAGGGACTAGGAGGAAGACGGTGTTAAGAGGCCTATCAACTGATGTCCCCCTCCTTGCATCACGGGAATAACACAGGCCCATGTTGATAGGCACAGTCTCTTCCGCCCTGATACCACCAGTGTTAGCAATCGTTGGCAATCTTCATATGGTTCCTCACAGTTTCTTGTTTGAAAATCTCAGGGCGGGTGTTGACTTGCTTGCCTGGAACTGAGAATCTTCAAGTGAGGACCAAGTGGAAGATGGCAGCGGTATATGGGTTTGAACGTTGTTGTAAGAGTCAAGTGGACCTCCATACTAGTTCAAATGGTAGCCAGTGAGTCACTTTCTGATAATCCTTGACTAATTATCCACATCACTGGCCAGGGGAATCCGTAAGAACCAAGTTCCCATCAATTTGGGTCTGGTGTTCTTTCAGTGGTGAAGGGCGTAGAGGTTGGTACTCTAGAAGGGACACTGATCTCTGAACCCCAAGTTACCAGACTCTACGCCTTGTGTGCTGAGCTAGTAGCCCTGGTGTATGCCTTGTTGCACACATCTCGGGGGTCAGCGCTGCAGCATCCTGGGCGTACTCAGGAGGCCTCTCCTTTCTCAGTGAGTACATCTCGAGGGTCATTGTGGTGGTATCCTTGGCATTCTAAGGTGGCATCTCTCTTCCGGCATGTCTGTGCTCCAGAACCATGCTGGTCTCCCGGGCTGAGCCTGCTCACTTCCTGGGCCGTGATTTCTGGCAAGATCCCAGTTCGGCGCTACTACATGTGCACAAACGGGTGCTTCTACAGTGTGGGAGCAGACACTAATTGTGCAATCTTGCCTACATCTTGCACAATTTAGTTATTTTCTGTGAACACTGCTCCTTTTACTCTCAACAGGTGCATGCGTAGTTAGACCACATTCTAGCCCATTTATAAGGAAGCTTCTGGTGTCAATATGGTGCTTGAAGATTCCTATGTATCTCTTTCTGTGCTGCTCAGCTCCTGAGTCCTGTTCCCATGCTTACTTTGGTTCACCTGGACTTGCTACCTGGATTACTCCTTTGATGGGCTTGACTTAACCCATGAACAACCCTTGGCTTGCTATTTGGACTTTGCTACCTGTATTACCCCTTTGCTGGACTTTCCTGAGCTTGCGACCTCTGACTTTGGCTTCAACCTCCTCATCTGCTTTTGCTACTGATGACTAGATGACCACTGCTGTCGGCTCAGGCTCTTGACACCCCAGAGCACAACCTGGGATTACTCCTGCTGCAAATCTATCCTCCCTTGAGGCCCGGGAGGCCTCTCATTTCTCAGTTAGTACATCTTGAGGGTCATTGTAGCGGCATCCTGAGCATTCTAAGGTGGCGCCTCTCTTCCGGCATGTCTGCTCCCCGTAACCATGCTGGTGTCCGAGACTGAGCCTGCTCACATCCTGGACCGCGATTTCTGGCAAGCTCCCAGTTAGTTAGGTGCTACTACATGTGCGCAAACGGGGGCTTCTACTTTGTTCCCATGCTTACTTTGGTTCACCTGGACTTGCTACCTGGATTACTCCTTTGATGGACTTGACTTAACCTGTGAACGACCCTTGGCTTGCTATTTGGACTTTGCTATCCATATTACCCCTTTGCTGGACTTTCCTGAGCTTGCGACCCCTGACTTCAACCTCCTCATCTGCTTCTGCTACCAATGACTAGATGATCACTGCTGTTGGCTCATGCCCTTGACACATCGTAGCACAACTGGGGATTACTCCCACTGCAAATCTATCCTCCCTTGAGGGGGAGAAAGGTGAGAGTAGCCCTTAGATACTGGGCCAACAGGTTGAGGCTTGGGCCTTGAGCAGTATTCTCTGTGTCTTTCCTTTAGCAGTGGAAATGGGTTTCTCTACCTGTAGTGCTCAACATCTGTTGAATTTACCGACGACTGGGGGGGCAGGGGCTTTTTGTTTCTTTTATTTTATCCAGTAGAAATTAAGGAAAATCTTTGGCTGTTGTCCCATAGACTTTAATGATATCAGGGCCTAGAGTAGAACCAGATGCCCGATCCCGGGGCTCATCCCTGTTAGTTATTTATCAAACTTTGTGTAGATTTTAAGTCTTAATTTTTGGACAACCATAGAGCATGTCTATAGGAAGCCTTACAATAAAAGAGGATTGGCAGCAACATTTAACACTAATGACAGCAGCAGGATTTGTGCAGGATATCCTTGCTGCTCTCATTGCAGTTAAAAAAAAAAATAAAAAACTGGTAAGTCATCTCCCTGCGCGCAAAACAGAACGCTGCCAGGCTGCAAAGAAAAATAAAACAAGCGAAATCTCATTATCCAGCTTAATTCTTCTTTCATTAAGAAGGTATCTGATAGAAGGTCATCGAAAGACAATTTAATTTTTTTCCTCTCTCGTCGGATGGGCTATAAATACGCCAAGCTGATCCATGAGGGCCTCAATCATGGTTCCCTTAAAGGGATGCTTGCTAAAATTACAAAGTAATTAAAAAATAATATGCCTCCCCAAAAAAACGACTTCTGTAATGAATTTATTTCACGAATACAGAGTTTTTACCGACCTTCACCCTTTGTGACCTGATACTCTGGTCCTTGCCCAACCTATGCCAGCATGGCAGGATCAATTGTGCAGAGGCACGAACACTTTGTCCTTTTTACACCTCCAATGGAAAAAGATTAGTCAGGTGACCTGTGGCGTCAGAAAATACATGGCACGTCATTCCACCCAGCACGGCCAGTCCAACATTCTACAAGATGCTGATTGAGGTAATGGTGTATGTGCCTATGCCAATGTGGTGGGGCATCTGGCTGCCAATAGAAGTCTTCCAATTGGGTCAATAGCCACTGGGATGAGGTATTTGAAACTTTAACGGTGGATTCTGTGAATGAAGAGAGGCCTAACCACATTGTGGTTGCTTTAGTGCAGACAAATGTTTTTCTTTGGAGAATGCTTTCATGTGGATTTTCCACACCCCAAAATCTAAAATGATTCCTGTTCTCTTTATCACATACGTGGCTTTCTGTCCTGAAACTCACCTGTCTCTACCCAGGCTTGCAAGGGTTTGCAAGACAAGATTGAGACGGGTGGTTTCCAGGAGCTCTCTGTCTGAAACCTCTGGACCAGATAGAAAATTGAGATCTATAAGGTGTTTGAGCACCTCTATGGATCTTTTCATTAAAGTGCAACAACACATTGGAAATCCACATCAAGATTGGGGTATAAGGTCTATAAGGCACTTCTAAGGATCCCTTCATCAAAGATGCTTTGGGGGCTCTTGGGATCCCTTTAGGGCACATGCCCTCAACCCTATCCTGGAGAGCCACCAACAAGTAATATTTTGTGGATCTCCACAAAGCCAGCTCAGCTCTATAGCTCTGCTGCACTAATTACTTCACCTGTGTATCTATGTGTAGATCCGCATAACCTAATCTGCTGGTGGCTCTCAGGGAGAGGGTTAAGGAACACTGCTTTAGGGCAACACCGCCTAGCAAATTCACATCCAGATTGGCAGGTAGAGTAGAAAGTACTTAAGGGCCTCCAGAGACCTCTTCATCAAACCCATCCGTCTCCACCCAGGCTGGCAAGGGTTTGCAAGGGTTGAGATGGATGTTGGAGATGGATGGTTTCCAGGAGCGCTCTTATCTGAAACCTCTGGACCCAGATAAAAAAATGAGATCTATAAGGTGTTTGAGCACCTGTATGGATCAAGTGCAACAACACATTGGAAATCTACATCAAGATTGGGGTATAAGGTCTATAAGGTGCTTCTGGTAATCTGAGGATTCCTTCATCAAAGATGCTTTGGAGTTCTTGGGATCCCTTTAGGGCACACGTCCTCAACCCTTATCTGAAACCTCTGGATCCGGATAAAAAAATTGGGATCTACAAGGTGTTTGCGCACCTCTATGGATCAAGTGCAACAACAAAATCCAGACTAAGATTGAGGTATAAGGCCTATAAGGTGCTTCTGGCAATTTGAGGATCCCTTTATCAAAGATGCTTTGGGGGCTATTGGGATCCGTTTAGGGCACACGTCCCCAACCCTTATCTGAAACCTCTGTACCCAGATAAAAAATTGGGATCTATAAGGTTTTTGAGCACATCTATGGATCTCTTCATTAAAGTACAAAAACACATTAGAAATCCACATCAAGATTGGGGTATAAGGTCTATAAGGCACTTCTAAGGATCCCTTCTTCAAATATGCTTTGGGGGCTCTTGGGATCCCTTTAGGGCACATGCCCTCAATCCTATCCTGGAGATCCACCAACAGGTAATATTTTGTGGATCTCCACATAGCCAGCTCTATAGCTCTGCTGCACTAATTACTTCACCTGTGTATCTATGTGTAGATCCGCATAACCTAATCTGCTGGTGGCTCTCAGGGAGAGGGTTAAGGAACACTGCTTTAGGGCAACACCGCCTAGCAAATTCACATCCAGATTGGCAGGTCTATAAGGTGTTTTTAGGCCTCTGCGGATCCCTATATCAAAAAGCAGCGACCTACAGTAAATTCATATCAAGATTAGAGTAGAAAGTACTTAAGGGCCTCCAGAGACCTCTTCATCAAACCCATCCGTCTCCACCCAGGCTGGCAAGGGTTTGCAAGACAGGGTTGAGATGGATGGTGGAGACGGATGGTTTCCAGGAGCTCTCTTATCTGAAACCTCTGGACCCAGATAAAAAAATGAGATCTATAAGGTGTTTGAGCACCTGTATGGATCACGTGCAACAACACATTGGAAATCTACATCAAGTTTGGGGTATAAGGTCTATAAGGTGCTTCTGGTAATCTGAGGATTCCTTCATCAAAGATGCTTTGGGGTTCTTGGGATCCCTTTAGGGCACACGTCCTCAACCCTTATCTGAAACCTCTGGATCCAGATAAAAAAATTGGGATCTATAAGGTGTTTGCGCACCTCTATGGATCAAGTGCAACAACACATTGGAAATCCACACTAAGATTGGGGTATAAGGCCTATAAGGTGCTTCTGGTGATCTGAGGATCCCTTCATCAAAGATGCTTTGGGGGCTATTGGGATCCGTTTAGGGCACACGTCCCCAACCCTTATCTGAAACCTCTGGACCAAGATAAAAAATTGGGACCTATAAGGTTTTTGCGCACCTCTATGGATCTCTTCATTAAAGTACAAAAACACATTAGAAATCCACATCAAGATTGGGGTATAAGGTCTATAAGGCGCTTCTGGTAATCTGAGGATCCCTTCATCAAAGATGCTTTGGGGGCTCTTAGGATCCCTTTAGGGCACACATCCTCAACCCAATCCTGGAGAGCCACCAACAGATAATATTTTGTGGATCTTCACATAGCCAGATCTATAGCTCTGCTGTTGCACTAATTACTTCACCTGTGCATCTATGTGTAAATCCGCATAACCTAATCTGCTGGTGGCTCTCAGGGATCGGGTTAACAATGCTTTAGGGCAACACCGCCTAGCAAATTCACAACCAGATTGGCAGGTCTATAAGGTGTTTTCAGGCCTCTAGGGATCACTATATCAAAAAGCAGCGACCCACAGTAAATTCACATCAAGATTAGAGTAGAAAGTACGTAAGGGCCTCCAGAGACCTCTTCATCAAAGGGCAAAAACAGATTTGAAATTCACATCAAGATTTTGGGTAAAAGGTCTATAAGATGCTTGAGTGCCTCTATAAATCCCTTAATCAAATGAATCTGAAATACAAACACTTGTATAACAAGCACCACACTGCGAAGTATTAAGTTCTCAATACGTTGACTTCCTGAGTTTTTTAGGTAAGTCGCACAAATGTTTCGAGGTTGACAGATGGCCATCCAGGGCTTTTTCGCTCAACTAAGCAGCACGTCTCCTCAAACTGTTTCACCCACCTTATGATATTCTGACGGTGAAGTGCTTCTTTAGCATCTTTGCTTCGGAAATGTCAATGAACAATATCCATTGATGATGTTTTTGTGTATTCTAGTGCGCAATAAGCTTTTTCTCACGCTTATGCTGCTATTTTAAATAACCTCTAGTGAGCATTTTGGAAATTTGCATTGTCAAATGAAAGTTTAAGAATTACACTTTCACGTTATATTGGTATTTGTGAAATTATATATATATATATATATATATATATATATATATATATATATAAATATATATGTATAAATATATTCGGGTCATTACAAAGATCTGTCCCACAATCTATTTATACCCCGGAGTGTAACCATAACCCGAGGGCATCCACTAAGGTTAGAGGAAAGGTGCTTTTTCCACCGACATAGGAGGGGATTCTTCTCTGTAAGAGCAGTGAGACTATGGAACTCGCTGCCAGAGGAGGTAGTAATGAAGGATACAGTAAAAATGTTCAAAAGTGGCCGGGATGCCTTCTTGGCATGTAATAACATTTCCAGCTATGGCTACTAGACCACTGGAAGGAGATAAACAGGCTGAACTGGATGGACTAAAGTCTTTATTCAGCTTTACATACTATATTACTATGTTACTATGTATATTTGTGTTTTTCTGCCGTTCTTTTTGAATTAGCCTGTTTATTTAAATCAATCGATAATTCAAAAATAGTGTTACGTGCTTCAGGGTAAGGCTGCTGTATTGTAGCATCCTCACGAAGTGATGGGGTGTCCACGCAACGCGTCGATGTGAGGAGTGAATGGTGAGATCGGACCTGGCTCTGCTCATCTGCCCTACCAATTTGGTAATACTTTTTGGATTTTTATTCGGTCTTGGCACTTTATTTGCACATTACTATTTGCACCTTATATTGCGCTTGTCACTTTCATACCAGCATTCACTTTTTGGCACTTTTTGCACTTTAACATTGCGCTGGTCACTACAAATAATATATATAAATATCTATATAAATAAATAAATATATATATATATATATATATATATATATATATATGTACTATTATTATGATCACAGTTTCATATACTATTATATATATTTGTTAGCACTTTTAGACTGTATTTATTAATTGTAGATTTATTTATCTGTATGAATTTAAGTATATTAGAGCCATAAAATTGATAGGTCCATCCCCACAGTATACCTCGTATTTGTTTTTAATTGTCTTTTGTCCTTGATATTGTGATGTTGTTGTTAAAATAAAGGCTGGTTATAGACTTTTATATGGAGTGTGGCCCAATTGCAGGAATAGGGGTCTTCTTGGACTGAACTGGGAGTCCAATTATTTTGTTTTGGGCTGCTGTATTGTAGGATAACGAAATAAGAATTATTAGAAGGTGGTTACGCGGGGCAAAGAATTTGTGTTAAAGTTCGACAACTGATGTTGTTCTTTAACGGGTTAAACTCCTTGGCTAAATCCTCCTTAATGAGAATTCACGGCGTCGGTTTTAGAACGCGGTGATGCCGGTCTATACTGTGCCGCAGAGAACTCGGGGACTATAGAAAAGTGTAAACAAGGGCCGGGTAAAAATAGACGGCTAATCCCCCCTTCTCCTCCTTCTCCACCGCCTGCACGCGAAATGCTTTTGTGTGTTTCTTCCCGAGAAGGCCGCCCGGCTTCTGCTGCTTTGATAGCAATGTGAGATGTTTGGGGCCCCATGTAGGGCTCCCTGTGGCAGAACTGGGGGGGCCTTCTCCTGGGTTTCAGCTGCTGGCCTGCCCGCGACAAGCTGCGTTTGCAATATGGTGGAAATGTGATTCAGCCGAGCAGATTGCATTTTTGTCGACGGTTGGTGAGTGAAGGCGGTGATGAAGGGAAGAAGAATTTGTGTTCTTGTCAAAGTTATTAACCCCACCAAGGCCGGTAGGAAATAAAACTGTACAATCTGTGCTCGAGGTCTATTTAAGAAACGGAAATCCAAATTCCATTGGCAATCCTTTTAGTAAATCACACTGAGATGCATGGATTTTATTCTTTCAACATTTGGGGTGTCTAAATTGACATCAAGATTAGGGTATATAAAATGATATAGTGTATATGCTGTAGGTTTAGGTCTATAAGATGCTTTGGGGGCTCTAGGGATCCCTTTATGTAAGGGCCACACCACCTAGTAAATTTGCATCCAGATTGGCAGGTCTTTAAGGTGCTGTTAGGCATCTGGGGGATCCCTATATAATAATACAGTGACTCTAATACAGTGACAGTAAATTCACATCAAGATTTGAGTAGAAATAATAATAATTCAGAGCCTTCGGAGATCCCTTTAGCAAAGGACAGCAACAGGGTGGAAATTCGCATCTAGATTTGGCTACAAGGTCTATGAGGTGTTGAGGGTCTCTATAAATCCCTTAATCAAAGAGCAAGGACCCTTAGTAAATTTACATAAAGCATGGGAATATAGAAGGTATTTGGGGGGCATCTGGCGACCCTTTTATCAATAAGACATTGCTATTTGAGGGATAGGGCTCTGAAGACCCCTTTCCTTTATCAAACAGCCGTTGCTAAAGGGATCTCAGGAGTCCCCCCCTAAATATCTTATACCCCACATCTAGGTGTCCTTGCTATTTGCCTTTCGACACCTAGTAAATTCACATGAAGATTGGATTATTAGGTCTAGGAGGTGCTTAGGAGCTTCGGGGGAGAGAGAACCCTTCAGCAAAGGACAACAGGGTGGAAATTCACATAACAATATGGGTACAAGGGCTATAGGGTCTTGAGGGTCTCTAAAAACCCCTTAATCAAAGAGCAAGGACCATTAGTAAATTTACATAAAGCATAGGAATATAGAAGGGGGGCATCTAGTGACCCCTTCATCAAAGAGTAATTGGGGGGAGGGACTCTAAAGATCCATTTCTCAAAGAGTCATTGCTATTTAGCGGGCGCCTGATGATTCCTCCATCAAAGAGTCATTGCTATTTGGGGGGGATTTGGTGATCCCTCTATCAAAAAATCATTGCTATTTGAGGAAGGGGCTCTGAAAATACCTTTATTAAAGAGTTAGTGCTTTTTGGGGAGGGGCTCTGAAGATCCCTTTATCAAAGTGTCATTGCTATTTGCAGAATGGGGCTCTGAAGATCTCTTTATTAAAGAGTCATTGCTATTTGGGGGGCATCTGGTGATCCCTCTATCAAAGAGTTGTTGCTATATGTGGGGCATCTGGTGATCCATCTATCAAAGAGTCTTTGCTATTTAGGGAAGGGGCTCTGGAGATCCCTTTATCAAATTGCCATTGCTAAAGGGATCTTAGGCACCCCCCCAAATACCTTATATACCTTTTTTGACACTGACACCTAGTAAATTCACATGAGGATCGGGTTATTAGGTCTAGGAGGTGCTTAGGAGCTTCGGGGGATACCTTTATCAAAGAACAACAATTCACATCATGATTGGGGTATAAGGTCTATAAGTTGTTTTGGGGGGCGACTCTGGGGATCCCTTTATAAAAAAGCATGGACCCCTGGTAAATGTAGATTAACAAATATAGGTAAAAGGTATATAAGGTGTTTGAGAGCCTCTATGGATTTCTTCAATAAAGTACAAAAACACATTGGAAATTCACATCCACATTCACAAGATTGGGGCATTGGGTCTATAAGATGCTTTGGGGCCTGCCGTGATCCCTTCATTAAAGAGCAACACACAATGGAAATTCACATCAAGGTATGTACAGTATGAGGTCTGTTGTTTGTTGAGTCTCTTTGGATAACTTTACTCAAAAGTATGGAGCCCTAGGTCTATAAATTATGGGGGGGGGGGGGGTCTCTGTAGATATATTTATCAAAGGATTTAGACAGCTAAATAGAACATTCACATCAAAATTGGGGTATTAGGTCTAGGAGTTGCTATTGGTCCTCTAGAGATACTTTGATGATATAGACCAATGGCTATAAAATTCAAATCCTCAGGGGAATCTTGTATCAAAGAGCAAGTTTCGATAGTATATTCACATCAAAATTAAGGTAAATGGTCTTTAAAGTGGACCAAAACCCAGGATAGCCAATAATTTTGACTATCCTGGGTTTTGGTCCTTTCCCTGGTGGCACCCTGATCGGTGGTGCCCCACTGTGTGAAACCCCCCAGATCGCCCAAACCCAGCTGACCTCTTCCCGGTCCCAAGGCGCGTCTAACAGCAGCGGCTCTCTGTTAAATGGCTGGCAGGAGCACGCTCCCTGTTAGAGGGAGGCGGAGGATGCTGACGTCAGAGACGCTGCTCTTAGATGTGCCACGGGACAGAGAAGAAGTGAGCTGGGTTTGGATGATCTGGGGGGTTTCACACAGTGGGGCACCCCGATCGGGGTGTTCCTGGGAAAAGGACCTAAACCCAGGATAGTCAAAATCCTGGGTTTTGGTCCACTTTAAACTGGTTCAAGGGCTCTGGAGAGCCCATTATCAAAAAGTAACACGTCACACACAGATTAGCACATCAGTGAACAACAGATAAAAACTGCTATCTCCCACACCAATGAAATATGCCCAATTGAGCCCTTGTGGCATAAGGCTCTTACCTTCCAGTGACTTTTTATAACATGTTTTGGGGCACAAAGCGCTTACTGTATAAAGGTAAACTGCTAACGGGTACAAAACTGATGCACAGCAGAACAAAGGTTGCTCAGTTCTGATACCAGTTTGGGTATTGGTCCTCCCCATCATGTCATGTCAGAAAAGTAACTAGTCCTGGGACATGGCTTTCTTATGAGCCCTGAGGGCTTATCCTATAGGTAGGGACTCACTGGTTGTTGATTTGTTATTTCAAACTCACAACAGTTGATGCGTGACAAAATAATAATATACTTTTATTTCCAAGAAAAGCCCCCGCACTCATCTATATATATCTGCAGCCTGCGGCCGTTTTGCTGTCATGCATAAATGTATATCTGGATGCGGCCATTTGTATGCTGGATGTGACAAGAGGCGCTCGAGTCAAAACTGCGACACAAACCTGTAAATAATAGTACTTGGTAATGTTTTGGTTCTGAAGCACCAGAAAAAGTCCTCAGGTTCGAGATATCAACAATCAAACCTACTCCGGCCCATTTCCAGTGGAGGGCCAGATTTGTACTGTCTGCTCTGCTAACTGCCTTGATTCCATCTCTCATTTCAGCTAGCTCCTTCCTCAATTAATGGTACAAGTTCATAAGTAATAGTCCACATTCATTGACTTAAACACATCGACGGGTCCCACCAGTGAATAATCCTCATTAAGCATGGTTACGTAGTTAATACGGTTGAAAAAAGACATATGTCCATCAAGTTCAATCAAGGGTATTGGGGTAGGAGAAGTTATTTTTTTTTTTATTTTATAGGTGGAAGTTATTTATTTTATTTTTTGTATTTTTACTGATAACCGTTAATAGTAACTGTTAATGTTATTTTCTTCTAAATAAGCATCTAATCCTTTTTTAAAGCTGTCAGCGGTTCTTGTGGTAAAAAACGATTGAAGCCTCCGGAAACTGAATTTCTTTTTTTCCAGTCGAAAGGGAACGCGCCCTTGTCTTTAGAGAGGATTTTACCTGAAATAGTATTCCCCCATATTTTTTGTATTGGCCATTTATATATTTATACAAGTTAATTATGTCCCCCCTCAGTCGTCTCCTCTCAAGACTAAACAGATTTAATTCTCGTAATCTTTCCTCATAACTAAGATCCTTCATTCCTCTGATTAGTTTGGTGGCTCCTCTGCACCCTTTCCATAGTCAGAGCGTCCTTTCTATGAATGGGTGCCCAGAACTGGACGGCATATTCCAGGTGAGGGAGCACCAGTGCCTTGTAAAGAGGCAAAATTACTCACCTATCTCGTGATTCCAGGCCTCTATTAATGCATGATAATATCTTGGGGGCCTTGGAAGCAGCTGCTTGGCATTGTATACGGTTATGCAGATTTGTACTGTCTGCCTTTACTCTGCTAACTGCCTTGACTTTGTCTCGCATTTCAGGTAACTTCTCCCTCATTTAATGGTACAAGTTCATAAGTAATAGTCCACATTCATTGACCTAAACACATCAATGGGTCCCACCAGTGAATAATCCTTCTTAAACCTGGTTGAGTAGGGCAACATTTAACTAGGACCATTTCATTGATTATCATTGGGTCAATGATTTGCTCAATGATGCTCAGAGCTTTGGGGAGCAGATATTCTGCCTTGATGGTTCTTCTTATGTTACTATGGATGAACAACAGATAAAAAATAGTCTTTAAACTGACCACTGAAAATTGAGTACCAACAGAATAAGGCTCTTACCTTCCAGTGACTTATTATGAAGTCATTGGGGCTCGTAATATACTGAGCATTCATACACATATTGGCCATGCTTTGGGTAAATATGACATTTTTATAACCCCTCCAGGCAAATAGTTACCCCCTTATTACATAACATGCCCTCCTCAGCCCAAGTGAATCCCCCTTTTTCCATAAAAGCCACCGTCAAATCTGTACCTTCCCAACCTCTGAGAGACAACTTCAGCCCCTTAACTCAAAAGATTCCCCTTAGACAACTAAATACCTCTCTCAATCCGTAAGAGACCCATCGGCCGAATGAATACCTTCTCTCCATCCAAAAGTGACCCATGAGCCAAATGGATACCTCCTCAATTCATAAGAGATCCATCAGCCAAATGAAGACCCCCTCTCCATCCAGAAGAGACCCGTGAGCCAAATGGATACCTCCTCAATTCATAAGAGATCCATCAGCCAAATGAATACCCCCTCTCCATCCAGAAGAGACCCGTGAGCCAAATGGATAACTCCTCAATTCATAAGAGATCCATCAGCCAAATGAATACCCCCTCTCCATCCAGAAGAGACCCCTGAGCCAAATGGATACCTCCTCAATTCATAAGAGATCCATCAGCCAAATGAATACCCCCTCTCCATCCAGAAGAGACCCGTGAGCCAAATGGATAACTCCTCAATTCAGAAGAGACCCATCAGCCAAATGAATACCCCCTCTCCATCCAGAAGAGACCCGTGAGCCAAATGGATACTTCCTCAATTCAGAAGAGACCCATCAGCCAAATGAATACCCCCTCTCCATCCAGAAGAGACCCATGAGCCAAATGGATACCTCCTCTTCATAAGAGACCCAGCAGACAAATGAATACCCCTCTCCATCCAAAAGAGACCCATGAGCCAAATTAACACCCCCTCTCCATCCAGAAGAGACCCATGAGCCAAATGAATACCCCCTCTCCATTCAGAAGAGATCCATGAGCCAAATAGATACCCCCTCAATTCAAAAGAGACCCATCAGCCAAATGAATACCCCATCTCCATCCAGAAGAGACCCATGAGCCAAACGGATACCTCCTCAATCCATAAGAGACCACTACGGGAATACCGTTCAACCCATGTGACCCCTCATGCAAATAGATACCCCCTCAACCTATTAGAGACATCTCAGAGCAAATGCATACACCTTTATTTGATAAATGCCCCGTCATTAAAATGGATACCTCCACAATCCATGAGATACCTCTCAGCCAAATGAATACCCCCTCTCCATCCAGAAGAGACCCATGAGCCAAATGGATACTTCCTCAATTAATAAGAGACCACTACGGGAATACCGTTCAGCCCATGTGACCCCCTCATGCAAATAGATACCCCCTCAATCTATAAGAGACACCTCAGAGCAAATACATACACCTTTAATTGATAAATGACCCCTTCATTCAAATGTATGCCCCCACAATCCATGAGATACCTCTCAGCCAAAAACACCCTCAATATATGAAAGACCCCCTGACCAAATGAATACTGCCTAAATCCATAAGAGACCCAAGAACCGAATGGATACCGCCTTAATCTATAAGAGGCTCCTCAACTAAATGAGTAGCCCCCAACCATAAGAGATCCCCAAATTTGAATGAGTACATTCTTGACCCACAAAGATGAATAACCCCCAAATATGTAACCAGTCTGTTAAACACGCCTCTAATCTAACGAGACACCCCGAGTCAAAGACATCAACCTCAGCCAACTGAATAACCAGGACCATTAGTAAATTTACATAAAGCATAGGAATATAGAAGGTATTTGGGGGGGGGGGGGGGCATCTGGTGAGAGGCTCCTTAGTCAAATGAGTAGCCCCCAACCATAAGAGATCCCCAAGTTTGAATGAGTACATTCTTGACCCACAGAGAAGAATAACCTCCAAATATGTGCCGGTCTGTTAAACATGCCTCTAATCTAACGAGACACCCCGAGTCAAAGACATCAACCTCAGCCAACTGAATAATTATCTGTCCATGTGCCCTTACCCTTTGGACTCTAAGCCTTGGTGAAGGGTTAAATGGTTGGGGGGGGGCTGTCTCCTCTTGGCTCTTTATTAAAGCACTTATTTCTCTTTTTCACTTGGAGAGCTTCTCAAAACAGTTGAGGAACTGAATTGGCTCCCTTGAAGAGCATATCTACCACTTGTGGAACATAACCGGGTTCTACCACCGCTTGAGGAAATTCATTAACTCCATCCCAACACCGAATAATGTGCAACAGAAAATATCACTTTTTTCAAATGCTCACATGTGATTGGGTGCTGAGGTCTCCTACTTCAGTAAAACATAATTTGAGGTCCTTGCTGCCCTAGGCCTTAGACCTGTTAAGACTTTTCACCGTAGTAGACTAACATGACTTTTATTTAACCTCCAGCTCCCGGGCGTCAGTCTTTTTAATGGCATCCAACATCATCTCTCTACAACCTGCTTTCTCCGGTGATTTACAAGGAAATTACGAGGTGGAAGGCGCGCGGCGCAGACACAACAACTGCTCTACACAGAATGTCTAATGACTTTCCTCCAGGCAGGCAAGGGTTTATTTATGTCTGTTGAATATGAGGCCGACACAAAAAAAAAACCTGGAGTGTAGCTAGGCTCAGGCGGTAAAGTACACAGCGCATTAATCTATCAATTTACAGAAAAATCCCCCGGGAATAAGAGATTAGTCATAAGGCCGGTGCTGGCTAATAGGAGCAGGAGAGAGGACGTTGAGCGGACAGGAGGATGAGGGGCTAAACCCTGGCTACAGGATTGCCACCCGCTCCCTCTGGCGTCATTAGGACTAAGCTCGGTTTTGAAATTGGTATTTTTCCGGCCGGTGTCATTGTAACAAATCCTGATTCAAGAAAAGGCTTAATGCCTGAACCAGTGTTACTGCGACAAAATCTTATAATGGCATAATCCAGGATCATTATAACCAGGACTTGTTCTGGAATGGCATCCAGGAGCTTTTTAGCAGTGAAAACAAAACCTGATGATACATGATATGATTCGTATTATTGTCTTATTTTGGAATAGCAAATAGAAGTATCAAGGATCTATATAATAGAACCTAGAGATAATATGATTCAGAATTGTTCAAACAAAGCTTAATTCTCGTATGTCCTATGGTACACGTGTCAAAATCTGGCCAGCAGTGTCATCAGAGTTGGTCCGCAAGCCCTGTCCCCCCTTCCCACATTGTTATCTATGAGTGACAGGGCCAGGACGGTCGTGGGCGTTACCTAAATGGTATGGCCCAATGCCACTGTAACAAAGCCTTATTATGGAATGATAAATGGTATGACCCAATGTCATTTTAACGAAGCCTTATTCTGGAATAATAAAATGGTATGGCCCAATACCACTGTAACAAAGCCTTATTCTGAAATGGTATGGTCCAAGGTCACTGTTACAAAGCCTTATTCTGGAATGATAAATTGTATGGCCCAATGTCACTGTAACAAGGCTTTATTATTGAATGGTATGGCCCAAGGTCACTGTAACAAATTCTTATTCTGGAATGGTATGGCCCAAAGTCACTGTAACAAAGCCTTACTCTGGAATGATATGGCCCAAGGTTACTGTAACAAAGCCTTATTCTGGAATGGTATGGACCAAGGTCACTGTATCAAAACAAGTTCTCAAAGGACAAATGGTATGGTCCAGAACCACTGTAACAAAGCTGATTTTTGCCTTAGATATTAATAGTGTAATTTAACCAGAGCTGGGCTTTGTACCATTATCATCCATGCTCTAATTCTTGTTGGTCAAGGGTGTCTCTGAGTAAGCCATTAATATCTAGCAGAACAGCTGACCCTTGACATCTCTAAAGGTTTCTAATAAAGAATAGCCATGGCTGGAGTGTGACTTTAATCAAAGCCTTGCTCTGGAGCCTTTCTTCACCATCATAGCGTCCGTAAAATGGGAACGATTGCACCGCTGCCGGTATAGAGCTGTCATGTCTCCGGTGGTGACACGAGACAGTTAAACGAGATGGAATAGATTGTCCGCCTATTGATCATGCTGGGCTGTCACTCAGGTCCTGGATGGCGGCCTCACATCTCCGACAAGATACAATAGGAGACGGAGGATGGTTCCATTGTCTTGGCGGCAAAAAGCACAATCCCATCAGGCTCTTTTGTGTCCGAGTGTCACCTTGATCAGGAGGAGAGGCAGACGTCCATTGTGTCTAATCCCCTCTGCCGTTCATTCCTTCTAGTGAAAAGTAATGAGGTTGTGCGCTTCAATTGGACTAGAGGAAGGTTACCCGTCATTGTGATGGAGACGCCGGGCTTCAGGGGTGAGATGTCAGTGGCAACAGACAATTGGTATCTGCTCAAAAGTTTGATTGGCGGATTTGCATCCAAAAAAGATGATTGGCTTGTTGATGACTGGAAGTAGTGATTACTGTTATGCTTCTACTACTAAGTCTATAGCGCTTTATACCCATCACAATAGTCATCAGCCATAGTGTTGGTGTAAGGGGGGAGTCCAGGTTCACTAATAAAGTTCCAGTACCATCAGTTACCAAAGATCCACCACTGCCTGCAATGCTATAGCATCAGTTGTTCATAAACACATATATTGACCGGCTGAGAAGCTCCTTGAGAGTGGAGATAAAGAGCTAATAGGCTGGTGGTGGGATGGTCCGGTTCTGTAAATAGCTGATTTTTTACCCCAGCTGCCACTGAATGAATTCAAGGCTTAGCAGCTCACTTAGCCATCCTTGGTTCAGGACAGACCTGATGTTCAAATGTTGACACGGGTCAACGTTCAAATGTTGACGCCAGGTCAAAAGGGTCTTGGATCAGTCCTATGTATCAACCTGAAAATGTATTTTCCTGAAGATGGTATTTACGATTGGCTGATTGGCTTCTGCCTCTCAGGAGCTCCTCCTGCCGCTGAATGATCTCAAGGCTTAGCAGCTTACTCAGCCATCCTTGGTTCAGGACTGGACCTGACGTTCAAATGTTGAGAAGGGTCAACGTTCAAATGTTGACACCAGGTCAAAAGGGTCTTGGATCAGTGCTATGTATCAACCTGAAAATGTATTTGAAGATGGGTTTTACGATTGGCTGATTTCCGGCTGGGTTCCGCCTCTCAGGAGCTCCTCCAGATCCAAAAATTCCATAGACCCGTGACAATTTGACTGCTCTTATAAACCGATAAGAATTTTGATCGGAAACAAGTAATCCTAATCCTGTTCCAAAAAAGCAATTATAGCAAAACTTTTCCTCTGTGAATTAAATAAAAATCAAATTGCGCCGGCTGTACGGGGGCAGCAACATGCCGAGCTATAGATGCAGCGTAAGAGATTTCCATGAACAAGGGAGCTGGCCAACGGCTGAGTATAATATCTAAAGTGCGTAACTGCTTAATAGCTCTAGCTGGAGGCTATTACTCACTAATACTCCCCATCCTCCTGGAGGAATGATCGACACCTTACAGGACTCCGCCGCGTGTATCTCCTCCACCTCCCAGGGGACTAGGCCCAAGCCAATTATATCAACGTCTCTGCTGCCCTTGGGGAGATCTTCAGAACTGGCAGCTTGTTTTTTTTTTTACCCTCCCTCTGCTGAAGATTGTTATTTTTCTATAAATGCAGCAAAACAAAATCTTAACAAGTAACAAGCTCCAAAAATCAGGTCACATTATTGCAACAGGATGATGGAATTAGCTTATTCCTGCTGATGCCCCAAGCTTGCCAGGCCCTCATGCGAAATGAGCTGTGTGTCCGCTGCGGCTTGTAACGCGTTCGGGGGCTGGGAAAGTCGGTGGTAATTGGTTAATTCAAGGTTGTACCTGGGGTGTGCGATATCATGGGGTTTGGTGGCTTACTTGTTTAATGAAATGAGAACCAGAGATTTGAGCTGAGGTTGTGAAACGTGACTTACAACAAGTTTTATTTATTTATGGCCTAGCTATTAGGCCAGTGGTATTGTCAAGAATGATGATCTATGGAATATTCACTATGTGACGTGTACTCATCAGTCCGCACCAGGACAGATTGATCCTTCTCTCTTCTCTATAGCAAAAACGGGATGAGATCTTGGAATTCTTACAAAATTATTCTAATGTGCATTTCTGATGGCAGAAGAATCTCAAAGGAGGGTTCCAAAGAGAGACAGCACTCCAGAAACAAAATATATTAAGGAATGTACTAAGAGAGCAGGACCGATTGATCCTTCTTTCTTAGCAAAAAGTACATAATAACCCACGTTTCAGGCAACATTTTCAAGGTGACATCCAAAGCCAATGGTGTGTGCACACAAAGGCTTAAAGACAAAAGAGAACCTATAAGGCCCATTCATGTGGACCAATAGGGGTCATACTCCTACCCTCCTAGCCCTGTTTTTGGCCTGCATCCTTGCCTTGAGCCCTGCAATGTGGGAACACCATGCACCCAGTTTTAACCTCAAAGGGTGAAGGCTGGGTGTGTCTATAGACTCTTTCAAAACCGCCTAAACTGATTTTTGGTCTTGACCTCCCTTCAGCCTGGTGGACCTAGTCAAGTTTTCTCTATTGTGTCACCTGTTTTCCACTCCAAGTCCTGGCAGGGTGGACCACAAACTGGGGACACAATGCACCTAATTCCATCCTCAGAGGGTGAAGAATAGGTTTGTGTGTAGACCCAGCACCTTGGGGGAGCCCACATCTTCTGCCATGGCCCACAAGTGTGATAGACCAAGCCCTTACAGTTAGTACTCCCTGTAAGTCTTGGCAGTGCACCCAAATACATGTTCTGAGTGAAGACTAAGTGTATTTGTGGACTCCGTCAAATTTCTTTTGGCATGCATTCCTTCCCTGACCTCCCTCCACTCTTGGTGGACCAAGTTTGGTCAAGTTTTCTTCTGTTTCCCACCTGTTTTCCACTCTATACCTTGACAGGGTAATTCCGAGGACCACAACCTGGGCATACTATGCACACTCAAAGCGTGAAGAAAAGGTGTGTCCTCAGAAGCCCACATCTCCTGCCATTGCCCACAAGTGTGATAGACCAAGTGTCCACTGTCCTCCCTGTATTCCACTCCAAGTCTTGGCAGGGCACCCAAATACATGTTCTGGGTGAAGACTAGGTGTTCTGAGCTCCCGTCAGTCTGGTGGACCTGGTCAAGTTTTCTTCTGTTTCCCACCTGTTTTCCATTGCATACCTTGGCAGGGTAATCCTGAGGACCACAACCTGGGCACACTATGCACACTTAAAGGATGAAGAATAGGTGTGTCCTTAAGCTGGGGATCCCACATCTCCTGCCATTGCCCACAAGTGCGATAGACAATTAGCAAGCGTGAGAATGGACAATGCCAATGATCACACTTTGAGCAGACAAGGCACCAAAGGTCAATGAGAGCAGGCATCAGGGATCCAATACTAAACCAAAATGGAAGCTGCAGCATGTTAAGCCTCGGGCTTTAGTTAAGTGGAATGCTGGGTAAATTAAAAGATGGTGACAGAAACCAAAAATAACGTGATGCAATTTGGTGAAGTCAGAGGCCAAATTTGAGGCCTCCTTGTATCTAGCAAGTTGACGAATCTGAGGCCACCTTTTTCCAGCGTTCTCCACATTTTTCCAGCTTTTATCAGCTAGGGCAACTGGACACAGCAGAACTCATTGCCCCCGATTACCCAAAAAGCCACAGGAAGTAAAAAAAAAAGAAATCTCTCACTTATCTTTGTAGAGTCTAGACATTAAGACGTGCATTGATCAATCACCGCAGCACACTCTGAATGCAGATCACGGTCGGGCCTTCAGCTACATTCTGGATCTATCATCTCTACCGCAGGTTTAAAGGTCACGCTGCTTATAATGCCAGACACGTCAGACTCCAGAGACTGCTGCGGAGAGGAAGTCCCTGGTCTACGTTTGACTGAGTTTAAGAGGATGAGATCAATTTTAGAAAATAAGCCTTGCAATCCATAGGGGCTAGATATTTGTTTATCCTGGCGCTGCTGTTATGCTTAGAATCTGATGCTGAGTCCTGCAAATGAGAAGGCCAAGTATACCCAACTCTGTGTATTAAGAGGAATAGGAATAGACTGGGTGGGTGGGATCTTGAATGTCTGGCACTATCAGGAGAATTTCTCCCTACCTTAAAAATCAAGAGTGGTCTTGGTCTATATAATCCATATAGACTAAGACCAGTCTTGAAGTTGCAAAATTATTGCAACCTGAATGTTGGCCCATTTAGCCTATATTACCCATTATCGACTCTGTAGACACTGACTTGTAACTATTTGGCTGTCAGGTCTGGAGTAACTCCACAGTTGTTCAATACTGTTGGCTGCCTCCTTTCTCTAGACTTTCTCCCTGCTATATCCCACTCCACCAGCAGATGGCCCTTTCTTGCAAAGGTGTTGGCAATTAGCTAGCACCTGTGTGACTTCCTGGGCTATATAAGCTGATCCACCCATTCAGCTAGTGGATCAGCATTGAGTCTTTGTCTGTCTGTACCCTGAACTCTGTACCTGGAATCCTGTACCTAGACCTGTACCCTGAACTCTGTACCTTGGACTTTGTACCTTGAAACCCTGGAATCTTATACCTTGAAGCCCTGGAATCTTGAAACCCTGAACCCTGGCCCTTGAAACCTGGATCCCTGCCATAGCTCTTGTGTTTTACTTTTCTCTGTTTCAGCTCAGTATCTGCCTTTGGACTTTGAATTTCCTTGAATTCATATGTATGTATATTTCCTGACCTCACAGCAATCTAAGTGCTTCATGTTTTCCAGTTTATCTGTATATCTGCACAGCCGTGATTACTTGGATTCTGGTATAGTCACTCCAGTAGATTTATGTTCCATGTATATATATATATATATATGTGTGTGTGTGTGTGTGTGTGTGTGTGTGTGTGTGTGTGTGTGTGACACGATTAAATACGGTTTGCCACACCTCAATCTCTGTTTCGCAGCTTCATTACTGGTCATGCTGCAAAAGGAATGTCTCTGTTGAGAGATTCTTGACATTGGCAAAGCAGCCATATTGGACTGTGGCAGGGATCAAAAATTAACTTTAACTTTCTAACTTTCTTATTCTCAAAGCCTAAAAGTTTGGTGAGGCTTTGGACACACTTAACCTTGCAGTAGGCAAGCTTGTGGTTTGGCAGTATTTAAATGCCAAAAAAATTGTCAGAAGCCTGGTTAGGTGGAGATGGGCGAAAAGAGATCATTTGCATGGGTCCACTTACTGCAAGACATTCTGGGAGAAATCCTTTTATCTTTGGCCTGTATGCATCATAGAAATACTTTCCGTTTTAGGAAATCTCTGCCCAATGCAGAAAAATATTGTGATGCTAAACTTTACACATGGAGAACTCCATGAATAATGAAAATTGTTGATGTTTTGTTGACTTTAGTCTTATAGACAACAAGGGTGGTCTCTAAAGTTTTAAAAGCGGCCTTGAAGGTATGGATGAAGGCCATGAATTATGAAAATTGTTGATGTTCCTCGAGCATATCTCCAGCATGGGGCCAACTCCATTTGTGATGTACTTGGGTCTCAGACCTGAGAATTCATGACCATCACTATACTGCCACCAACTGCTACCCACTTGATCTCCAATGCTTTCAACTATCCCATTCTAGAAATCCATACATGCTTGGGGGCATGTTATGGGCCTATGGTTGGGTCAAAGCATAGATGGGGGACTTCAGTCTTATAGACAATATGGGTGGTCTCTAAAGTTGCCTCTAAACTTTCTTGAAGGCATGTTATGGGGCTATGGTTGGGTCAAAGCATAGATGGGACATTCACTGGTATGGGGGACTTCAGTCTTAAAGACAACATGGGTGGTCTCTAAAGTTGTAAAAGCGGCCTTGAAGGTATAGGGGAAGTCCATGAATTATGAAAATTATTGATGTCCCCTGAGCATATGTCCAGCATGGGGCAAACTCAGTTTGGGATATAGTTGGAGCTCAGACCTGAGAATTCGTGACCATCACTATACTGCCACCAACTGCTAACCAACTGATTTTGAATGCTTTCGACTATCCCATTCTAGAAATCAGTACATGCTTGGGAGCATGTTATGGGCCTATTGTTGGGTCAAAGCATAGATGGGGGACTTCAGACTTGGGTGGTCTCTAAAGTTGCCTCTAAACTCTCTTGGAGGCATGTTATAGGACTGTGGTTGGGTCAAAGCATAGATGGGGACTTTCACTGGTATGGGGGACTTCAGTCTTATAGACAACATGGGTGGTCTCTGAAGCTGTAAAAGCATCCTTGAAGGTATGGGTGGCCCACAGGGTAGATATGATAGCCCTGGATAAAGAAGGTTGTGGAGCAGAGGGATACAGAATGATACAGAATGATATGGTAGAGCCATGTATTGAAGAGTAACCTAATGCTGAAAAATATGGCAAGTGCAAAAAGGGTCTGTGACCCCACATAATTCGGGGGTATGAGGCCCAGAAACTACTGTCTTGTGACCAGCAGACCAGAGGAAGGTTTCTAGATAAATCAACAGCAGAATATTTTCTTCAGAGCCATCATACACTTGGAATTGCGGTTGGGGGGGGGGGCACATGAAATCACATAACCTACTGACCAGACAGACGGACATTTTTTTTTAAATATCCAGATAAATTTAGACTATTTTTATTTTTTTTTTCATTTATAATAAAATAAAATCATCACTCGACCCTTTCCACCGGAAGCTGCTGATTTTGTAGCAGGGGGTGGATGCCTTTTTCTTATGGCAAAGGTGTTGTTTATATGCTGGACGTCTTGCTGTTCCGGGAATTGCTCTTTAATGGATTGCTGCGCGTTGTACTTTATGGGTCAAAAAACAAGAAAATGGCACACGGGCAGAACAGCAGGTGAGGAGCAATCATCTTCAAAGAAGGCTCCGGGGCCAATGTAAGAGCCTGTATTAAGTTTACAGGGATATCTGGAAAAAATTCATTTTTATTTAATGGATTTAATTTTAAATCAGTTATTTTTTATGTATCATTTACTTTTTATTTTCCTTTCCTTTTTCTATTTTGTGTACTTGTATCTGTTTTAATCTGATTTCTTTTTTACTTTGTGCAGTTTCATACTTTTTATTGTTATTATTCTTATTTTTCAAATAAAATATAAAATTGTGTTTTTTTTTATGTTCTGTTTTATATGCTCAGTTCATTTTTAATTTATATTACCGTATATATAATAAAAATATATACGTAAATATAATTATATACATATATTTATGCTTATATCAATACTATTTTAAATAAATATATAATAATGTGTATGTGTGTGTATATATATATTTATAATATATATCCAAGAAGAAGGATTGGACCAGTGGGAGAGCGGGATGGACCTTCACCCAACCGTAAGTAAGCCTAAATCTGAGGCATTAATGGCAGTGCACCACTGGCCACCCACCCACTAGTGGTTCCCATTTCCCTTCTGTGTATGACATGGTGGGGAGGGCGTCAGGCTTTGGCCACAGCGTGCTAATGATTCTGTGGGTTTCTATGGGATTTAAGAGAGGGGAGCCAGTTAAGGCCAGCAAGAACAAAAAGACCTTCCTCACTATGGTGGTGGAGGAGGAAGGTAAATATGGGGGGCATGGATGGGAATAGATGACCTCCTCCCATCAGGAGCTTTTTTCCATTGAAAAAATACCTAATTGAGAAGGATTCCCAAAGTCACATATTTAGGGGGCTCAACAATGGACTATGAATTGTGCCCATCCTGCCCACCCGACCCAGCTCACCCATGCAGGTAGAGAAGTATCTCACTGAGAAGGAATCCCAAAGTCACATATTTAGGGGGCTCAACAATGAACTATGAATTGTGCCCATCCTGCCCACCTGACCCAGCTTGAACATGCAGGTAGAAAAGGACCTCATTGAGAAGGATTTCCGAAGTCACATATTTAGGGAGCTCAACAATGGACTATGAATTGTGCCCATCCTGCCCACCCGACCCAGCTCGCGCAAGCAGGTGGAGAAGGACCTCATTGAGAAGAATTCCTGAAGTCACATATTTAGGGGTCTCAACAATGGACTATGAATTGTGCCCATCCCGCCCACCTGACCCAGCTCACCCATGCAGGTAGAGAAGGACCTCATTGAGAAGTATTCCCGAATTCACATATTTAGGGATCTCAAGAATAGACTATGAATTGTGCCCATCCTGCCTACCCGATCCAGCTCGCTCATGCAGGTAGAGAATGATCTCACTGAGAAGGATTCCCTAAGTCACATATTTAGGGGGGTCAACAATGGACTATGAATTGCGCCCATCCTGCCCACCCGACCCAGCTCACCCATGCCAATAGAGAAGGACCTCATTGAGAAGGATTCCCAAAGTCACATATTTAGTGGGCTCAACAATGGACTATGAATTGTACCCATCCTGCCCACCCGACCCAGCTCGCCCATGCAGGTAGAGAAGGACCCCATTGAGAAGGATTCCTGAGGTCACATATTTAGGGGTCTCAACAATAGACTATGAATTGTGCCCATCTTGCCCACCTGACCCAGCTCACCCATGCAGGTAGAGAAGACCCTCATTGAGAAGGATTCCTGAAGTCACATATTTAGGGGGCTCAACAATGGACTATAAATTATGCCCATTCTGCCTACTTGGCCCAGCTCGCCCATGCAGTTAGAGAAGTACCTAATTGAGAAGGATTCCTAAAGTCACATATTTAGGGGCTCAACAATGGACTATGAATTTTGCCCATCCTGCCCACCCAACCCAGCTTGCCCATGTACGTAGAGAAGGACCTCATTTGAGAAGGATTCACAAATTTATAAATTTAGGGGGCTCAACAATGGACTATTGTGCCCATCCTGCCCACCCAACCCAGCTCGCCCATGGAAGTTGGTGTGTGCACACCCCAGAGACGACCAGCAGAATGGTGCAATAGGGGGCATAGCATAAAACCCCTGCTGTGCTGGGGTCTTTTTCTTTATTTCCTATTTTTAAACTTTCTTCTAAACCTTGTACAGCTCCACGTCTCTCCGGAGGGAGGAGAGACTCAGGCCAAGGAAAAATGCTTTCAGGAAGACGGGTTGGAAACATCAATATATTGACCAGCGACAAATGTTAACTTGGGAGCCATTTGCTGAGCTCGTATATTCCTATCTGGACACGCATGATTTAACATTATATTCGAAACGGAGAAAAGCATCGCGCGATTCCAGGCTCAGCCGTTTCTCCAGCCGCTGATTCCACATCAATAATTGAGTCCCGTTGGTTTTCAATAATGACGTACGGTGTACGGTAATGTCTACGATGCGCGTATAATGGCCGGCCACATGTTCGTGGCGTCCATCCAGGAGGCTGATAATTAATGGCGAGGTAGGATCAGAGCTGCGTGTAATATCAAACCAACCCAACAGATTATTAGAAGTATCCGTCAAATATACGGGACACAGGGGATGATAAGAAAGCATTACGTGGAGGCTATGTAAGGCATTCTAAATCCTCATCTTCAGGGTTAAAAAATAAAATAAGAATATTTAAAGAGGACGCTACACATGTAAGAACTACTGGGCTTCCTGTAAAATAGGTAATTACTAAAAAGGGAGGACCGGTTTGTGGCCACGCCTCCTTCTCGAGAGCTTAAAGCGATTCAGGGCTGAAACAAAAAAATCGTCTTTAGACCTCCTGTTCTGCATTCTTAAGTTTTTTCCTATTTTTCTTTATTTCTCTTTATTTTCTTGCTTTACTTTCTCTTAAAGTAATCAACCATCCATTACAAATAACAAAAGGGTACTCATCTAGTCTGGCGATCAGCAACTGATCACTGGATCGCCTATCCTGCAGCCCCACACCCGAACAGGGATCGAAACTGATGGTGTGTCAGGCTCGCTCCCCTGCCACCAGTCACAGGAGAGCTGTCTGACACCCCCACCATTGTAGTGAATGGAAAGGGAGTGGTAGCGCTACTATGACTGATGGTGAGGGACGTGATCTGGTAACGGAGATGCCGGTGAATGGAATACGTCCGGGGCTGTACAAAAGGTGAATACCATTTAATTATTTTTATTTGGTGGTCAATCCATTTTTTTCATCTTTCTTCGTGTACCTCTTCTTTTTTCTTATATCTATCTATCTATCTATCTATCTATCTATCTATCTATCTATCTCATATCTATCTATCTATCTATCTATCTATCTCATATCTATCTATCTATCTATCTATCTATCTATCTATCTATCTATCTATCTAATTATCTATCCCATATCTATCTTTCTTTTTTTGTTTCTGTCGTCTCTTCTTTCTTCTCTTCTCTTTATTCCTCCTTCTCTTCCCTTTTCTATTCTGTCTTCAAAATTCCCTTCCACCACCATAAAGATGCATTACAGGATTTTGTTAACTGAGAACTTTGATGTTAAAGCAATCTAACTCTTTCTTCTTTCACTCTAAAATACATTAGTTGGCTAAAGGGAGCCATTTTGAATTTTTGGTGTCAGGGGCTCTAACAAAAGTCAGAGCGATGCCTGATTTTGAACCAAATTTTGTCAAAATTCTGATCAAAGCAAATCGAATGGACAAAATGTGGATAGACTTAATGTTCTTTTCTCTTCTCTTTTTCCATTTTCTCTCTTCTGCTTTCTTTTTTTCTTCTTTGTTCCTCTTTTCTTTTTTATTTTCTTACAATAAGTTTAAATAGTCCTACCTTTGTCTTCTTTCACTCTAAAATACAGTTGTTAGCTAAGGAGAGCCTTTTGTCACTATCTGAATCTAAACAAAAATTTGCCAAAATTCAGTTTAGGTTGAAACTAACTAAATGGACAAAATATCTTCTTTTTCTTCTCTTAACTCATCGTTCCTTTCTTTCTTCATTGTTCTCTTTCCTTACCATAAAGTTGCATTATTTTTTTAACAGGGAACAATTACGATATCTGATCTGCTTTGAAAATAGAAGAAGAGATCTGAATTTAAACAAATATTTGCCAAAATTTGATTCTAATCGAAACATAATAAAAAAATATTTAGGTAGAATGAATCCTCTCCTTTTTCTTCTCTTTCTTCTAGTCTTTTCTGTCTTCTTTCTTCTCTTTTTTCTCACCATAAAGAGGGTCAGCATCTTATCCAGCCTCTTAATAAAACGTAACTTTTAAATATCCATAGTTAAAATAGCCAAATGTGGAATAAAGTGGCAGCGTGCATAATAGCAGTAATGATCCAGATGCCAACTATGTCCTGTTAGTAAACACCCATAACACGTTTCGGATTGCTAAGACCCTTAGTCATTAGATTATTTTGTTAACAGAGAACACTGATGATTAATGGAACTACCATGAAAATAAGAGATGCCGAAACATTTTCCAATATTGGGTTTTGTTCGAAGGAAACCAAATAGACAAAAGTTGGGTAAAATTACATTTTAAGCGGATTCCAAACACTAACGAGGAGCCTGTGTTCGTTATCGCGCCATGTTGGATAGATATTGGTGACCCTTTGGAGACGACTAACTTGGACAAAGCATGAGTTGCTGCGCCCCCTCCACCACCTTAACACAGTGCAGCTCCTACATCCTTAGGTTAGTCACATTCGCTTTTTAATCCCCCTCCCTTGAGCTTGCATCAACTCATTAAAACCTGCATCCATTAAGCTAATTAATTCCTCTTACTCGCTAATTAAGAGCGTTACATTCAAATAACAAGCGCTTCCTGTTTGTTTTTCAAAACTCCGCTAACAACACTCAACCTGCAAAAATCATTACTGTGCCGTTGTCAGGGCAAAACATCTGTCCTGAGACCTAGTTCCGTCCGGCACTGACCGAACATTATTAATCCATCTTATCGTGCCCGGCAAACAGGGGTCTGCGCAGGCGCGCCGGCTCGCGTTTCCCGGAGAGTAGGCAGGAGACAGGTGCACGCGTTGACACTCGTGTCTATTTCTGGCAGCCGTCTTCCTACGCTTACACCTGTTACAAATTGGTTAATTTGTGTAATTGCGCTCAGCTGCACATTAATTCTATCATTTACTTGTTAAAGTTCACAAGCCCCCCTGGTTGGCAGCTGCGACATTTGGTCTTGCGTCTTCCCCTCCCCCCCCGGCTCTCTGTTGTACACCCATACCCGGTAATTGGGGTGACAAGGGCAGTTGGAGGTCAAGGCGGCGGTAATTTGGACTGAGCTCCGAGGCTCACCGGTTACAATCGAAGCTTTGAGTGATTCGGACAGATGATGACACATCTATCCATTGTTTTAATGAGTGCTGTGGCTCTCTCCCTTGGTTTGCTTTTGACACAAAAAGAGAACAATTTCTAGGTAGCTACCAACCTAGAAACATAGAAGGTTGACGGCGGAAGAAGACCATACGGTCCATCTAGTCTGCCCTTATTTATAAACTGTATGTACTCTTTATCTTAGGATAGAGACTTATCCCAGGCATGTGCTCATTCACTGACTGACGATTTTTCAACTACCTCTGCTGGAAGTTTGTTCCAAGCATCTACTACTCTTTCTGTAAAATAATATTTTCTAACATTGCTCCTGATCTTCCCCCCGACTAGCTTCAGGTTGGGCCCCCTTGTTCTATCATTAAGTTTCTTCTTAAAAACACTTCCCTCCTGAACCTTATTCAATCCTTTCACATATATAAAGGTCTCCATCATGCCCCCCCTCTCCCTTCTTTCCTCCAGACTGTACAAATTAAGTCTCTCCTGATAAGTTTTAAGTTTAAGCCATTCTACCATTTTGTTGCCGGCCTTTGGACCCGTTCTATATGAATGTCTTTTTGCAGGGGAGGTCTCAAGAACTGCACACAGTATTCTAGCTGTGGCCTCACCAGGGCTCTATACAGCGGCATCACAACCTCCCTCTTCCTACTGGTGATGCCTCGAGCTATGCAGCCGAGCATCCTGCTTGCTTTTCCCACTGACTGGCTACACTGTCCACTCATCTTGCAGCTATCAGTAATCAGTATCCCTAAATCTCTCTCCTCCGAGGTCCTGGCTAACACAGTGCTGCCCATACGGTGCTCAGAGCAGGGATTCCTTCTACCCAAGTGCATGATTTTACATTTAGAGACATTAAACTCTAGTTTCTACAGTTTTGACCATCTATCCAGTAAAGCTAAATCATTTTCCATGTTGCAAACACCTCCAGGAATATCCCCCCTATTACTAACCTTTGTATCATCAGCAAACAGACAAACTTTTCCTACCAAGCCTTCTCCTATGTCACAAATATATTAAAAATAATGGAGCCCAGGACAGAGCCCTGCGGCACACCACTTGTAACTCGCCTTTGTTCAGATTGCATGCCATTTACAACAACGCTCTGATACCGATCCCTCAGCCAACTGGAAATCCACTGAACTATCCAGGGATTGAGTCCTACCTTCAATAACTTATCTATGATCTTTATGTGGTAGAGTGTCAAAGGCTTTGCTAAAATCCAGATAGGCGATATCCACAGCACCACCTTCATCTAACACTTTAGTGACATTGTCAAAGAAACCAGTAAGATTGGTCTGACATGATCGGCCCTCAGTAAAGCCGTGCTGTTTTGGGTCCAACAGGTCATTAACTTTTAGGTGGGAAATTATCTGTTTTTTTTAAGAATGTTTCCATTAATTTGACCACTATAGATGTTAAACTAACTGGCCTGTAATTACTGGCTTCTTCTCTCCTCCCCTTCTTATGGATTGGTACGACATTGGCCATTCTCCAATCATCTGGAACCTCACCAGTTGAAAGGGAATGGTTAAGTAAATTAGTCAGAGGGGCTGCAATCACAAATCTAAGTTCCCTTAGAATTCTGGGGTGGATTCCATCTGGACCCATCGCCTTACTTAGCTTTAGATGTGCCAGCTCGGCTATGACATCAGCCTCCAGAAACTCAGGAGCTGTACCCTCCCAGCTGGATGCTGTGCTATGGTCATGCCTGCTACTATCTGAAAATACTGAACAAAATTTTGACATAAATAAGAAAAGGGGGACAATTTTTAGATAGCTACCAACATCATAAACTAGCTACGTCTGAGCTCTGTTTAGTTCACCATCACACTTGTGAGATTTGGGCCCACCCAAGATGTGGATGCTACAGACACACATGGTATTTAGGCCCCTAAAGTTGGAGTGTGCCTGGTTCATAGTCAATGTTACACTCAAGGGCGACCACAGGAAATGTGGGCTCACCCAAGTTGGTACTGACTGTGGAAAGGTCAAACTGAGAATGAAGGTCACGGTCGCTTTAGGCAGCTATTAATAGTAGTTAATAGGCAAGCTGGGTCATACACAAAGCAAGTATAGTCAGTATAAGATGAAGGAACAAGAAGCAAGTATACAGGAGCAAGATATACCCTTAAGTTAAAATGATGTGCCATCTGAATGCATCATGACATTGCACACACACAATGCTATATTGCACATGCTGATGTCAATCTGACAACCAACAAGCCTAGAAACATTGGCACTTGTGGAACTTAGGGCTCTCCAGGAGCTTGTGAGAACACCAGATACCGGATTATCTTCTCTGAGCCAACTGTCCTAAACTTGTTGTTTGTGTTGTAGCTGAAGCCTACCATTTGTGGGCCCTTCCAAGAACTTGTGGGAACCTGGTAGGGGTACCAACAGATACTGGCTTATCTTCATTAAACCAACTGTCCTAAACATATTGTTAGTGTTGTAGCTGAAGCCCTCCATTTGTGGAGCCTTCCAAGAACTTGTGGGAACCAGGTAGGGGTGCCAACAGATACTGGCTTGTCTTTACTGAGCCAACAGTGCTAAAGTTATTGTTATTGTTGTAGCCGGAGCCCACCATTTGTGGGGCCTTTGAAGAACTGGTGGAACCTGGTAGGGGTGCCAACAGATATTGGCTTGTCTTCAGTGAGCCAACAGTCCTAGACTTATTGTTAGTGCTGTAGCTGAAGCATTCCACGTGTGGGGGCTTTCCAAAACCCATGCAAACTCGATGCAACTAGATACTGGTTTGTTCTCATTAGAGGCGAGGGCAGTGAAGTTGGCCCAAAACCAAGGGTGCTCTAGGGATTACGACACACAGAGGGCCAGGGGATTGCCTAAAATTAAAAGGTGTGGGCAGTGAAGTTGGCCCAAAACAAAGCATGTGTTAGGGATTACAACACACAGAACCAGAGTTGAGGGCCTTAGGTACCTAAGCGTACGTAAGCAAGGCTAAAACCTATTACACTAATCATCTAGAACGTCACCAGATCCATTATAGCTTCCATAATCCTAAATGCAATATAACCCATCATTAGTAACCTTCAGTAAAAGAATGGTAGCATTATAATAAAAGAAATTGTGATCATAACTCGGCTTTATGTAAATTTATTGGCCATTATTCTCCTGACTGCATTTCTCGTTATGAAGGAAAACTAATAGCGCGTCAAGTTTAGTTATTGAGCTCTTGCTAATGTTGATCCTAACGAGCATGATAAATTGAATCAAGCTTTTATCTCCTTCCTCGGATGCAAGGCCGTTCACCTCGCCCCAAGTCTGCATAAGTCATCATTTCTCCTAAAAGGCGACGTGCATGCCAACGTAAAAGCTGGGAAAACATTCCTCGGTTCCCTCTCCGACAAGTCTCTCTGCCTCTTCCTTCCTCTCCCTGGCCAGATATTGGGAACTCTTCTGCTCCCACTGGGATTGTTATCCTACTCTGTAGCTTCCTGCCATGCTCGAGTTCACGGGCAACACCCTGATTCAGTAGTAGCCGAGATGCAGGCAGCAAAACACGTGAGTAGGGATGATTCCAAAAACATGTCACGCTAGATGAATTTAATCTATGATAAGACACTTTCTTAGGAAGAAAAACGACTGAGACATTTGCATTTGCCACTAGTTTGGTGCCCGTAAGCTGCATGATTGCAATTAAGTGCGACGTGTTTACTACTGTGTGAAAAACAGGCTATATTCAGCTTAATCTGAACAAGTTGTCCCTGATCTTCTCACTAGTGAATATGAATAGACAGGACTTCCAACAGAAATGAGCGCCATACAACCTCTGGGCCTCATCAGTGGAGCTTGTTTCAATGGGGGATCCAAGAGAGGTGGCTGCTGAGCTTCTAGATACCCTGTTAGCTGGAGCTCTGTGAGGGGTTACCATTGGTGGAAGAGGATGGGTTAGAGTATGCTCAAGGGTGCCGTTAAAGTGAGGATGGATACCTGGACAAGTTGTAAAGATTAGAGCTGGGGCCCAGCTGAGGAACGTAATGGTGTAGTTGTAGATGCAAAAACAAGTAGGGTAGGAGGGGAAATTGGTGAGTGGAGCTGGGTGTAGGATCAGGGAGATCGGGAAACACAAAAAAAAAAGAGGCAGAAGAGACAGACAAGAGAAAAAGAATAAACACATGCACTACCTGGACTGGCTTCTGACCTGATATAATCCTTTAATGGACTGGGCTATATCAAGCAGAGCTGGGGGCATTTCTAGGGGTCCCTGATCTTGTCACTAGTGAATAAGAATAAACAGGGCTGCCAACAGAAATGAGCCTCATACAACCTCTAGGCCTCTTCAGTGGAGCTCGTTTCAATGGGGGATCTAATAGAGGTGGCTGCTGAGCTTCTAGATACCCTGTTGGACGGAGCTCTGTGAGGGGTTACCATTGGTGGCAGAGGATGGGTTAGACCATGCTCGAGAGTGCTGTTTAGGTGAGGATTGATTCTGGACTAACTGTAATGATTAGAGCTGGGGCTAAGCTGAGGAACATAATGGTGTGGTTGTGGATGCAAAAACAGGGTAGGGTAGGACACAGATCTGCATCAATAAATGCTTACTTGCCTATTTAAAATGTTTATATTGTTGTAAGTGTTACAACCTATTTCCTATCCATCCCTCAATGAGGGGGTGTGGCTTAATTTATAAATTGTCCCCTTTTCCCAGCCTGAAAAGTTGGAGGGTATGGAGTGGTCTGTGGAGGGGGTTGGTTGAGTGGAGCTGGGTGGAGTTCGATGAGTGTTGCTTAGATGTCGGAGGCAGGTGAGTGGAGGAAGGTCAGTAAGCAGAGCTTGAAACGGGATGAATTAAGGGGAGCTAGGTGAATGAAAAGAGATTTGTGGAGGTCAGAGAAGAGAGATGAAGCGGATGACCAGGGATCTAAATAACCAGATAAACAAAGCAAGATGTCTCTGTGTGGGGGGAGGTCACATTGGAATTGCATGCTCTCAGGATGCTTCCAACCTCCCTAACATCTCACGGCAACTGATATCCATCTGCTCATTTTAATCGTAATTCGCCACCTGTATTTGTCCTTTTGACCTTTATCTATTTGTTATATGTTTATTGTTTGTCAAGTGTGCTCCTAACGTGATTAAATATAGAACTTAATCTTGGGCTGCTCTGTTGTCTTGCACTTACCCTTGCTTCTCACATATATTATACTCTACACTACCTGGACTGGTTTCTGATCCAATCCTTTAATGGACCGGACTATATTAAACAGAGCTGGCAGGGCTCTGTTTACTGGTGATAGAGAAAGGGCCACACAGCCTGTCCGGGTCATGAACAGCCAATATCGAGGGATTGTGCCGCATGATCTTGGTGTCGTAGTGATGTCAGCCGAGGCCACCAGGTATCATCCTTCACAGTAAGGTTTAGGATGTTGGAAACTTGTGTTTTTTAAAGAAAAAAAGTTCCAGTTGTCTTTCAAGTTCAGCTAACTGAAAATCAAGTGTTTTAATATTCGAGACCCAGGGCAAAAAAAGTCCCTTCCAAAGAAAGAAGAAGCAGCAGTTCAGGGGGACCCACGCACAATTATTATAGGGTGGGGGTTAGGTATTGGGGGAGTCCTGGGCTTGGTGGAGAAGAAGTTGGAAACAGATGAGTTGGAAATAAGTGAGAGGTAGACACGAGGAAGAAGAACACAGGTGAGAGACAGGGAGAAGCTGGAGAGACAAAGACAAGAGAATGAGAGAAACACAAGAGAGAAAGAGAGGCAGAAGAGACAGACAAGAGAAAAATAACCAACACATGCACTACCTGGACTGGCTTCTGACCCGATAAAATCCTTTAATGGACTGAGCTATATCAAACAGAGCTGAGGGCATTAGTAAGGGGCTGGCAGAGCTCTGTTCACTGGTGGTAGAGAAAGGGCCACACAGCCTGTCCAGGTCATGAACGGCCAATATTGAGAAGATGGAAATAGATAATAGATAATAGGAAATAGGTGAGAGGTAGACACGAGGAAGAGGAACACAGGTGAGAGACAGGGAGAAGCTGGAGAGACAAAGACAAGAGAACGAGAGAAACACAAAAGAGAGGCAGAAGAGACAGAGAAAGGACTGCACAGCCTGTCCGGGTCATGAACGGCCAATATCGAGGAATTGTGTCGCGTGATCTCGGTGTTGCAGTGACGTTAGCCAAGGCCACCATCATCCTTCACGGTAAGGGTTAGGATGTTGGAAACTTTGGTCATGGTTTAGAATTACTTTTTGAACTAAGGTTCCAATCATCTACAATCTAATGAAAATCAAGTATCTGGATATTCAAAATACAGGGCAAAAAAGTCCCTTCCAAAGAAAGAAGGTTAACTTTGTCAACTGCAGATTAGCGCACAATCTCCGTTTCTAAGAAATCATTTAGGCCGCAGGGTTTGCTCTATGACCCTATCTTGGGTGGAGGTCTTCCTTGTCCTAATTGAAATGACCCGATCAATCAGCGTTACAAAAAGGATCAAGCCATTGTTTGCAGTCTCGTTGCGCTCAAGATAATTCATCCACCCATCCCGATCTCGGAGTCAGCAGGAAGCTGGGTTCAATTCGGGAGATGCTGTTGTTTCCTGAGCTCTCGGGAAGTCTTTAGGGTTAACAGAGATGGTAAGTAGCAAGTGGAATTGTGAAGATGAATTTTTACAACAACCGAGAGGGAGGTCGGCGACGCTTGTTGTAATTCTGATCCAGCAACAGTTTTATGCGACAGAACACGGAGGCAGCTTCCCAGATTACGACTGAATTATATGACATCCAAGATGCTTCCCGGGGAGGAAATGTTCTCCTTATTTTTTTGCTGTTCTATTTTTTCTTAGCAAATTCCAATTTTCCCAAATTTGATAAGACTTCTGTAATTGCCAGACAGGCCATTTTGTAATTGCGCGGTATTAAAAATGACCTTTGCCTTTCAGTTTCTAGACAGCCATGAATTAGAATTGCCAAAGAAATGTCAGATCTCTCTTCTCGGCTGCGGCGTAATGGCTTTATAGTCAGGAGTTCCCAGAAACGTTACTGTAAAAGGAGGCCGGGGGGTAAATTGACTGACCATGTCAGTGTGCGGCTCGTGCAGGATCTTTAGGACAGGTGGGTATCAAAGTGGATGAAAAAAAAAAGTCTACGTTCACTTCTATGCGGCTACTCCTGCTGTGCATATTGCGCTCCTGCTGGGGTCAGATTTACGTGGGTAGAATGGGTGGGCCAGGCCCATTTATTTTGGGGTGGGACTTGGGTAGTGGGTGGCATCCTGGGCTTGGTGGAGAAGAAGGTGGAAACAGATAAGAGGGAAATAGGTGAGAGGCAACACGTGAGGAAGAAGAACACAGGCGAGTGATGCTGGAGAGACAAAGACAAGAGAATGAGAAAGGGAAACACAATAGAGAGAGAGGCAGAAGAGACAGAAAAGAGAACCAACACATGCCATAGACACAAAAAAGAGAGACAAACAGAGGGACACAAACCAGAGGGAAATTAATTTATGAATTCTTTCCTCCTCAAAATCTTTGGCGCAGTATTTTTCAGGCACTGGTCGGCATTTCATCATTACAGTTACAAGAAATCACTGCTGGGGACAAACTTTACAGTGCGTTTCGGCTGCATCTTAGTCGCTGGTGTCCAAATTGCATGTTGTTAAGCAAAAGAAGCTTAGATTTTGTCTATCCTGGGTTTCGGTCCTTGCCCCCGGGGCACCCTGATCGGGGATGCACCAGTGTGTGAACCCCCCCCCAGGTCGCCGAAACAAACTCACCTCTTCCCGGTCCTATGGCGCATGCGCGGCTGCTTGGATCTGCTGAAGCCCCTTCGTCTAAGGCGAGGGGCTCCGAGCGTGCTGAAGACCGCATCACCTGCTACCCTAACAGGGAGCATGCCAGGTATTCACAAATGCCTGGCGTGGGCACGCGTCCTGCTAGAGGGAAAGCGGGGATGTGGCCGCTGCTCGCGCATGTGCCATTGGACCAGAAAAGACAGTAAGTGTATGGGACGACCTGGGGGGTTTCACAGCGAGGCATCCCGATTTTGGATGCTCCGGGGGGAGAGAAGGCTGAGGCTAAAAAAGTGCCACTAATGCTTCATAAATAAGCCCCCCCCCGTTTCCACCACGAGAGACAGACAGCCAGCCAATGGATCAGCTTTGCTGTTCAGTTTTTTTATTTTATTATCTAAATGCGATGATGCAATCTCATGATCAAACAATAGAAAAAAAAACAAGCAACAGCATTATGGGAAAATCTGAAAAATGCACCGAATCTTTCCAACAATTACAGTTGCCCAACAGAGCGAAACTCTCCAGCTAATGACTGCTGTGTCTGTATATTTCATGAGCAACGTCTAAACTCCAAATGGCGGCTGAATTTATTTATATGCCTACGGCGTACCTTCAGACTTTTCAGGGTGGGAAAGAGGGACAATCTTTAAATTAGGCCACGCCCCCCTCATTGGGGGATGGATGGGAGATGGAGGGTGTAACAGTTACAACAATAGAAACACGTTGAATAGGCAAATGAATGATTTATTGATGTGGATCTGCATGTTACACCTCAAAGAGGGACAAATGAGAACAATGAGAGACAGGAGGACATGGACTCAAAAGAGGGACAGTCCCTCCAAATCAGGAACATTTGGGAGGTATGGCCTACGGTTCAACCTGTCCAATGTTTTCCAGGCAACTTTGGCAAAGCCTTGTGATGGCCTTAGATGCGAAGGAGCTGACTTTTTTATGAGAAGACTGGCTGCCCTTTTTTGTCTTAAAGTGGACCAAAACCCACGGAGATCGGCCCAGAAATCTATAGGATTCCCACCCCAATCAACTCCCCCCTCGGGCATCCAAAATCGGGATGCCCCGCTGTGTGAAACCCCCCAGATCGCCCATGAATTCACCTTCTTTTCCGGTCCAATGGCACATGTACGAGCCAAGGCCGCATCCCCGGTATCTCCTTAGCAAGGCGCATGCCCGCACCAGGCATTTGTGAATGGCCATCGCAGGCACGCTCCTCGTTAGAGGGAAGCGGGGGATGCATCCGCCAGTGCACTGGCATTAGACGAGTTCCTGGACGCAGGGGCTCAAGCGGATCCGAGCCCCCTGATTGGACGAGCGACCGCGGTCATAGGACCGGGAAGAGGTGAGTTTGTTCGGGCAATCTGGGGGGTTTCACAAAGCGGGGCAAGGACCAAAGCCCAGGATAGTCAAAATCCTGGGGTTTGGTCCCCTTTAAAGTGGACCAACACCCAGGGGTGATCGGCCCGGGAATCTATAAGATTCCCGGGCCGATCACCTCCCTCACCGCGGGACATCCGAGATCGGGATGTCCCGCGGTGAGGGACCCCCCCCCAAAAAAACTCACCTGAACGGCGGCGGCAGCAGCGGCCGCCGACGCCTCCCGCGGGCCCCCCTGGGCGTGCGCGCGCCCGCGCCGGCCGTTTGTGAATGGCTGGCGCGGGCGCGCGCACTGCCAAAGGGGTGCCCCCCTGTAGTGGACCAAAACCCAGGATAGTCAAAATCCTGGGGTTTGGTCCACTTTAAAGGCTTCTTTCACTTTCAAGGAACGGTGTCACTGTGATGCGTCCTAACTAGAGATGAGGGGACCAGTACGGGTCAGTGATGAACATTTCGGGTTAATTTATTTTTAAATAATTAATTTATTTTATTTTATTATTTTAAGTACTTTCCCTACCCTATTGTTTGCAGAGTAATTGCCCTGTTATTACCCCTGTTTTGCAGTCCTCTACTCATTACTACCCTCATTTTACAGCCATTTTCGGATCATCAAATTTGGGTGCCCATTGATGTCAATGGGGGTTTGGATTCCCGTCAAGTTCGGGTACCTGAAGCGAACTATTTTTTAAAACTTGCCGAAGCTGAACTTCCCTGATCAGCTCTACATTTCTTTTTCATTTCTAAACAGCCTCTAAAAAAAGAAAAGAAAAAATATCAAACCTACGGGTATCACATTGGTGCAGAGTCTCGATTGCAGGGAACCAGGGTCTCAAACAGATTGCTGCTACTGCCATCTGCTGGCTCAGCTGAGTAACCACTCATTTACTATTTACATATTTACTGAACTTCTCATGAATAATTCAGTTTCAGCTTTTAAACGTTGAGTCTTTTAGATGGTTTTGGTGCTTAGTCAGCAAGAACTATGCTGCCAACCAATGAGACCAGATTGCTGCTACTGCTTCTGCCATCTGATGGCTCTGCTGAGTAACCACTCATTTACCATTTACATATTCACTGCACTCTCCATGAATAATTTATTATCGTCTTTTAGATGGTTTTGGTCCTCTTTAAATAATCCCGCAGCTTGATTTGAATGGGACTAAGTAATTAAGAACTATGCTGCCAACCAGTGAATCCAGATTGCTGCTGTCGTTGCTGTCACCTGCTGGCTGTGCCAAGTAACCGCTCATTTACTATTTACATATTCACTGCAATCCTCATGAATAATTCAGTTTCAGGTTTTAGACGAGGAGTTTTTTAGATCGGTTTAAATGGTACTAATTCAGTAAGAACTATGCTGTTAACCAGATTGCTGCTGCTGTTGCCGCCACCTACCTGCTGGCTGTGGCAAGTAACCACTCATTTGCTATTTACATATTCACTGAAATCCTCATGAATAATTCAGTATCGGCTTTTAGTTGAGGAGTTTTTAAGATCGGTTTGATGGTGCTAAGTCAGTAAGAACTATGCTGCCAACCAGATTGCTGCTGCTGCCTGCTGGCTGTGCCACGTAACTGCTCATTTACTATTTACATATTCACTGCAATCCTCATGAATAATTCACTATCGGCTTTTAGACCATGAGTTTTTTAGATGGATTTGATCCCCTCTAAATAATGCTACAGCTTGGATTGAATGGTGCTCAGTGAGACAGTGAGAACTATGCTGCCAACCAAATTGCTGCAGCCATTGCTGCCACCTGCTGGATGTGTCAAGTAACCACTCATTTACTATTTACATATTCACTGCAATCCTCATGAATAATTCAGTATCGGCTTTTAGACAATGACTTTTTAGATGGTTTTGGTCCCCTTTAAATAATGCTGCAACTCGGTTTGAATGGTGCTTATTCAGTAAGAACTATGTTGCCAGCCAGATTGCTGCTGCCTTTGCTGCCACCTGCTGGCTGTGCCAAGTAACCACTCATTTGCTATTTATATATTCACTGCAATCCTCATGAAAAATTCAGTATCGGCTTTTAGACGGGAGTTTTTTAGATCGGTTTGATGGTGCTAAGTCAGTAATAACTATGCTGCCAACCAGATCGCTGCTGCCGTTGCTGCCGCCTGCTGGCTGTACCAAGTAACTGCTCATTTGCTATTTACATATTCACTGAAATCCTCATGAATAATTTAGTATCGGCTTTTAGACAATGACTTTTTAGATGGTTTTGGTCCCCTTTAAATAATGCCGCAACTCGGTTTGAATGGTGCTTAGTCAGTAAGAACTATGTTGCCAGCCAGATTGCTGCTGCCTTTGCTGCCACCTGCTGGCTGTGCTAAGAAACCACTCATTTACTATTTACATATTCACTGAAATCCTCATGAATAAGTTTGTATCGGCTTTTAGTTGTGGAGTTTTTTAGATCGGTTTGATGGTGCTAAGTCAGTAAGAACTATGCTGCCAACCAGATTGCTGCTGCCGATGCTTCTGCCACCTGCTGGCTGGGCCAAGTAACCGCTCCTTTGCTATTTATATATTCACTGCAATCCTAATGAAAAATTCAGTATCGGCCTTTAGACGAGGAGTTTTTTTATATCGGTTTGAATGGTACTAAGTCAGTAAGAACTATGCTGCCAACCAGATTGCTGCTGCCTTTGCTACTACCTGCCGACTGTGCCAAGTAACCGCTTATTTACTATTTACATATTCACTGCAATCCTCATGAAAAATTCAGTATCGGCTTTTAGACAGGGAGTTATTTAGATCGGTTTGAATGGTACTAAGTTCGTAAGAACTATGCTGCCAACCAGATTGCTGCTGCCTTTGCTTTCACCTGCCGACTGTGCCAAGTAACTGCTCATTTACTATTTACATATTCACTGCAATCCTTATGAAAAATTCAGTATCGGCTTTTAGACGAGGAGTTATTTAGATCGGTTTGAATGATACTAAGTTCGTAAGAACTATGCTGCCAACCAGATTGCTGCTGCCTTTGCTTTCACCTGCTGACTGTGCCAAGTAACCGCTTATTTACTATTTACATATTCACTGCAATCCTTATGAAAAATTCAGTATCGGCTTTTAGACGAGGAGTTATTTAGATCGGTTTGAATGATACTAAGTTCGTAAGAACTATGCTGCCAACCAGATTGCTGCTGCCTTTGCTTTCACCTGCTGACTGTGCCAAGTAACCGCTCATTTACTATTTACATATTCACTGCAAAGAATTCAGTATCAGCTTTTAGACGACGTTTTTAGATCGGTTTGAATGGTCAGTGAGAACTATCCCACCTTTGCTGCCACCTGCTGGCTGTACCAAGTAACCACTTGTTTACTATTTACATACTCACTGCACTTCAATATCGACTCAATAACCTGTTCAAAGCAGGAATATTTCAGTTTACAACCTCCCTGGGGTAGACGCAGCAATGGACCTGTCCTCTGCCCCCACTTTTGTCCAAGAGAGGGAAATAAAAATGTGGAGACACCTGAAAAAAATGTCGGAGAGACATGCATGTTCACCCCTAGGGTGACTTGCTGCTAGGTTTCCAATTGACCCCTCATTCTCTCACCTTTGGGAAGACATCACAGTGTTAGTGGTGCCAAGAAATTTATCACAGGCCCAGGCCTAGCGCCGCTGTTGCAGCAGGCTCAGCCTACAGGTTTGTGGCGCCGCAGTCATTTGTCAAATCAAATGTTGATTGAGATAGGAGTATAATTAGCTCATTGAACGAGGCCATTATGGGTAAATCTGCATTAGTCTACCACACCCCAACATCTGTAGGCCTAAAGTCGCCATGGAAACAGCGCTGAGCGGTGCAGGCACGATCCATTAGGACATGATGAGGCCTGCAGGCTGGTAATGAATGAATATATCAACGCTCAACCCTTTTACCCCCATCTCCCTCCCCCGACTCGTCCTCGCCTTATGGGTTCCATGACGCTACGCGAGCAGGGGGGCACCAAGATGGATGAACCTCGCGCAGCTCCCGACTCTCAAGGCCTAATGAGAATTTTAAATGAACTAACGCGACTCTATTCATCAAACCAGGCCTGTGACACCCCCTCAGTGCTAAGCGCTTTTTATGGCTCTCTAATATTAAAATGGCTTCCAACCCGGCGCGCTTCCGCCGTAATGTTACAAAACTAGTAGTATGTATGTATAAATATCATCCCACCTCTGCTTCAATCACCCTAATTTAGCGAAATGGTGCCACTTATGTCCTCGTAACAAGCTTTCCAGGTACTTGAGGGTAAATGAATATCCAGTATGGATCCTTCCACCACAAGAGGTAATTAGCGCCCCGCTGTGCGTTTTAACATTCTCCTGCATAAAAGTGGGCGGACGGCGAGAAGGCGCTGGAAATGGAGAATATGAGAGGCTTGAGTGGCGCCGACACAAAATATTTACAGGACGCTACAGAGGGGGTACAAATTAAATCACGAGCGTGACGGGGAACCCTGCGCCCACCAGCAAGGCCTAGTGTGCGACTCATTACATATAAAATAATGCCTGCCTTCAAAAAAAAAAAAATAAATAATGCCTGCCTCTGGAGTAGTTAACTGTCTTTTAAGGTATAAGGGAGGATACAGAAGGAGAAGAGCTTACAATCTATTAGGGTATAAGGGAGGATACAGAAGGAGAAGAGCTTACAATCTATTAGGGTATAAGGGAGGATACAGAAGGAGAAGAGCTTACACTCTATTAGGGTATAAGGGAGGATACAGAAGGAGAAGAGCTTACAATCTATTAGGGTATAAGGGAGGATACAGAAGGAGAAGAGCTTACAATCTATTAGGGTATAAGGGAGGATACAGAAGGAGAAGAGCATACAATCTATTAGGGTATAAGGGAGGATACAAAAGGAGAAGAGCTTACACTCTATTAGGATATAAGGGAGGATACAGAAGGAGAAGAGCTTACAATCTATTAGGATATAAGGGAGGATACAGAAGGAGAAGAGCTTACAATCTATTAGGGTATAAGGGAGGATACAGAAGGAGAAGAGCTTACAATCTATTAGGGTATAAGGGAGGATACAGAAGGAGAAGAGCTTACACTCTATTAGGGTATAAGGGAGGATACAGAAGGAGAAGAGCTTACAATCTATTAGGCTATAAGGGAGGATACAGAAGGAGAAGAGCTTACAATCTATTAGGGTATAAGGGAGGATACAGAAGGAGAAGAGCATACAATCTATTAGGGTATAAGGGAGGATACAAAAGGAGAAGAGCTTACACTCTATTAGGATATAAGGGAGGATACAGAAGGAGAAGAGCTTACAATCTATTAGGATATAAGGGAGGATACAGAAGGAGAAGAGCTTACAATCTATTAGGGTATAAGGGAGGATACAGAAGGAGAAGAGCTTACAATCTATTAGGGTATAAGGGAGGATACAGAAGGAGAAGAGCATACAATCTATTAGGGTATAAGGGAGGATACAAAAGGAGAAGAGCTTACACTCTATTAGGATATAAGGGAGGATACAGAAGGAGAAGAGCTTACAATCTATTAGGGTATAAGGGAGGATACAGAAGGAGAAGAGCTTACAATCTATTAAGTTGGGGCCATTCACCAGGACACCATCAAGCCCAGAAATATCACTAATGATGGAACAGTTGCAGGTCTGATTGATCATTTTTCAGGGAAAGATCATTACGGGAAGCAGTGGGGGGGGGGGGAGGTGGGAATGTGGCGCTGGATGCTGGGAGGGTGTTGGACCATTGGAATACAATCAAGCTTTTTCTTTATCCCCTCCACAGGCAGGGGCTGGACCGGCCAAATTGATTACAGGATAAATTGATGGCGCTTTTAGTCTTTGCGGGAAAGAGGATTTCAAGATTTATCAGGCGCTCAAGGGGATAAAAAAAGATCTCTCAATTGATCGGTGTGAACACGCTGTGGATCTTAATTAGGCAAATTAATTAGTTACATCATTTGTAAAAGCAAGGTGTTATTGGTGATGTTCTCCAGTCCGGCTAAAGCTAATCATTGGGCCTATAAGAGAAAGCGTAAGAGATTGGGTGCATCCTGAAGAAGACCTGTAGTGGCAGATTATTAATGGGAAACATGTTTGATGTCTGAAACCAAGGGAAGGGAAAGGAGGTTGAGGAACTTACAATCTAATATACCTGTATGTAGGATACCAAGTAGGGAAGAGCTTAGACTTTATAAGGGTGTAATGGAGCATACAGAAGAAGAAGAGCTTACAATCTATTAGGGTATAAGGGAGGATACAGAAGGAGAAGAGCTTACAATCTATTAGGGTGTAAGGGAGGATACAGAAGCAGAAGAGCTTACAATCTATTAGGGTATAAGGGAGAATACAGAAGAAGAAGAGCTTACAATCTATTAGGGTATATGGGAGGATACAGAAGGAGAAGAGCTTACAATCTATTAGGGTATAAGGGAGGATACAGAAGGAGAAGAGCTTACAATCTATTAGGGTATAAGGGAGGATACAGGAGGAGAAGAGCTTACAATCTATTAGGGTATAAGGGAGGATACAGAAGGAGAAGAGCTTACAATCTGATGGAGTTTGGGGAGATGTGCACATATTTGGGAAGCAGTGAGCAGAGAGGTCTTCTCCTCCCGGCGGTGGTTCTCTTTGTCTCTGCTGAATACAGATGAGATGCACATTACAGAAAAAAATTGCGTCTGTCTCTTTCAGCGCACAGACATATCGTGGTGAGGAGTGACAAGCTGCTCGCTTACATTTCCTCCCGCTAATAACGGGTATTGTATCAGGCGCTGCGAGCAGTGTGCCCACCGGAGAAGGTGCTCGCTCACTGATACGCTACATGAAACGCCGGGATGAAAACCTCCCAAATAACAGACTCAGCGGCAGAGGAGAACGGCATCTCCTTTCCATTAACGATCTTACAATGAAGGCCATCGGGGTTTCTTTTTGACAGGGATCAGACTCTCTCCTGTGATTGGCTGGCAGCAGATTTCCATTTCAATATTTTTATTTCCTATTTCAACCAGAAATCCAGAGTCATAGTCATGTAATAAGCCAGGAGGTGGAGTTTAAAGTGGAATCAAATTCCACCAGTGATGCAAAACCAAAGTAGCCAATCTTGCTGCCGATAGTTCTTCCCTGGGAGTAGAAAAAATCCTTTCTGGTCTAGGACCTCGGTATTGGGGACATTAGGAGGCGCCTCAGAGTTAGGGACATTAGAACCCCAAAAGAGGTTCCCGAGATACAACATACAACATGGTGTAGACTCCTGGAGACAGGCTCTGAAGCGAAGACCAAGTAAAATGGTGGGCCCCTGGGATGTGCCAAGGATAAGTCGTGTTTTATGAAGACAATTGCCAAATAAATGGGGTATCCCCTTGCACCCAAGCCTCTGCGGGTATCTCTGCAGACCTTCATATTTGTAGGGGAACAGAGTGAGTACCATAAACTCCTGCACCCCCGTTGACTCAGCAGCCCTGAGACAGAAGTAGGAGGGGAGGGACAAAGACGGTTCCTGTTACTGCTGGGGCATCCGGTACGGCATACCACCCAAGCGTGTTATCTACTCTACACCATTGATTTTGATAACGTGATCAATCACAAGCTATTTTTGCTAGAAAGGACGTAGGCACTGTTAATAAAGGAGAGAAAATATTTGGTCCATTTTCATTTCCCAGCTTGGAAGGAAAATATAGATCAGATCTATTGGAACTGGAAGCCATTTTGAAGACCCCGGACAAAGAAGAGCATGGAAGTTTAGCCATTTTGTATCTTGTGGTGATCACTAAGATGGAGCTTCTTTAACAGAACCTTCCTAGAACCTTATCATTTATAAGAATAGTGGACTCCTGGTTCTCAATGGGTTTAGCATTCCGTTTAGGCCCCTTTATTGTTAGAGTGAAAGTCAAGTAGAATTTAGCCTATTGGTTTTGAGCTAACTGGAATTTGGCTAAATTTGAGTACATTTTGGCCATCTCTAATCCAAACGATCCACAGTTCATGTATTAATCAGTGGGTGGTTATTGCACCTGATCGCAGCAGAGTAGCTCCTCAAGAACCGGGAGTATACTATTCTTATAAAGGATAAGGTTCTAGGAAGGTTCTGTTAAGCAAAGAAGCGCCATATTAGTGATCACACCAAGATAGAAAATGACAAACATGGCTAAACTAAGTTCTTCTTTGAACAGGGTCTTCAATGGGTTTAGCATTCTGTTTAGGTCCCTTTATTGTTAGAGTGAAAGTCAAGTAAGATTTAGCCTATTGGTTTTGAGCTAAATGGAATTTGGCAAAATTTGGGTAAATTTTGTCCAACTCTAATCCAAACGATCCACAGTTCATGTATTAATCAATGGGTGCTTATTGCACCCGGTCGCAGCAGGAAGGCTCCTCAAGAACCAGGAGTACACTATTTTTATAAATGTTAAGGTTCTAGGAAGGTTCTGTTAAACAAAGAAGAAAAATGAGTTCTAGGAAGGTTCTGTTAAGCAAAGAAGCTCCATCTTAGTGATCACCACAAGATGGAAAATGGCAAACATGGCTTCTTTGAACGGGGTCTTCAATGGGTTTAAGATTCCGTTTAGGGTTTAAACGTGCCGTGTCCCCCCAGGTTTAATATTCCTAGTTCCTAGAAGTTCCTTATAAGCTCATTTTTTGAAGAAGTGATCAATCACTAAGTTATTATTACATAAAAGGACTGTCGATAAGGGAGAAAATCCTGATGATCAATCCAATTGCTTACGCAACCTCCTTCCAGAGCCTTATCTTGTATAATAATGGTGTATTCCGCAACCAAGGTGAATGTTTACTAATTTTTTTTTTTTTTGGGGGGGGGGGGGTTTAGACAGAATATCCCTGTAAGTGAATCGCTTGATAATGTGATCGATCACCAAGTTATTGTTCTTCAAAAGGATGGAGGTGCAGACGAAAGAGAAGAAAAAAAATAATCCATTCATTTTCCAAGCTTTGAAAATTCTCAAGTTATAAAATGTAGCCTCCATCCAGCGACTTAATATAAAACGATCGGCAGAAGGCAGACAAAAGGGGAAAAAAGCTTCAATTAATACAAAATCAAATAAGAAACAATGGCTCCTGCCGGAGGGCGACTCTCTCCAAATCAAATTACTTCTCCTTCTTCTTCGAGACCAAAAAAATTCTCCGGAGCTCTGGGGAATGTAATAAAAATAACACTCCCGGCGGGGGTGGGGAGTCATCACAAAGATGAGGGGCTTAGGATTCTGCAACAAAGGGATGCGTTCACCATCGTGCTTTTTTTTCTTCTTGACCGTCTGGGCCTTGAACCTTGCTTGATGGTGGAGCATTGGTATATGGCGAATCCTTTTTTTAATTTTACACAAGATCTCCCCAGATAAGTAGAAGAAGAAGATGACAAACGACTCCATGGTGTAAAGAAGAAAAGGGTTGTTAAAAGGGACTTGCTTGATTTGAGGATCTAAATTTAGCTTGCACGGTGGTGTTTTTTTTTTTTTTTTTTGCATTCGTATTAGCATTAAATTCGACTCAGATTTAATTCAGTTTGACCAGAATGGAATTGTGGCTAGATTTCAGTAACATTTGGCCAATTCAGCGTGGATTTAATGTGGAGGCTGATTCATTACTAACACCAGGTATTGGCAGATAAGCGTCTGTATAGCGGTGCTTAGAGTGACCGCTAGTAGACACTGTAAGCGGGTATCGGGTGCCTCAGTCACTGTAGTAACCTGTCCGGCATTGATGAATGTGATGTATGTTGGGTGCTCTAACACCAGTGCAGCGCTGCGGGGAGCGACAGGTAGCACCAGCTCAGCGCTCCACACCATACTTATCAAAAAAGGACACACACACAGAGCTCTAAATCTGGGTGCTGTAGCATAGAGTGCTAGACAATGTGTGATTAAAGTACATGACATTGTTGTAACACTGTGACATTAACACTTTAGTGCCAGACCTGTAATAATAATTCTGCATAAAAATATAAAAAGTCCCCAAAAATTATAAAAGTGTTTGTTTGTAGCCAGAAGAGGTCACACAGTGATTGGAGCAAAAAATAAATAAATAAAAAAATGTCAAACACACTGTTTAAACACAAGCAAATGAACGGCCATTGAAATGTATGGGAGAGCGACACTGAGCGTACAGTGCCTGGTGTTCACCAGACGCTGCCTGCCACTACGAGGCACTGCCTGGCGCTATCCCTTCATGAATAACCCCCATAGTTTGATAAGAATGAAATGTAAAGAACATTTGGGTATAATTTGGCCAACTCCAATTGAGAAAAAAAGCCCTATAATGTTGGTAACACATCTTTAAAAAATGCCAGAGGACCCCTTTAGTGTTAAAGTGAAAGTCAAGTAAGATTTGCAAACCATATGACTACTGCTGGGCTATTTTATTTTAAGAAGAAGAATCATTTTCTTGATGGGCATTGTGATGACTAAGGACTAGTAAGTCTGAAACGCGTAGACGAAAGCTACATTTTCTTGCCAATTTTATGAGACTATCTGTACTGCAGTACGTATTTTTACCAATTTGAAATAAAGGTTTGAAGTTTTATTGCTCAGGCTTGGCCAGCCATTGTTGCTGGAGCACTCGCAGCCGTAGCCGACGGGGAACTAACTGCCGCATGAATCTCAGGTAGAGCTGACTTTACCAGTTAACCATTGTAAGCTTGCACACACATAGGAATTCTTCCTTCATATTTAACACGTCCCATCCATGCAGTAGGTGTACACATGCCCAGATGGGTGGATTGCCCTAATTATGGTGCCTGGGGATCAGTTGGGGGGTTAGGTGCCTTGCTCTAGAGCACTTCAGTCATGTCCCATGAAGGGACATGATGGGTGGGTTGCCCTAATTATAGTACCTGGAGATCAGTTGGGGGGGTTAGGTGCCTTGTTTTAGAGCACTTCAATCATGTCCTCTGGCCAGGAATCAAACCTTCCACCCTCTGGTCACAAGGCCACTTCCTTACCTCTAGGCCACAACTGCACTTTATTGCAGGCCCGGTCTTGCTGGGGGGGGGAGAGAAGGAAGTTACCATAGGTCTTCTTTGAAAAGTTAAGTTGAAAGTTAGAAGAGCACCCAAAATCGGTCATGGTGGGCGTATGCCTAGCAGCTAAACGCTATTGGTCATTGGTGGAGCAGTGAATGCGCCTCTGGCAGTTTCGCCTCTGGTGGAACGTGGAAGGTTTAAATAGGAATATTTCACCCAATTTGCCCTTTCTAATTGCTCTTACACAGATCAGGTAAAAGGGTTTTTTTGATGGAAGGTCTGCTCTAATGCCTTATATGAGCCGTAATATACAATTTAAGTGAAAACGAAGAGGCACAAAGCCCACAGTGACTCCCTTTAAGGACCTGGATCTCTCATTTGAACCAGTGGTGGTGGTGACAACCAACAGAATTCAATGTCTGTTCTATTTCCTCTTCCAATCAGTGGATGCGGCCTACTTGTTTGTGTGCTGCCCTTCTCTGTTAAATTTTACAAGGACTCAACCCAAAACGTTCTCTCCTTCTTTCCTGCTAGAGCAGCACTAAGGATGTTCAGCTGAATCAAGCAGAAATACAATGAAATATTGGCACGATTAAAGACACATCCGCTTTAACCCGCAGGCTGTGCATAATGTAAATGTAATGAGCTTACCCCCTCCCGGGAGAGCCATTACCAGAGCCGTCCTCTCTATGCATACAGGCCGTTAGAGGAATAGAGAGGCTTCAAATTTACAGCTAGCTGGAGGGGCCAATCTGTCATTTAGGGGAGGATAAGAAACTGAACGCTCAGCTGTGTTAATCAGTTTTAAACACTAACTACAGCCAATCAGAACATCGCTCATCATACCTGACCACAGACTGACACTTTGGTGGCCCAGAACACACCAATATTAGGTACAATGACATACTGGTCAAGAATGTATTCATTTAAACCTGTGGAACTCTTATGGTTTGGGGCTATTCATTTGGCTGAGGAGTCTCTTATAGATTAAGAAGGTATGGGTTCAACTGGAAGGTCACCTACTGATTGAGGTGGTACCCATGTAGACAAGGGGTCTCATATATTGAGGGGGTATTTATTTAGCTGGGAGGTCTGTTACGAATTTATACATTTGGCTGAGGGGTCCTTTGCAAATTGAAATCTTATGGATTGAGGAGGCAGCCATTTGCATGGGGGATCTCATGGGTTGGACGTTTTTTTTGTTGACTTAGGGGTCTCTTATTCATTAAGGAGGTATCCATTTGGCTCATGGGTCTCTTTTGGATTGAGAGACAGTATTTATTTGGTTGATGGGGCTCTTAAGGATGGAGAGACAGTATGTATTTGGCTGCTGGGTTCCTTATGGATGGAGAGAGGTTGTTCATTTCTCTGATCGGTCTCATGGATAGAAAGGAAATAATCATTTGGTTGATGGGTCTCTTATGGATGGAGATAGGATGTTTATTTGACTGATGGGTCTTTCATGGATGGGAAGATAGTATCTATTTGCACAAGAGGTCCTATGTGTTGAAAGATGTTCCGTTGGCTTATGGATGTTCCGTCTCTTATGGATTGGAGAGGTACTGTATCCACTTGTCTGATAGGTCTCTTATGGTGGGAGAGATGGTATCCATTTTGCTGACATTTTACTTTAATCTTATAGATTAAGAAGGTATGGTTTCAGCTAGGGGGTCGCTTATGGATTAAGGTGGTACCCATGTGGACAAGGGGTCTCATATATTGAGGGGGTATTCATTTAGCTGGGAGGTCTGTCTCGAAATTAGGGGGAAAAAGGTTTGGCTGAGGGGGTCCTTTACAAATTGAAAGTGTATGCATCTGCTCTAAGGTGTCTCTTATCGATTGAGGAGGTAGCCATTTGCATGGGGGGTCTCATGGGTTGAAGGGTATTTTTGTTGGCTTAGGAGTCTCTCATGGATTAAGGAGGTATCCATTTTTCTGATAGGTCTCTTTTAGTTTGAGAGGCCGAATTTATTTGGCCAGAATAATAACACAGTGAGAAAAAGGACCGACTGACCCATGGTGGCCCAGAACAATGACATAGTGACATTTGGTAGCCAAGAACAATGACATAATGGCAATTTATCATCAAGAATAATACCACTCTAGACACTAGGTGGCCCAATGACACACTAAAACTTGGTGGCTCAAAACAATGATATACCAACACTTGGTGGTTGAGAACAAGGACAGTCTAAAACATGGTAGCCAAGAAAAATGACACACTGACACTTGGTAGCCAAGAACAATGACATACTGGGCAATTTGTTGGCAAGAATAATTCCAAACTGACACTCGGTGGCCAGAGAAAAGCCCCTATGACACTTGGTGGCCCAATGACACAATGACACTTGGTGACTCAGAGCAATGCCAACACTTGGTCGTTGAGAACAAGGACAGACTGACACTTGGTGGCCCAGAACAATAATACATACCAATGCTATAATTACACAGTACTTATATAATGTATACTTAAACAAGGTGGCCAGACACTGATACACTGACACTTGATGGACTAGAACAATGACACACTGGCACTTTGTCATCAAGAATAATACCACACTGTCATCAGTGAGCAGACAAAGGCCCCCATGACAACTGGTAGCTAAGAACAATGACACACAGACACTTTATGGATTAGAACAACAGCACTCTGACACTTGGTGGCCAAGAACAACGACACTCTGACACTTGGTGGCCAAGAACAACGACACTCTGACACTTGGTAACTAAGAACAATGACACTCTGACACTTGGTGGCCAAGAAGAACGACACACTGACACTTGGTGACCAAGAACAACAACACTGTGACACTTGGTGGCCAGAAACAACAACACTCTGACATTTGGTGGCCAAGAACAACAACACTTTGACACTTGGTAGCTAAGAACAACGACACTCTGACACTTGGTAACTAAGAACAATGACACTCTGACACTTGGTAGCTAAGAACAACGACACTCTGACACTTGGTAACTAAGAACAATGACACTCTGACACTTAGTAACCAAGAACAATGACACACTGACACTTGGTGACCAAGAACAACAACACTGTGACACTTGGTGGCCAGGAACAACAACACTTTGACACTTGGTAGCTAAGAACAACGACACTCTGACACTTGGTAGCCAAGAACAATGACATACTAACATGTTGCAGTAAAGAATAATAGCACACTGACACTAGGTAATGAGACAAAGTCCCCCATGACAACCATTGGCAATAGGTGCCCAAAAACAATGGCATTATTTTTAAGCTAACAGTATTGTAAAATAATAATTGATACATATTCTTGATATCTGTGTCACCATTCAAGTAAACCTTCTGCTATTTTTTGTGCAATACGGTATTCTCCTCTTTCAGCATGAACCTTACTTCGCAGCTTATAATGAGAGGAGCAGAGACCACATAGCAGAAGGTTGTTGCACGGAGACAGAGAGGGATGCAGCCGCTTTGAAGAGGGCAGTAACACGCATTTGCCTGGGCCCTTTGTGTGTTTGTGGTCTGAGCAGAGATCATCTGATGAAAATATAACAAGTTCACAAGCTCCTTAGGCAAGCCTCATTGAACACATGCTCTCATCTAATTGGCTGCCGAGCAGAGCGGCAAGCTCATCAAATGAATGGAGCGCATAATTCCCATGCAACATAGCTACAGTGCTTATTACTGTTCTGTGCGGGGAGGCTGACCCGCCAGAGCCCGGGTGAGATGAGTCTGCAGTTGCATGATTATCTGTTACACAATGCTACATGCTGGTGAGCGTAACCATGAAGGTGAGGAACCCACACAGTTATGTCTGTTGAGTCAAATGCTTTGAAGGCTTCCACGGTTTTCTTAGAACTAGTGCTAGCAGACTCTTCTCCAGTGCCACTCTCCCTTGGGGTCCCAGAACAATGACACAGTGATGTTTACTGGCCAAGAACAATGACACAGTGGCTCTTGGTGGCCCAAAACAATGATACGGTGGCGCTTGGATGGCCGAGAACAATGACACACCAAAGCTTGGTGGCCCGAGAACAATGACACAGTGACACTTGGATGGCTGAGAACAATGACACACTAAATCTTGGCAGTCTAGAACAATGACATACTTATGCTTGGTGGTCGAGAACAATGACACACTGACACGGTGGCAAAGAACAATGACACACTAACGCTTGGTGGCCGAGAACAATGACACAGTGACAACTGGATGGCCGAGAACAATGACACACTAAAGCTTGGTGGTCTAGAACAATTACTCAATGTCACTTGGTGACCAAGAACAATGACACACTTACACTTGGTGGCCGAGAACATGGACACACTGACACGGTGGCCGAAAACAATGACACACTGACACTTGGTAATCAAGAACAATGTCGCACTTATGCTTGGTTACCAATAACAATGGCACTCTGACGCTTGGTAACCAAGAAAATCTTAGGCCGAGAACAATGACAGATTAAAACTTGGTGGCAGAGAACAATGTCACACTGACACTTAGTAGTCAAGATCAATGAGAGCATGACAGTTGGTAGTCAAGAACGATGAAACCATGGCACTTAGTAGTCACAAACAATGAGACCCCGACACTTGATAATCAAAACCAAAGATACTTTGATGCTTAGTATAGCACCCTAACACTTAGTATTCAAGACCAACAAGATCCTTACACTTGGTAGAAAAGACCAATGAGACCCTGATAGTTGGTGATCAAGAACAAAGGCACCCTGACACCTAGTAGTCAAGGACCCTGACCCTTAGTAGTCAAGAACATTGACACCCTGACACTTAGTAGCCAAGAACAGTGGCGACCCAACACCTAGTAGTCAAGCCAAGAACAGTGGCAACCCAACACTTAGTAGTCAAGACCAATGAGACCCTGACAGTTAGTAGTCAAGAACATTGGTGGTCACGAGCAATGATACATTGACACTTGTTAGTAAAGTACAAGAACAACCTGACATGTGGTAGCCTGAAAAAATAATAAATTGGCCCTTGGTGGCAAATGGTAATTACACACTGGCTCTTAATGGCCAAGAACAATGACACACTGGCACCTGGTGTCTCATCGATACTTTGATTGCATGGTTATTTGATCCTAACCAGAAACAAGGAGCGAGTCATGTACAATACAAATTTCTGGACATCCTTCAAACCCCTTCGTGATCACCAGGAATTTCTTTCGAGCCCCTCTTGCAGTCTCTGCCGTGTCACCATTCTTTCTTTAGAAATAACAAACAAATAGCAAAGAACCCCAACCCAGCACTGGTTATCTGATCACTGTACATCAGTTGCTATGGGAACAAAATTGCGCTTACAGAGATTACCTACAAACTGCTCAGTTGGTGGCACTAAAGACAAAAGGCTTGAAATCCAGTCAGACCCTATGAGCATTTAATAAATAAAAATCATGTCCACAGCCTGCTAGCAGCCCAGTCCTGGACAGGACAACAACAGACAAGTGCTTGGTCCATCTGATGCATTAATAACAGGGTACCAAGTGCATTTCGCCTTCCAGGTTTTCCCCATCCTGTGTTATTTTGTGCTAGATCATGAACATCAACCCCCTACCCCACCCAGAAGTGCAAGCAGACACTCTCTTAGTCTATAGTCTATAACTCATCTGCCAAACTGTACCCAGACCTCGTCATTCCCCAGAGTGTGATGGGCCATTTTAGTTTGAACTTGAGCTTGGGAGCTTCCAGACAGGTCAACAACTCAGCAGTCAGCCAACCGTGAAATTAAAGAAAAGCCAAGCACCCTGTATGGAGTAAGCGAGCACTGGTAGATGTGCCCTCCAAACCCATTGTGTGAGGCCTTTAAAACCCTTTGAAGGCGTCCAGGGATATGTTGAGCTTTTACTGGCAACTTGTTCTCTACAAAACTCATATACAGCTTGCGTTGTTTAGAGTGAGCAATAAGACCCTCACACAACATGACTTGGTTGATTATTATACTTTAACTTTCCTCTTAACTAGTCCCAGGGCCAGTGGCGTAACTACATGTGACGGGGTGCGAACATTAAATGCGGCCCTTTCACGGCTCATACAGCAACCTTTTATTTTTCTTTCAACTCAGTTGGATGCAGTTAGACAACTAAAGATCGAAAAAACAGGGACCAATGGTGCTTCCTTTATCTAAATGAAGCAAAGTGGGCACAATTATGATAAATAAGGTGGGGGGTCAGCAATGACGGGGCTCAGTGATGTAACTAAATGTGACAGGGGCCCTTTCGTGGCTCATACGGTAAACTTTATTCAGTTTTAACTCAGTTGGATGCAGCTGGACCACTATAGATCAAAAAAACAGGGACCAATGGTGCTTCCTTTGTCTAAATGAAGGAAAGTGGGCACAATTATGATAAATAAGATGGGGGATCAGCAATGATGGGGCCCAGTGTAGTAACTAAATGTGACAGGGACCCTTTGTCGGCTCATACGGTAAACTTTTTTACGTTAACTTTATAAGTAAGCAACTAAAAACGTAAAATACCTTAATTTAAGATGCTGGGGAATTGTTTTTTTAAGGGTTTGAGCTTTTCATTAAATGAAGGTGAAGGTCCAGTTAAAGCGTTTTCCAGGATTGCCCTTAAGCTGAAATGTCCTTTATGTCTTTTTGAGCTCCCAGTGACTTTTCGTGCTGCTCTGCAATTAGTTATTAGAATACCGGATGCGGCGTTACATCTCATGACACTGACACTCATTAAGGAAGAGCGATAAACAACACGGGATGAATCACCTTCCCCGAGAAGCAAACAAACATGACTCCCACGGAGAGCATTGAGCTAGACGCGTAGTGCTGTTTGTGTCGTCCCCACCAATGTAGCTCACCTAGAAATCAGATCTGTGTGATATTGAATGTTGGAGATTTTTTTGCTGCTTGCCCTTAATAGGGGGGAGATAAGTAAGGGTGCCTTTGGAGCCCATTTGCTCGGTCAAGGGTTTCTCAACCTCTCCTTGAGAACCACCAACAAGTCATGTTTTGTGGTTGACTCTATGGCTCTCTCTGATCACCTCACCTGTGTAAAAACATGACCTAGTGGTGGCTCTTGAGGGGAGGGCGTTCCCACCAATATAGCTCACCTAGAAATCAGATCTGCGTCTCTAAGGTGTGATATTGAATCTCCGAGATTTTTTTGCTTCTCGTCCTTAAGAGGGGGAGATAAGTAAGGATGCCGTTGGAGCCCATTTGCTCGGTAATAAGCAGCTTCTGAGCTTCTAACGGTCAAGGATTTCTCAACCTCTCCCCTACATTAAGCCTAACATGGGTCTCTCCACATACTGGCTTGCGACTTTGTTTTGGTACTCACCAAGTCTCACCCCCCATACAGCCAGAAACATCCGACCTAGTGCTGATGAGAGTCTAAAGGTCGAAACACGTGTCCACTAGTTGGATGTGTTTGGCTGTGTAAATTTAAAGCTAATCCTTGGCATTGCACCCTTAGCATTTCTAAGAACCTTGGATGGCACAGAGACATAGAGAGATGATTTGCATAGCTCCGCCTGCTGCAAGAATAGATGGGTAATGCTATCTGTCCTTGTATTGGGTATTGTGCAAATACTTTCCATTCTAGGAAAGTTCCTCTGTTCCTCAACCTCTCCTTGAGAGCCATCAACAGGTCATGTTTTGTGGATCTCCACATGGTTGGCTCTCTGATCAACCCACCTGCGTAAAAAAACATGATCTAGTGGTGGCTCTTGAGGAAAGGGCTGGGAAACACTGTGCTACACAGTAGGTGAGAAGCATTGGACCTCATCTCTGTTAATGATGAATATCCAACCTCCTTTTCTTTTGACAAACCCTGTGATAGGATTATAAGCAACATACTCTAAGACAGTGTCCCTCAACCCAACTTATCTTGCCAAAGCCAGGGTGGAAAAGCAATGATGTTGTCCAACACCTGTTGGGTTCAATTTGGTCTCACCAGAGCAGAATGTGTGCCAATTGGCTAGAGAAGCTCTACATGACCTGTAAAAGAGACCACTTCCAGGCCTAGACATGCAAGTCCGAGGTCCTCAACTCGATTGCCAACGGGGTTGAGCTCTAAAGAGTCGCAATGCCGCCCATGGATTTCCTGTGTAGTGGTATTCCTGTCTCCAAACAAGACACGAGGATCACCCCTTTAGAAGTTGTGGGATGAATGGCGGAGCGCATGGGGTAGCAGGGCTCACCGACCTGGAATGGCATTATTGTTAATGGCGGTAACTTTATGCTTTTTTGACATCATTGATCAGTTGTACTGATAGTGCCTCTTTGTTCACATTGGGGATATCTTTATTTGATAATTGTTAGGGATTATTTTTTAGGACTTGTATTTTGCACATTTAGTGATATGGATTGTTTTGCACACATGCACTTTATTATATTAGGATAGCTAGCTTTACAGCACTATTGACACCTTCAATTTATTGCAGTTTATTCAGGTAGTAGGGTTTTTTCATGGTTATTAGTAAGAGAAAGGTTTTTTTTAATCTCACCTTTAACATAAAAAGGGGGAAAAAAAACATGGAACCAGAGTTTTTAGTAGACCTTGGAGGTGGTGTCCCAATTACACTTTACATATTATATTTAGTGTACACACGTATCATACCTGTACATATTGTTGTTCATAAATATTAACATAATAAAAATAATATTAAAAAAAAGGCATTCATTCAATGTGCTGTAGCGTATAGTCGTAGACCAAAAATGATAGTGATAGTTTATTGTCTTTTGATTGACAGTTTGTAGCAAGCCAATAACAGTTTATAGCAAGGAGTTTGTAGCAAGTGAGAATTTAGTCTTTAGGCTTTTAGCAGACGCGTTTCGCTGTGTTGCCGCTTCCTCTGTGCATTAAAGCTCATTCATACAATTCTAAAGTTTGATTACAAGAAAAGGGAAGAATTTTGTGTTGGTTATCTGGCTAGTACATTGTTAATCATGTGTTTAAAATGATATGAAATTGAAAAAATTACCTTGTGTGTTAGTTTATGAAGGAAGTGTGTTGCTTTTTTGGTTGTATATAGGTGCTAGATTCCTTAGGGGATTTAAAGGGATAGCATACAGATATATATTTTCTTTTTGGCATATTTCATTTATTTTCTGTACATCTTAGATTGTTAGCTGCTAGTTTACCGCCTAATTGATTCATTATTTGTTTAAGCAATCATGTCTACCACTTGATTATTGAATGTATTTACAATTTCCAGGGAAGGGAGTGTTTTTTTTTAATTTTGTCTTGTATATTCTTGTGTCAGTGTTTTCTTAGGTCCTATTGTGGCCAGTAATAAAAATTTATTATTTTTACATATTACACGCTTGGTTGGAGTGCCCGCAAGGAGTTTGTTGTGGGTTAGGCTTACAGAAAGCAACGCAACTGTTCGAGGGAGCGAGAAGGGTAAAGGTGAGTTTGCGAACGGGCCTCATTTTCTTGAAGACTATAAGGAAACCCATCTGCACGTATCCCTTAAACTCTCCCTGAATTTCAGCTTTGAAATGCCTGATGAGTCGAGGCCCCGCCATTGGGAAATTCGCAATTCATTTTCTTCCCCCTTTTTGTAGTCACTTAATATCTTTCTTCATATCTTCCAACATGCAATTTAAATTTTCTAATGTTTCCCCGGAGCTCTAATATTAATATCTCTTCTCGCTCTGCTGCAACACGACGATGTGGCTCATTCTCTCGCTCCTGCCACTGCCGATCTGAACAGCTACAAGGCAAAGGGGAATTGGACAAGGAAGAACAGAATTGGGGTCCTCTCGGAATAGATGTGGATATTTTGGAATATAAATATGATATATAAATATATATAAAATATATATATATTATTGCAGAATAACATTTTAGATTTGCCGCTAGCTTCCAGTGGGATATGTATTTAGCTTTATATAAATTCACCTAACCCACCCCCTCACTCAGAGGGGTAGCTAGGCTTTCGGGCACCCAGGGCAAAGATTCGAAATGAAGCCCCCCAACTGTTCTCAGACCCTTCTTTGGTTGCCCCGCTGACCTGCTGACCACCCGGGGCGCCAAAGGGGGGTCTGAGAACAGTTGGGGGGCTCCATTTCAAATATTTGCCCCCGGGTGCCCGAAACCCTAGCTACCCCTCTGAATGGGGGGACCACCTGGGGCAAGTGCCCCCCTGCTTCCCCCTAGCTACACCCCTGCCCTCACTCCTCAGTGAGCCCTACAGATGATTGCTCCTACTCTGGTGCTCTGGTTCTTACCCCATCGCCAGAACGAGTCCAGGCCCGATGGTCAGAGCCATCCACCTTCCCATTTAGGGGGCCACCTTCACACCATTAGTTACAGTGGCTTTTTTTACAGCTTGGGCAATCACTTTAAATGTTTCTAGCGGGGTTCCACCATGTTTCCTATATCACAGAGAGCCTTATAGAGAAAGGTTCATGGGTACTGGGTATGGCAGAGGAGTAGCTAGGTTTTCTAGATTCTAGATTCAAAATGGTGCCCCCCCCCCGTTTTCAGGCCCCACTTTTGCACCCCAATGACATGCTGCAAGTGCCCAACCCTGCCCCCCCCCCCCCCTAGCTACGCCCCTGGGGTATGGGTAGAGTTGGGTTCTTAAAGTAATTCAAAAGCCAACAAAAAAAAAAAAGTGTACTTACCTTTGTATCCCGCATCTGATCAGTTCTATTCTGGAGATCAGTAACTCACCTGATCGCTGGATCTGACCCCGTGCTGCAGCAGGCAACAGGTACTTGAGAAAGCCGGTCAGACAAGTAGCAAAATATCAAGAAAATAAAACAGCAAGTCTAGTTGCCTTGATTTATTCCTACAGTTACAAAGCAAGCTAAAGACCTTTTATAACAGGTGCCCTTTAAATGGCTCCTTTATTAAACTATCCATGGAGGGGGGTGGAAGCTTGCGATGAGTGTGGCTGCCGGGGACCCGCTGTGGGGTTTAAATGACCCGCGAGTCAATGAGAAACATTATTCCATTTATCCTGTATTAAGCCATCCCCCCCGGGAGATAGGCCGCACGGAACTCCGACATACGGAATAATATTTGTGACTTCAAATGGAGGAGACAGACCCTGAATACAGATCACGAGGTAGTGTGCAAGCGCGGGCAGGCCGGGGGCTGCAGATGGCGGCTTGGCTGGCTGGGCCCCCCCTTAGCGCTGCCACTGATTTATCGCATAAAACATCGTGCAAAAATAATGTTTTTCCCGCATATGTTTTTTTCAGCGGCACAGCGGTAAATAACGAATGTGATTAATAGTCCTCGGCCTGCTAGTCTTACGTTTAAGCCGCATAATGATGAGGCTGCGATTTGACAAAACGCTGGCTTTTTTTTTGTTCTGCCTTACCTCTATCGATTGCTAATCTTGTACCTTTCAAATCATCCAGATTTCCATGCTGGTTATTTAAAGGCCCGTTAAACACCGCGGCTAACGATAACTTATTCAAGCTTCCGGCCCGTGACATGAGATCTAAGCGAGCAGACGGAATCCCCTTTTTGGGAGTGGGAAGCCGGACGCCATTCTGACCACATAATTGCCCAACTGGAACTGCCCTTACCTCTTACCTTTAGTTGGGGGAAGACCTTCCTGAATATCCTTACCTCTATCGATCGCTAATCTTGTACCTTTCAAATTATCTGGATTTCCATGCTGGTTAATTAAAGGCCCGTTAAACACCATGGCTAACGATAACTTATTTAAGCTTCATTACATGGGACCTGAGCGAGCAGACAGCAGATGGGCTCCCCTTATGGGAGTGGGAAGCCAGAAGCCATTTTGACCACTTGATTGCGCAACCGGAACTGCCCTTGCTCTTACCTTTAGTTGGGGGAAGACCCTGATGAATACTATATTCAATTAAACTCCTTATTATAGCAGAGAGCAAGTGGCATCCCCCTGAAGCTAATTGTTCTGGCCGAGTGTGAGTGAACACCTTATTGGTAGATTTGAAGTTAAATCCCCCTAAACATCTTAATATGTGAGCGTGCGAGCGGAATCCCCCTAAACATCTTAATATGGCGGTGTGCAAGTGGAATCCCCCTAAACATCTTAATATGGCGGTGTGCAAGTGGAATCCCCCTAAACATCTTAATATGGCGGTGTGTGAGCGGAATCCCCCTAAACATCTTAATATGGCGGTGTGCAAGTGGAATCCCCCTAAACATCTTAATATGGCGGTGTGTGAGCGGAATCCCCCTAAACATCTTAATATGGCGGTGTGCAAGTGGAATCCCCCTAAACATCTTAATATGGCGGTGTGTGAGCGGAATCCCCCTAAACATCTTAATATGGCGGTGTGCAAGTGAAATCCCCCTAAACATCTTAATATGGCAGCGTGCGAGCGGAATCCCCCTAAACATCTTAATATGGCAGCGTGCGAGCGGAATCCCACTAAACATCTTAATATGGCAGCGTGCGAGCGGAATCCCCCTGAACATCTTAATATGGCAATGTGTGAGCGGAATCCCCCTAAACATCTTAATATGGCAGTGTGCGTGCGGAATCCTCCTAAACATCTTAATATGGCAGCGTGCGAGCGGAATCCCCCTAAACATCTTAATATGGCAGCATGCGAGCGGAATCTCCCTAAACATCTTAATATGGTAGCGTGCGAGCGGAATCCCCCTAAACATCTTAATATGGCAGCGTGCGAGCGGAATCCCCCTAAACATCTTAATATGGCAGTGGTGTGCGTGCAGAATCCTCCTAAACATCTTAATATGGCAGCGTGCGAGTGGAATCCCCCTGAAGATCTTGATATGGCAGCGTGCGAGTAGAATCTCCCTAAACATCTTAATATGGCAGTGTGCGAGCAGAATCCCCTAAACATCTTAATATGGCAGCATGCAAGCGGAATCCACCCAAAGCTCTTAATATGGCAACGTGTGAGCGGAATCCCCCCTAAACATCTTAATATGGCAGCGTGCAAGCAGAATCCCCCCTAAATATCTTAATATGGCAGCGTGCAAGAGGAATCCCCCTAAACATCTTAATATGGCAGCGTGCGAGCGGAATCCCCCTGAACATCTTAATATGGCAATGTGTGAGCGGAATCCCCCCTAAACATCCTAATATGGCAGAGTGCGAGCAGAATCCCCATAAACATCTTAATATGGCAGCGTGCGAGCGGAATCCCCTTAAATTTCTTTTTATGACAGTACAAGTGGATTCCTCCAAAACTTTTTACATAGTTTAGGTAGAGCACCCTAAAATACTTATTATGACAGAGTATGAGTGGAATTCCCCAAAACTTCTTATAATGGCAGATTGCGAGTGGAATCCCCCCAACTTCTTTTTTGGCATAGTGCACCCTAAATTTCTTATTATGACAGTACAAGTGGAGTCCTCCAAAACTCCTTTTTTTGACATAGGGTAGGTAGAGCATCCTAAAATACCTATTATGACAGAATACGAGTGGAATCCCCCCAACTTCTTTTTTTGGCATAGTGCGAGCAGAGTACCCTAAATCACTTACGGTATTATGGCAGTGTGTGTGAGTGGAATCCCCGTAATCTCCTTATGTGAATGCAAGTGGGATCTTCCAAACCTCATATTATGGCAGAGTGCAAGTGGAATCTTTTTAAACCTCTTATAGTGGACCCCTCTAAACCATTTTTTTTTTTTTTGCATAGTGCAAGCAGAGCACCCTAAATTTCTTAAAAATACTTATTATGACAGAGTGAAAGTGGAATTCCCCTAAACGTCTTATAATGGCAGAGTGCGAGTGGAATCCCCCCAACTTCTTTTTTTTTGCATAGTGCCAAAGAGTGGAACCCCCGTAATATCCTTATGCAAATGCAAGTGGGATGTTCCAAACTTCATATTACGAAGTAAGTGCAAGTGGAACCCTCCTAAATTTCTTATTCTCCTTTTTTGACATAGTATGAGTAGAGCACCCTAAACTTCTTAGTGCAAGGATTACTCTAAACTCCTTATTCTGGCAGAGTGTGAGTAGAATTCCTCTGAACTTATTATGGCAGAGCAGTAATGGGGTGCAAGTGGAATTGCCTTGTTATGAGTGGAATTAGCCTCAACTTCTTATTCTGCAGTGCGAGTGGAATCTGCCTAAACTCTTTATTAGGACAGAGTGCGTGCCGAATCCCTGTGAACCTTTTATTAAAGCAGAGTGCAATTGGAACCCCTTAGAAAGACGAAGTGTGAACGGAGTCCCCCCGTACTATACAACGTGCAAGGGTAACCCTCAAATCCTTTATTTTGGCAGCTTGCGAGTAAAATCCTCCCAATCCCCTTTTTAACGTATCAATAACTGATCTCCGAGAGCTCTCTTCTGAGTATATATAGCAGCATCGAACAGTGAAAAAAAACCTGCAAAGTCTGTAAGTAAAACTGACCAACCAGAAAGAAGAGTTATTGTCAGATCACACGCCCGAACTGCCATCGGAGGAAATTAAATGAGCCCGACAAAGAAGAACACAATCGCGCCCCGTGAACGGGAGCCGCCCGACTTCAGGGAAGGCAACTCCTCGGCTTGGGCGTTTAATAGATCGTTATTATTCCGGCCGCATACAGGCTCCCATTTCTCCGTTATGTTGCAACATATAATATTAAGCGGCAGCGTGTGATCAGGTCCTGCGCACCCACTGGGATAATCCCATGTATAAAATATTATAGGAGAACCTTGAACAAAAGACACAAAGGGATTTCGTTGAATAGTTTGAAAGAAAGAAAAAAAAAGGGGCTAATCGGAGAAATGAAAAAAGGAAGAATGGTCGATGTTCTCAGACGAGACGCGTTCTCATTCACGGGAGAATCAGAATAGATTATCATCACGGCGAGAGATTAAAATACAACGTAACAAATAATAACCTAGAGCGACACGAAGAAACGGCGGGCAAGATAATGAGCCCTGCCTTGGGCTGTTCACAAAGTCAGCCCCGATGTGTCTGGTTGTGAAACAAGCTCCTAAAACGTCTAAAGTCTTCTGCATTATTTAGGGGAACAGTGCGAAAAAACTGTTAAAAAACACAAACCCATTCTGATCGGGATGATGTAATTTTAACGGCATACGGCGCCGATCGGACGAGAGCTCAGGCAAGCATCGTAGGATTGTAGCTTTAGTGAGTTTTTATTGGTGGGGTTTCACACAATGGGGTATCACAAATCGGTACGAGGACCCGTCACCGGGTCCACATTTCCAGGCAGAAAAACTAAAGGAGCTATCTATAGCTAATCACCGTATCCAGTCCAGCTGTGTCAGGTCTCAAACCTGCCTTAAACGCTCCCTATCACGCCCGCTCAGTTTACAGCCAGGCTTAGGCAAGTCCCTCCATTAACTTGAATGGAGCTGGTGTCAGCGTGTCACTTTGACCTAAGGCCCGGGGGGTGGTGGTGTCCGACGGAGGCAGAGGAACAATGCTCCTATTGAGTCTATAAGACTCTTGGGACAGTAGTTTACATCTTTACATATGAGGTATCCTGTATTGGGATGCTCCGCCGTGTGAAACCTCCGGGGGTCCCTTGTAAGGTATAGGTTGAGTAAAGAGTAGTAGTGGCACCCTTTGTTGATATGAATGGAGCTCAGAGTAGTAGCAGGGCCCGCTGAAGTTTTTGGTCGGATATAGAGTGGTGGTGAAGCCTTTGGACACTATGGGTTGAGTAAAGAGTGGTGGTGGTGCCCTTTGTTGGTATGAATGGAGCTCAGAGTGGTAGCAGGGCCTGTGAAAGTTATGGGTTGGGTACAGAGTGGTAATGGAGCCCTTGAAAGGTATAGGTTAAGTAAAGAGTGGTAGTGGTGCATTTTGTTGGTATGATTGGAGCACAGATTGGTAGCAAGGCCCGTGGAAGTTATGGGTTGAGTACAGAGTGGTAGTGGAGCCAATGGATGGTTTGGGTTGAGTAATGAGTGGTGGTGGTGTCTTTTGTTGGTATGAGTGGAGGTCAGAGTGGTAGTAGGGCTCGTGGAAGTTATGCGTTGGGTAAAGAGTGGTAGTGGACAACACTCCCATTGAGTCTATAACACTCTTCGGACAGTAGGTTAGGTCTTTATGGGGTATCATGTATTGGAATGTCCAGTTGTGTGAAACCCCCGAGGGTCAACCGATCGGCTCACTCTTTCCCCCAGCCCTCGCATTGGGCCTTCCAGAATCAGAGAAACTTAGTCATCCAGCCCTGGAGTCTTTTAGTCTAGTGCCGTTTACCATTTGCAAGCGAATTCGCCCTCACCCATTTCTTTAGCACAGTGGCTAGATGGGGTGTGCTAGGCTCTGCTTCGATGCTCATGATCAGTTGAGTATTAGACTGCAGGATAGAAGAGGTAAGTATTTATTCATTATTATTTTTGCCAGAAGAGGGCTTTAAAGAGTAACGATCCGAAGGAAAAAATCACCAGGTACAATATAACGAGGAGATTCGGAAGCTGATCTTCAAAGAGTTCCTGAAAAAATATTTTTTTTGTTGAAATCTCTATTTCCCCTCGTAGCACTGAGATCTCACCACCACCATCAGGTCCCTATAGGCAGCGCTGTTCTAATCTTCAACCCATCACGGCCTCTCATGTTCCTGTCCTCCCCCTAGATCCCCTTTTCACGTCTTCCTCTGCGCTCTCTCTTCCCTATGACTCTCTGGAGTGCCATGTTATGGCTTGTTTTATTACACGCTTCATGGCCCTTATTGCCCAGCTGTCTGGAGTTACAGAAGCTGCTGCAATCCAGGAAGATGCATCTCCCCTTCAGCCAGCTCCACGGTATAGTAGCAGGATTTGCTTTATGGGTCTTGTGAAAAAATTACCGACCAGGCTTTTCTGACAAGGCCCGAAAAAAATTCATCCTGTACTGCTTGGAACTGACCTTGCATTTTGCAATGTCTTTGAAATTCAAGAAAGATGGTGGCCATCATCCGTGTCGTAAAAAAACATTTACAAAAATAATATTTGGGGCTGGCTCAAATGTGCATGAGCAAACTTTTCTGGGCAATCTATGTTCTCCTGGGTGT
>CM051244.1:156823962-156876462 GCA_027917425.1 Gastrophryne carolinensis | reverse complement strand
AGGGATGCCCCTAACTGACTGCAATAAGGGATGCCCCTAACTGGCTGCAATGAGGGATGCCCCTAACTGACTGCAATGAGGGATGTCCCTAACTGGCTGCAATGAGGGATGCCCCTAACTGACTGCAATGAGGGATGCCCCTAACTGGCTGCAATGAGGGATGCCTTCACCGATCGTTTTAGCTCATTGAGTTTTAGGCTTAGTGTCGGCACGGTGTATCAGTAACAACAGTAACGCTGCGTAGCTGATATGATGGCGCGCAGGCCGGGCAAGGCCGAGGTACCACAGGGCAGCGTGGGAAAGGCCGGGGCAGCCAGCCGCTTTATCGCCGGCTTATCAGGGATGTCTCTGTTTTATTTTTTCATCTGCCATTTGTAAGCCTCCCGACAAGGCCAGATTTAGACAGTCTTGTCTGCTTTTTATCGCGTCCCGGGTGATGGCGGCCTTGTCTCCCCGGCGCTGCGTTCCTCCATGCAAAGGATTCCGTAATGTCACCCTGACAGCTCGCGCTATTTGTTTCCTGATAAAGAGCAAAGCTGCCTCTTTCCAGGATTGGGGGGGGAAGCCGCTGAGCTCACCGCCGCCGAACGGGGGGGAGACAAGCTGCCGGCAAAGCCAAGAGGGCCTGTCATGTAGAAAGGAGGACAAAAAACGAAAGCGGATCAACAGTCAAAAATTACTTAATCCGGACCCTCACCCTGAATAAGAGCCTATCTTATATGTTTCCCCCTGTACATACAGATTGCCCATATTAATCCAGACCCTCACCCTGAATAAGAGCCTATCTTATATGTTTCCCCCACCCTGTACATACAGATTGCCCACATTAATCCGGACCCTCACCCTGAATAAGAGTCTATCTTATATGTTTCCCCCCCTGTACATACAGATTGTCACCAATAATCCGGACCCTCACCCTGAATAAGAGCCTATCTTATATGTTTCCCACACCCTGTACATACAGATTGCCCACATTACAAATCATCCTACCTGCATCTATTGCATTTTCTGAGCCTTTAAACATCAAAGATGGCGGCTCTTGGAGTCTTAGGCTGCCTGCAAACAGAAAGTGTCTTCTGACTGTGCCGCTCTGCATTCTGGGATTGCAGCAGCTTGTTCATCTCCCCCACTAAGGTAAAGAGGGCATCTTACCCATCAATAGCGATGAGGGCATCTCACCCACCAATAGCGATGAGGGCATCTCACCCATCAATAGCGATGAGGGCATCTCACCCACCAATAGCGATGAGGGCATCTCACCCACCAATAGCGATGAGGGCATCTCACCCATCAATAGCGATGAGGGCATCTCACCCATCAATAGCGACGAGGGCATCTCACCCACCAATAGCGATGAGGGCATCTCACCCATCAATAGCGATGAGGGCATCTCACCCATCAATAGTGATGAGGGCATCTCACCCATCAATAGCGACGAGGGCATCTCACCCATCAATAGCGATGAGGGCATCTCACCCACCAATAGCGATGAGGGCATCTCACCCACCAATAGCGATGAGGGCATCTCACCCATCAATAGCGATGAGGGCATCTCACCCACCAATAGCGATGAGGGCATCTCACCCACCAATAGCGATGAGGGCATCTCACCCATCAATAGCGATGAGGGCATCTCACCCACCAATAGCGACGAGGGCATCTCACCCACCAATAGCGATGAGGGCATCTCACCCACCAATAGCGATGAGGGCATCTCACCCACCAATAGAGACGAGGGCATCTCACCCATCAATAGCGACGAGGGCATCTCACCCATCAATAGCGGCGAGGGGATCTCGCCCATCAATAGCGATGAGGGCATCTCACCCACCAATAGTGACGAGGACATCTCACCCACCAATAGCGATGAGGGCATCTCACCCACCAATAGTGACGAGGACATCTCACCCACCAATAGCGATGAGGGCATCTCACCCACCAATAGTGACGAGGACATCTCACCCATCAATAGCGATGAGGGCATCTCACCCACCAATAGTGACGAGGACATCTCACCCATCAATAGCGATGAGGGCATCTCACCCACCAATAGTGACGAGGACATCTCACCCACCAATAGCGATGAGGGCATCTCACCCACCAATAGTGACGAGGACATCTCACCCACCAATAGCGATGAGGGCATCTCACCCACCAATAGTGACGAGGACATCTCACCCATCAATAGCGATGAGGGCATCTCACCCACCAATAGCGACGAGGGCATCTCACCCACCAATAGCGATGAGGGCATCTCACCCATCAATAGCGATGAGGGCATCTCACCCACCAATAGAGACGAGGGCATCTCACCCATCAATAGCGACGAGGGCATCTCACCCACCAATAGCGATGAGGGCATCTCACCCACCAATAGCGATGAGGGCATCTCACCCATTAATAGCGATGAGGGCATCTCACCCATCAATAGCGGCGAGGGGATCTCGCCCATCAATAGCGATGAGGGCATCTCACCCACCAATAGTGACGAGGACATCTCACCCACCAATAGCGATGAGGGCATCTCACCCACCAATAGTGACGAGGACATCTCACCCATCAATAGCGATGAGGGCATCTCACCCATCAATAGCGATGAGGGCATCTCACCCACCAATAGCGATGAGGGCATCTCACCCACCAATAGCGATGAGGGCATCTCACCCACCAATAGCGATGAGGGCATCTCATCCACCAATAGCGATGAGGGCATCTCACCCACCAATAGCGATGAGGGCATCTCACCCACCAATAGCGATGAGGGCATCTCACCCATCAATAGCGATGAGGGCATCTCACCCACCAATAGCGATGAGGGCATCTCACCCACCAATAGCGATGAGGACATCTCACCCACCAATAGCGATGAGGGCATCTCACCCACCAATAGCGATGAGGGCATCTCACCCATCAATAGCGATGAGGGCATCTCACCCATCAATAGCGATGAGGACATCTCACCCATCAGTAGCGATGAGGGCATCTCACCCACCAATCGCGATGAGGGCATCTCACCCACCAATAGCGATGAGGGCATCTCACCCATCAATAGCGATGAGGGCATCTCACCCACCAATAGCGATGAGGGCATCTCACCCACCAATAGCGATGAGGGCATCTCACCCATCAATAGCGATGAGGGCATCTCACCCATCAATAGCGATGGGGGCATCTCACCCATCAATAGCGATGAGGGCATCTCACCCATCAATAGCGATGGGGGCATCTCACCCACCAATAGCGATGAGGGCATCTCACCCATCAATAGCGACGAGGGCATCTCACCCTTCAATAGCGACGAGGGCATCTCACCCATCAATAGCGACGAGGGCATCTCACCCACCAATAGTGATGAGGGCATCTCACCCACCAATAGCGACGAGGGCATCTCACCCACCAATAGTGATGAGGGCATCTCACCCACCAATAGCGATGAGGGCATCTCACCCACCAATAGCGATGAGGGCATCTCACCCATCAATAGCGATGGGGGCATCTCACCCACCAATAGCGACGAGGGCATCTCACCCACCAATAGCGACGAGGGCATCTCACCCATCAATAGCGACGAGGGCATCTCACCCATCAATAGCGACGAGGGCATCTCACCCATCAATAGCGACGAGGGCATCTCACCCATCAATAGCGACGAGGGCATCTCACCCATCAATAGCGATGAGGGCATCTCACCCACCAATAGCGATGAGGGCATCTCACCCACCAATAGCGATGAGGGCATCTCACCCACCAATAGCGACAAGGGCATCTCACCCATCAATAGCAACGAGGGCATCTCACCCATCAATAGCGACGAGGGCATCTCACCCACCAATAGCGACGAGGGCATCTCACTCACCAATAGCGACGAGGGCATCACACCCACCAATAGTGACGAGGGCATCTCACCCATCAATAGCGATGAGGGCATCTCACCCATCAATAGCGATGAGGGCATCTCACCCATCAATAGCGACGAGCACATCTCACTCACCAATAGCGACGAGCACATCTCACTCACCAATAGCGACGAGGGCATCTCACCCACCAATAGTGATGAGGGCATCTCACCCATCAATAGCGACGAGGGCATCTCACCCATCAATAGCGATGAGGGCATCTCACCCATCAATAACGACGAGGACATCTCACCCATCAATAGTGACGAGGGCATCTCACCCATCAATAGCGATGAGGGCATCTCACCCACCAATAGCGATGAGGGCATCTCACCCATCAATAGCGATGAGGGCATCTCACCCACCAATAGCGATGAGGGCATCTCACCCACCAATAGCGATGAGGGCATCTCACCCATCAATAGTGACGAGGGCATCTCACCCATCAATAGAGACGAGGGCATCTCACCCACCAATAGCGATGAGGGCATCTCACCCACCAATAGCGATGAGGGCATCTCACCCACCAATAGCGATGAGGGCATCTCACCCATCAATAGCGATGAGGGCATCTCACCCACCAATAGCGACGAGGGCATCTCACCCATCAATAGCGACGAGGGCATCTCACCCATCAATAGCGATGAGGGCATCTCACCCATCAATAGCGATGAGGGCATCTCACCCACCAATAGCGGCGAGAGCATCTCACCCACCAATAGCGATGAGGGCATCTCACCTATCAATAGCGACGAGCACATCTCACTCACCAATAGCGACGAGGGCATCTCACCCACCAATAGCGGCGAGGGCATCTCACCCATCAATAGCGACAAGCACATCTCACTCACCAATAGCGACGAGGGCATCTCACCCACCAATAGTGACGAGGGCATCTCACCCATCAATAGCGATGAGGGCATCTCACCCACCAATAGCGACGAGGGCATCTCACCCACCAATAGCGATGAGGGCATCTCACCCACCAATAGCGATGAGGGCATCTCACCCATCAATAGCGACGAGCACATCTCACTCACCAATAGCGACGAGGGCATCTCACCCACCAATAGTGACGAGGGCATCTCACCCATCAATAGTGATGAGGGCATCTCACCCACCAATAGCGACGAGGGCATCTCACCCATCAATAGCGATGAGGGCATCTCACCCACCAATAGCGACGAGGGCATCTCACCCATCAATAGTGATGAGGGCATCTCACCCATCAATAGCGATGAGGGCATCTCACCCACCAATAGCGACGAGGGCATCTCACCCATCAATAGTGATGAGGGCATCTCACCCACCAATAGCGATGAGGGCATCTCACCCATCAATAGCGACGAGGGCATCTCACCCACCAATAGTGATGAGGGCATCTCACCCACCAATAGCGACGAGGGCATCTCACCCATCAATAGCGACGAGCACATCTCACTCACCAATAGCGACGAGGGCATCTCACCCATCAATAGCGACGAGGGCATCTCACCCACCAATAGGATTTTAGCGGATTTAAAGAATTTGTTTTTTTTATAGCTACCAGCTGCAGATTATCCGTCTGCTTCTGGGAAACTCGCTTATCGCCTTGTGCTGAGATTTCAGTTCAGCGGCCACGACCCAGCAGGATTAGCGACGCTCATTTATCACCTTTAATAAGCTGCGGGTGACCCCCCCCCCCACTCTCAGTCTCCAGTTACTGAACTTTTTAGGAGTGACCCCCCACCCATGACTGTTTTCTATATGCTACAGAAGATGGGCAGCTCTTCTGGCCAATCATGTTACTGGAGCTATCTGCAAGAAGGAAGGAAAGAAAGAAAGAAAAAAAGAAAGAAAGAAAGAAAGAAAGAAAGATAGATAGATAGATAGATAGATAGATAGATAGATAGATAGATAGACTGTATATTCTGACCTTATTTTGGAATATTAGGTATGTATCAAGGCAGGGGAAAAATAGATGATAAGAAGGATAGATATTAATGCTAATTATTATACATGCACAGGTAAAGGAACAAGCCAAATAAAAGGATTGATACACATATCTTATATATAGATAGGTATGCCAGATGGCTGGAAAGCTAGAATAGATAGATAGATAGATAGATAGATAGATAGATAGATAATAGATAGATAGATAGATAGATAGATAGATAGATAGATAGATAGATATGGAATAGATAGATAGATAGATAGATAGATAGATAGATATGGAATAGATAGGTAGATAGATAAATAAATTGATATGGAATGGATAGATAGATAGATAGATAGATATGAGATAGATAGATAGATAGATAAATAGATAGATAGATAGATAGATAGATAGATAGATAGATAGATATGGAATAGATAGATAGATAAATAGATAGATATGCGATGGACTGATTTCATGAAGGCACTTTGTGTCCAGAGACGACCCTTTGGTATAGCTGGCGGCTGGTCTCATTTCATTGTCATTAGTGCGCCTTTGTGTGTGTTCAGCAGACAATGTCCTCGTCGCTCAGGACCTGTATTAAGCTGAAGCTTCGAGGAGACTGTGGAGCGCCCGGCTCCCTGGTTACAGGCACATAGAAAAAAAAGGCCTGGAGACAATGCAATCTATTTATTATGCATTAAAGGAAACAAGACACCTCGAGCCAATGTTCTGGACAATGGAGCGCCCGGGCTTCCCTTGCAGCCTTTTTCTAGCCTGATGCCAACATGCTTCTATCCATGCACAAACCTCCTTCTCTCAGTGACTGCTGCTGGCCGAATTATCATCTTCATGAGCTTGATTTCTTTCGGCAACATCAGTTGCTGTCTCCCAAATCTCCGCTTTCCTCCACCGTGAGGCCACAACCTTCATGTCCCATCATCGGGAAGTAGGATGAACCCAATGAAAATTCCACACAAGTCATTTCTAGCAACAATGGTGTAGAAGAGAAAATATCTAGATGATGTGAGGTTGGTGGTCTCCTGTTAACATGGGGAAGGTCCTACACACTTCCTGCCCTCCAGTCACATACCAGTGGTACAAAGGCAACCTTTATATTAAGAAATTAGCCACACAACCTCTTTATGACTTATGTTCATCATTACTGAATACCAGCGTACAAGAGGGGGTTGAGGAGTAACCTCATATCGACCAAAAAGATCAATATGTGGTTATCAGAGGCCTACAGTACCTAGAGACATTAGAGTCTATTGCAACAGTAGGTGACCACAGGTCCTTTGGACCATTTGTAGCTTCCAGTATATTTCATTAAGCTATAGGTAATTTTGTTTGGTTGCCTCGCCATAAGGTAGAGCAGTCAAGTCAAGGCCTCCATAGCAAAGTTACCCATAAGAGGTGGGATGACCATCTGTCTACCTGAAAGTGATCATCCTTAGTTCAAAATACTTGCAGCCTTGTAGCCATGTGTTTCCAGTTAGGCCTAAAGGGGTGTGGGGTAGTTTTTAAACAAAACCTCTGAACCTCACCAATTTTTTGAGGAACCAAATGCGCACCACTGAGAAGAACTCATGATGCCAAAGGGCGAACAGAGTCCTATCAGTAAGATCAGCAGGGTTCTCATTGTGGATCTCAAACCATTAAAAGGCCTTGCAGAATTCACATTTCAGGTTAATGTTAGCTAATGATAGACCTTACACCTGATGAGCCCAAGCTTCTATCAGGGGGGTTGAGGGGTTGTGGAGTAACCTCAACCCAACAAGGTCAACATGGTGTTATCAAAGGCCTACAGTACCTAGAGACATTAGGGTCTATTGCAAGAGTAGGTAATCACAGGTCATACAAAACTCTTTGAAGCTTCCAGTAAATGTCATTAAGCCATAGTTAATTTAGTTTAGTCAAGCCAAGGCCTCCATAGGTAGCCATGTGTTTCCAGTTAGGCCTAAAGGGGTGTGGGGTCGTTTTTAAACAAAACCTCTGAACCTCACCAATTTTTTGAGGAACCAAATGCGCACCACTGAGAAGAACTCATGATGCCGAAGGGCAAAACAGAGTCCTATCAGTAAGATCAGCAGGGTTCTCATTGTGGACCTCAAACCATTAAAAGGCCTTGCAGAATTCACATCTCAGGTTAATGTTAGTTAATGATAGACCTTACAGCTGATGAAACCAAGCTTCTATCAGGGGGGTTGAGGGGTTGTGGAGTAACCTCAACCGAACAAGGTCAACATGGTGTTATCAAAGGCCTCTATTAGGGTCTATTGCAAGAGTAGGAAATCACAGGTCATACAAAATTCTTTGAAGCTTCCAGTAAATGTCATTAAGCCATAGTTAGTTTGGTTTGGTTGCCTTACCATAAGGTAGAGCAGTCAAGTCAAGGCCTCCATAGCAAAGTTACTCATGTGTACCACTGCTACCAAATGTGTACCACTGAGAGGAACTCATAATGCCAAAGGGCAAGCAGAGGCCTATCAGTAAGATCAGCAGGGTTCTCATTGTGGACATCAAACCATTAAAAGGCCATGCAGAATTCACATTTCAGGTTAATGTTAGGTAATGATAGACCTTACACCTGATGAACCCAAGCTTCTATCTTCTTAATGGAAAAATGGAGGATATCCTGAAAGGCATCACTGCTTAGTGAAGTCGAAAATCTCTTACTTACGGCTCCGTACAGACCCCGGGTTATTTGTCTTTAAGCATTCCACGCCTATCGTCTATCAAATTTGTTCGCCCTTTTATGCGGGAGCCATGAATATAAATGAGCGTGATTTATCAAGGCGGGCAAGCATCTTGTTTTATTGGAAAAAGCTGTATTTTGCGCTTTATTAGCGAAGCCGCGGAGCCCAAACACCGTGTTTGTGACCTCCGTTCCATCAGTGGAGCCGACGCATCAGTTCTCATTAAGGAGAGTCATTCATCTCTTTCTTTCCAAGGGAAAATTCCTTGCTGAATGGGTTAGGGTATGGAAGGTTCATAGAATCAGCTTGTTAAATACAGAGTAACTTCTAGCAATGTCTGGGTCTGGTATCCAGTGAACAGAAACAAATATTCCGCCTGCTGTTCTATAGCGTCCCCTTCGGAGTTTACCAGTCATATTTTACAAAGTTTAGACCCCCTATTAGCTTTTTGGTCATAACCAGAATGGTTCTGCACCTGTTCTAGGGACCAGGCCTTCTACTGGGGCAGGTCAGGATATACACATATAATAGAATGGGGCCAAGTAGGGTGCGGGTGTTTCATACAGAGAGACTCAATAAGGGAAAAGTCACAGGGCACATAGTCATAGTAGTGGACAATGTGTTGACAACACGTTGAAGGGACGGTAGGTATCACGTTTAAGTTCACTGCAGTCTTGGTACGGATTCTCAACTACTAGAAGCTAAGCTGAAGGGTATGGGATTATTGGAAAACATTAACTATGTGCTACGTCAATAGATTTTTATGTATCCTGGCTGCACCAACCCTAATCTTTTGAAACAAAGTTGCTCAGGGGCGGGGCTTCAGAACACCCCAGGTCTTAATCATTCTTCTTTATTATACCAGACATGTTTGGATGTTGTAGTTTCATGTTTCTTTTCTTCAATTATTATTATTGTTTATGTATGAAGCATCATCATATTCTGGAATGCATATGCAACCATTACGTTATAAAGAGTATCTTTATAAGGGGATAGTTGGCCCATTTTCACATATATATATCTTAAATTGTTCTTATGCATTGAGATGCTATCTGTAGTGTCACAGCTCTTAAATCCCACCTATTCAGATAAGTATACAATCTGGCTTAAGCAATTCTTTAAAGGGCACATGCCATAAAGCTCAATACTGACTGTTGGTGATTCTTCCCCTTTGTCTCCACCCCTTATCCTTTAGACTGTAAGCAGGGCAGGGCTCTCTCCTGTTGTATCTTGTATTCAGAATAGTTGTCAACTATTGTGGGTGGGTTTTAAAAGTTAATGAGGGTACTGACTACTTGAATTTTAACAAGTGTTAGCTAGCTTTTTCAATAGTATGAGTGTGGGAGTGTGGTCACACTCCACTAGCGCCTCCTTAGCTGCCACATATTGACTGGATGAGCACATCCAACCTTCCTTTTTGCAGGTCTGCTGGATTGTAGCTCTCCCACGGCAACAGGGAGTCCAATTGGCCTCTACCTAAAACCCCTCCGCTGACCTGTGTGGGCAAGTAAAGCATTTTTCATTGTGTGTGTGCAAGTAATTTAAACAGGACCAACACCCGTTTTTTCTTTAATGGGTGTTGATCCCACAGTCAGCTAATCAAAACAAGCTCGGGGGTAGGGCATCCAAAATGCTGGAGTCCCCCCCTTGCACATAACCCCCCAGAACGGCCGTAATCCTCACCTTCACTACAAGCCAGCGCCGGGAAAGGAGACCCGCAATTGCCCCCCGGGTGGTCACGTGGGCCAAAGACATGTCATCGACACCGGCCAGCGGAACGACCTGCCCCCGTGACCGCCCCCCGGCTAATCGCTGGACTCCGTACCAGTTTCAGGCTCATAGTGATATAGTGAAGGTGAGGATTATGGGCGATCTGGGGGGGTGATGGACGGGGAGTGGGGACTCCAGCATTCTGGATTCCCCCCCCCCTCCGAGCTTGTTGTTATTAACACCCGTTAAAGAAAAAATGGGTGTTGGTCCGGCTTAAGTCATTGCACAGGCTGGTTCATGAATTGCCTTGCTTGTGCACACACAAGTAAAGAAGTACAGTAGCAATGTCTACATAAACTCTTGTAATCTTAGTAATGTTAGGAACGGGGTATAGATTGGACGGTCTTGTCAATAGTAGGATTAAGTTTCTTGTTTGTCTATGGAGGGTTGTCACACCCCTCTAACACCTCCTTGCAATATATTGACTGGATGAGTACATCCCACCTTCCTTTCTACTGATGATGAGAAGCTCATGAGGATCAAGCTAGAGAAGGTAAAGAAGAGCAGTAAAGTATGCTCTGATGAAAGAGTCCTGTCCAGGCCCGACACATTGCTCGAAGCACCAAGAACAATCTCAAAAAAAATCATTAGAGTGGAACATTTGTATTCGAGTTATTACCTTAGTTCCGTGTCTGACTGACAGCTGTGTTTTTTGGGTTGCTTGATGATAACTTCAGATCTAAAAAGAAACAGGAAATCGTAAAACATCAATGTTTTAACCAGCTAAATCTTGAACGTAACCAACAAAATTAGGAACAATATTAATAATGAAGTCTTGAATGCTCTGTACGCAATTAAAATGTGCATCTTGCATGAACATATCACGGTCCCTGGGGTTACAAAAACGGTTTGCTCAGAAAATAATGGCTGACTCTTATTACTCGCTAAGAATTCTAATCAAGATTTTTTTTTTCCAACTTTGGACTCTTTCCATTGGAATGAGAACATAACGGCACGCCATACGCAGCTAGTGCTGGTAATCCTGTTTCCTGTGATGGATGTCTTTTAATATCATCGTGGAGTTTATAGGAGCTAAATAGGCAGCATTACAAGTTTAATGGGCTCGTTTATGAACCTGCAACATGAGTGGAAAAAATTAAAATGGGCCCTAGTACATATATTTGCTGTATCTTTATGTAATATGGTGCTCTGCTAGCATGGGTTCTTCTGTTGGCAGAACACAGCCTGGTGCTGAGCCAACAGGAATCATTCATTAGCTCCGGCCTATGTAAGATGATTTTCCTGCCAAGGCCAGCATCCAAACAAACCACCCGACTGTCCAGAGGTAGATCGGTTCTCACATCGTTCTAGAGGTTGACTAAGAAAAGCCTTTGTATGTCTGTCTGACTTTCTTGGAAAACGTCTCCATCTTAAAACCCAATCACTTGCCAAAAAAGCGCACATTAGGGTATTTGCTCGCCAAGTGCACAGTCTGGCATGTGCAATGTGCAGCCAAAAAATTGTGCTGGAAGATCTCATTTTCTCCTGATTCCTTGCTTCTGGACTCCTGACCACAGATTTTTTGACTACGCTTGTTTGTGTATGACTTTGTTATTGACTATGAATCAGTGCTGCCTCAACCAGGCTTTGGCCTAAACCCTTGTTATAGAACCAGAAATGCCTGAACCAACCTTTGGCCTGAACTCTTATTTTTGATCCAGAGCTGCCGGAATCGACCTAGGCCCAAAAGCTCATTGCGATCCAAAGCTGCTTGAACTCTCATTATGATCCAGAACTATGTACCTCAATTGACCTTTGGACTGAACCTATGTTTATGAGCCATTGCTGTCTGAACCAGCCTTTGACCTGAACCCTTGTTAAGATCCAAAGCTTACTGAACCCTCATTATGATCCAGAGCTACATATCTCAATTGACCTTTAGGTTGAACCTTTTATGATCCTTTGCTCTCTGAACCAGCCTTTGACCTGATCCAGAGCTGCCTGAACCAACTTTTGGCCTGAAGCCTAATTTTTACTAGGAGAGCGTCCTGAACCAGCTTTTGGCCTGAAACCTAATTTTGCCCAAAGGAGTGTCCTACAGGAATTATTCATTTGCCCTGGCCTACAGAAGATTATTTTCCTGCTAAGGCCAGCATCCAAACAAACCACCCAACTGTCCAGAGGTAGATCTTCTCATGTCATTCTAGAGGGTGACTAAGAAAAGCCTTTTTATGTCAGTCTGACTTACTTGGAAAACGTCTCCATCTTAAAACCCAGTCAGTTGCCAAAAAATTATATTATATTATATTGGGGTATTTGCTCGCCATGTGCAATGTGCAGCCAAAAAACTGTGCTGGAAGATCTCATTTGCTGATTCCTTGCTTATGGACTCCTGACCACGGACTGTTTCACTATGCTTGTTTGTGTATGACTTGACTTCGTTATTGACAATGAACCAATGCTGCCTCAACCAGCCTTTGGCCTAAACCCTTGTTATTGATCCAGAACTGCCTGAACCAACCCTTGGCCTGATCACTTGTTTTTGATCCAGAGCTGCCTGAATAGACCTAGGCCTAAAAGCTCATTACAATACAGAGCTGCTTGAACCCTCATTATGATCCAGAACTACATACCTCAATTGACTTTTGGACTGAACCTATGTTTATTATCCAGTGCTGTCTGAACCAGCCTTTGACTTGAACCCTTGTTAAGGTCCAAAGCTTACTAAACCCTCATTACGATCCAGAGCTACATATCTCAGTTGACTTTTGGGTTGAACCTTTTATAAACCTTTGCTCTCTGAACCAGCCTTTGACCTGATCCAGAGGTGCCTGAACCAACTTTTGGCCTGAAACCTCAATTTTACTAAGAGAGCATCCTGAACCAACTTTTGGCCTGAAACCTCATTTTGTCGAAAGGAGTGTCCTACAGGACCGGCCTACATAAGATGATTTTCCTGCCAAGGCCAGCATTCAAACAAACCACCCAACTGTCCAGAGGTAGATCAGTCCTCATGTCGTTCTAGAGGGTGACTAAGAAAAACCTTTCTATGGAAAACGTCTACATCTTAAAACCCAACCAGTTGACAAAAAAGCGCATATTGGGGTATTTGCTTGCCAATTGCACAATCTGGCATGTGCAATGTGCAAGTAATTGTGCTGGAAGATCTCATTTGCTCCTGAATTCTTGCTTCTGGACTCCTGACCACAGACTGTTTGTGTATGACTTAACTTTATTATTGACTATGAACCAATGCTGCCTCAATCAGGCTTTGGCCTAAACCCTTGTTATTTATCCAGAACTGCCTGAACCAACCTTTGGCCTGAACACTTATTTTTGATCCAGAGCTGCCGGAATCGACCTAGGCCCAAAAGCTCATTGCGATTCAAAGCTGCTTGAACCCTCATTATGATCCAGAACTATGTACCTTAATTGACTGAACATATGTTTATGAGCCATTGCTGTCTGAACCACCCTTTGACCTGAACCCTTGTTAAGATCTAAAGCTTACTGAACCCTCATTATGATCCAGAGCTACATATCTCAATTGACCTTTGGGTTCAACCTTTTATGATCCTTTGCTCTCTGAACCAACCTTTGACCTGATCCAGAGCTCAAATCGAGAACCTCCTTGGGTCTAGGTATTTCCCAAATTGTATCTCTGATCCAGAGCTGCCTAAACCAACTTTTGGCCTGAAACCTAATTTTTACCAAGAGAGCGTCCTGAACCAACTTTTGGCCTGAAACCCCATTTTGTCTAAAAGAGTGTCCTGAACCAACTTTTAACCTGAAACCTAATTTTGGATCCAGTGCTGCCTGGTCTAGCCTGAGGCTTGTACCCTCATTCTTTATCCAAAACTGCCTGAACTGACCTTTGGTGTGGACACTTGTCAAGATCTAATGCTGCCTAAACCAACCCTTTGCCCAAAACCTTATGAACCAGAGATGCCTAAAACCTTACTACGATACAGAGCTACCCCAAATGACCTTTTGACTGATCCCTCATTTATGATCCACAGTTGTCTGAGCAAGCCTTTGACCTGAACCCTTAACTTCAGGTCAAAGGCTGAACTTATTTTAATCCAGAGCTGCCTAAACAAATCAGTTACCTGAACCCTTATATCAATCGAGAGCTGTCTGAATTCTGCTCTAACTCCAGTGCAGCCTAAACCAACCTTTGATTTGAACTATTGTTTTTGATTCAGAGCTGTCTGATCTGACCTTTGGTCTGAACCCTTATTTAGAATCCAGAGCAGGATGAATTTACGTTTGGCCTGAAACTTTGTTTATGATCCAGAACTGCCCTAACCAATCTTTGGTCTGTAACCTTATTACAGCTGCCTGGCCAGGGTTGTGGCCTGGAGGTTTTGATCCAGAGCTGGCTTGATTGACCTGTGGCCTGAACCCTCATTATTCAACCAAAATGTCCTGAACCAACCACGGCCTCCATCCTTGCCTCGACTCCTCTTGAGCACACTGGACTTTGTCCTCATCATTATTCAACCAACATGTTCTGAACCAACCACGGCCTCCATCCTTGCCTCGACTCCTCTTGAGCACACTGGACTTTGTCCTCATCATTATTGAACCAACGTGTTCTGAACCAACCACGGCCTCCATCCTTGCCTCAACTCCTTTTGAGCCCACTGGACTTTGTCCTCATCAGATCTGACCTTTGGCATGAACCCTTATTTAGGATCCAGAGAGGCATGAATCAACAATTGGCCTGAAACTTTGTTTATGATCCAGAACCAATCTTTCATCTGAAACCTTATTATCCAGAGCTGCCTGTCCAGGGTTGTGGCCTGGAGGCTTGTTTTTGATCCAGAGCTGGCTTGATTGACCAGTGGCCTGAACCCTCATTATTCAACCACAATGTCCTGGACCAACGATGGCCTCCATCCTTGCCTCAACTTCTTTTGAGCCCACTGGACTTTGCCCTCATCAGAGCATCCCTCAGTACTACAACCCTGGCACACACCATGCAGGCAAAACCATCCCCACCTTTAGAGGCTCAAAGACTCTGCAGCCCAGATCTCTACCATCGCTCACCAGTGTGACTCTAACCTTGAGGTGCCGGGAGCAAGTAGATGTATGTTAGAATTATTGAGAATGTCTCGCTCTGTTAATTTCATGACAATAATAAGGACAATCAATCTGGCATTGATTGCCCCTTTCTATTCACAATCGGGCAACCGTGTCTATCTAAATCATCAATCTAAGTGCATGTGGCAATCAAATTAATTGGCTATTATTCTCCATCATCGATCATTTCAGGAATGTCTTGACACATGTGCAATCGCAATTGACGTTTTGTGGCGGACAAATGTGCAATGTGTCCATGTCAGTATGCAGGCTGGCCATAGGATGGCATGAGACAATGCCCATTGGACCACATTGCTTTGCGGCCAGCTGGGCTGCGGCTTCTAACATCCCCATCTGATCAATCTCCCCTCACCCCATTCTGTACAAAACTAGCTGTATCTGCAAGCCAAAAAAACCCTGTCCAGCCTCCCTTTTTAGGGTCTCAGCATTAAGACTGAAGGGGGCTACTCCCACCTTGCCCCATTATCTGCACCTACAAAACTAAAGCTTCAGTACCATATATTAAGGAGGTGCCATATCCACCCCTGCCCATGATCGGTCCTTGCAATGCTGTAGCCTGCGCCATAAAGTGGAAACCTATGGGTGCTGGGTGCTGCGCTCATCCAATTCCCCTCTGCCAGAGCAGGTGCACCCGCTCCGGCGCACAGCTAGGGGGAAGTAGGGGATGCAGCAGCTGGTGATCAGAGAGGTGAGTTTACCGGCGACTCTGGGGTTTTCCTGCTATAGGATGCAAGCTAGATGTCAGCCCTGGAATATTTTAGTTTTAGGGTTTTGGTCCACTTTAAAGCGCGCTTGTTGACTGTCTGGGAAGCCCCACTGGGGGTCTAGAAGGGTTGCTGATGGCTGGACATAGACCGGCTGGGGGCCGGTAAATCCCAGGGTGATTTTTGACCCCAGTTCACCACTGGATGCTGGAAGCAGAAAATCACTTGTCACTCGCTCCTGTCCTCCGAGCATCTGGCTTCTCAACCTTCTGCTTGAGCTGACCTTTCTTTTGCCTATCTCCATCTATGACCTTGACTTAGTGACAACTGAAACTGAGCTGCCTGCACTGATCTTGGCTTGGTCTTGGCCTTTCACAAATAAATGCACTGATTTCGGCCTTATTAACACTTGTGAACCTACAGTGTCTGCTCTAACCTTGTCTTACCAAGTAGACGACCTTGCCTTGACCTTGACAATGTTTGCTACCAGAGACTCCTCTCCTCAGTTAATTGGTTCACTTTAAATCTCATCTGGGTAATCTTGAACACTGTTGCTCAGGGCGGGGGCAGGGGGGGCATGAGCCCCAGGCGCAGCAGGTCAGTGGGGTTCCAAAAGGGGGGCCTGAGGACAGTGGCAGGTAGTGCCTCGTAGCGGCAGGCAGCGTCTGCTGAACGCCGAGCTCTGTACACAAAACCACATTTATGAAAGGAAATCTGGTGAGCGACATGTAATATTACAGGCGGCTCAGTGTATTACCTGTCGCTACCTGTCGCTCCCCATACATTTGAATGGACGTTCCTTTTCTTCTGTTTAAACAGTGTTTAACAGTTTTTTTTATTTCTCTCAAATAATTATGTTACCTCTCCTGGCCTAGAGAAAGCCATTTTTGAAAATGTTTTTGTTTTTTATGCAGAATTGTCATTACAGGTCTGGCACTAAAGTGTTAATTTTACAATGTTACAACAATGTCATTCCATGTTTTTTCGCTTTGTTACTGGTGGATATGTGTTCAAGTGTCTGGTGCTCTACGCTACAGATTTAGAGCCGCGATGCTGAGTTGGACGCACTGAGTTGGCGCTACCTCTCGCTTGCTGCAGCTCTGTACTGGTGTTAGAGCTCCCAAAATACATCTCATTCATCAATGCCTGCCAGGTTACTACAGCTACTGAGACGCTCTGTTACAGCGCCCGATACATGTTTACAGCGTATACTAGCGGTCGATTTAAGCGCCGTTATGTAGGAGATCATCTGCCAATACCTGCCGCTAGTAATGGATCAGCCTCCATGTCACCTGCTGTTGACTCGGCGTGTTGACTAAGCAGAGGACTGATGTCGAACAGCCAGGGCCGGTGCCAGCACAGGGCAAACCTGGGCAATTGCCAGGGGCCTTCTTCAGGGGCCCACTCAGGCTCACACTTGGCCATTTTACAGTGGATTCGAACCATCAAATCCGGGGTGTTGTGTGCAGACCTGCTCATGGCTGGCCTCAGCAACAGGGGATGATCAGCAACATTGGAAAATGTGGCGTTGAATGGAGGGCAGTTGATGGAAGCTCAGAAGGTGGCAAGAACCAGGTGACAACTGACAGCAATGATGAAGTCTTTAGCAGTGGAGCAAGCAAAAAGGGCAGAAGGGTGTTTGGTGGCAGTAGAGAAGGCAACAAGGACTAGTGGACGATTGGCGGCTATAGGGAAGACAATAAGGACTGGAGGGTGATCAACAGTAGGAGGTGACCCATTTGAGGAAGCGGAGCTGAAGGGTGACATCATGTGACTCACTACTTAGGGCCCACTAAGTCTCTCTTGCCCAAGGTCCCCCACAGACCTAGAGCCATGCGTACAGCACTTACAGATATGCCTTTGCTTGTGATTGAGAAACATCAACTCATTCTCTGAAGACAGAGGAACATCTACTGCTCCCCGCATAGTACATTCTGGGAACTAAACATGGACACTAGAGATGAGCGAACTTTTGAAAAGTTCGATTCGGCCGATTCGCCGAATTTCACAAAGAAATTCGGGTTCGGGCGAATCGAACTTTTACGAAGTTCCCCATCAAAAATGCCGGCATGGTGGGAGCGGGCCGGCCGGTTCCGCTGTCAGCCGGCCGGCCCGCTCCCACCATGCCGGCATTTAAAAAGCAAAAAAAAAAAAAAAAAAAGCATTTTTGCCGGCACGGTGGGAGCGGGCCGGCCGGCTGCCTCTGATGACGCGCCCTCAGATGACAGCTGAGAGCGGCGCCGGCCTCCACGCTCCGGACCTGCAGGTAAGTGTTTGCTTTTTTTTTAAATGCCGGCATGGTGGGAGCGGGCCGGCCGGTTCCGCTGACAGTGGAGCCGGCCGGACCGCTCCCACCATGCCGGCAAAAATGCTTTTTTTTTTTGTTTTTGTTTTTTAAATGCCGGCATGGTGGGAGCGGGCCGGCCGGCTTTACCGGCCCGCCGGCCGGTTCCGCTGTCAGCGCGGAACCGGCCGGCCCGCTCCCACCATGCCGGCATTTTTTTTTTTAATTTCAGGAAAAATTCGATCGGCACGAACCATAAAATATTCGGGTTCGTGCCGAATCGAATATTTCCTGAAATTCGGAGCGAATTCCGGTTCGTCCGAACCGGTTCGCTCATCTCTAATGGACACTATTTTCTTGTTTCGCACAATAGGGTTGATTCAGAGCCCCTTTCTCACCTGTTTTTTGATTGAATATTTCCATTCTCGTTCATTTTTTCCATTCTTCTGATTCAGCAAAGCCTTTTTTCTGCGAGAACTTTAGTGTGAAATGTTTTTATTTTTGCATGATTTTTCGTTTGGTAGCAAGACCTCCATAAAAATGATGAGAAAGGGGCTCTGAATCAACCCTAATCACTGTTTTTTTTTTACAATTTGGCTGTGAAATTTTAAACTAATTTTAAGTGGTTTTCTGAGTGCCTCTGATGGTTCCTGAGAGGTGAAGAGATGATTTGCTTGGCTCGGTTCTAGGAAACCACCTCTTTTCCTTAACCAAACCTAGGAAAACAGTTAAGATAATGACAGATGTCAGGAAATCACCCATGACTATCCATCCAAATGTTGCATTTAAAATGACCTCCAAAATATAAATGCAACCTGAGACTTAGCAGTTCTAAACTGCCACTGGCATGCTTACTAAAAAGATCAAGGAGCCACGTGCCAATGATAGCAGTTTACTTAGACCATTTGCAAAGCACGTCATCTAACTCTGCAAGCGTTGTCAGTCTACCCATCTAGGGTTTCATAGTGCCTGTAGTGTCAAACCCCAATCAGCTGTGGATTTCGGACTGGCTGCTTATAGTATTGCAGTAGTTGACCGCTTGAATCTTAATACATGACTTTAATGACCTTAAACCATAGTGATGTGAAGATACAATATGTAATTTCCAAACACGATGTTACAAATGCATGAAAAAGACATTTAGCATTACTAAGTAAAGCTGTTTATAGTTTTAGTGCCTCCTATAACTATAGCAAATCAAAAGCAACATTTCATAACAGTGCCAAAAAAAAATACAATTGCAATTTGAGCAATTTATTTTCCAGATTTAAAAGCGTGACGGCTCTGAGAACCATAAGACAAATAGTTATATTTTATTTTTTTTCATTTACAGACTGAATGAGGTGCAATCAGCCGCTGAAATAATACAAAAAATGGTAACAGTTCCACAATTACATGTTAAAAGGGGTCAGATCTCTCCGCAGATAAACCGCCGTCTGGTTTCTGCCGGGCCCCTCGCAGCGCCGGTGCGATAATCACTTGAGAGAAATTGCTTACCTAAGATTAACAACTGAGAATCTCCCAATTACCAGTGGCCAGGGCCACCGGATTCGAGGCTCCAAGAAAAAGGGATGTCTGAGATTGACAAAAGATGGTTGCTTTCAAAAATGACCTCCTTTGATGCATAACGAGTTACTTAGACAAACGCATGTGTGTTTTTATGGAACGCTTCAGAGTGAGACCTCAAAACATTTCTGTCGCTAATGCAAAGAAATGAACAAGTCTGAATAAGTCTGAAAGCTGAAAGAGGAGAATTTCAATAGAAGGAACATCCAGTAAGAACAACATGATTGGACATAATGAGAGAAGATACCAGGATCTGCCTTTTTGTGAAGTAAAAGAAGAGAGTTGTTGAAAAAATAATTCTAAAGCAAAAGGCAGGCTAAGCATTAGCAGAGGCAGAGATACGTCGATGACATTGACCGAGATCTGAAACATCTGGGAGTTCAGGGATGGCGTCATACTGTTTTATTGAGTAAGATATGATAAAAATGTCCATAGCCAAGACTAATAATTAGGTGCACAAGACAGAAAGAGAATTGAAAAGCCAAGAATGAGATGCATTGCTGAAGTTAATAGTGAGCTGAAAATGCAAAGCTGGAAAACGAATGCAAGAGGCTGAGAAAAATAAGGATACATCCTCCCAGAGGACGAACCCCTATTAAATGTTGCTCTATGGAGTAAGTACTATAGAGAAAAGTATTGCCATGCCTACTAATGGGTGTACAAGGTGGGAAAAAATTGGTCGGCTGGGGAAGTGATACATTGTTGACATTAATGATGACCCTAAATAGGTTGAGGAATGACCCTATCAGACTTCAAAGTCTATCAAAACTGTGATAATTGGTAAAATATATTTAATAGACTGTAGCTCCAGTGAAAAGGGAAGATGTAAGACATGTCTCTCCCAGGTAAGTGTTTCCCACAGCGGGAATCACGATTTTGGATGCCCGAGGGGAGGGAATCGATCAGCCTGGGGAATCTTATAGATTCCCGGGCCGATCAATGTGCGTTTTGGTCCACTTTAAAGCAAATCAGTCAGAGAGAGAATAACCATTTATGGAGTCATTTGCCATAATACTCTCGCTTAGAAAACATAGGCTGGTCTACTGCAGACCATGATCTCTATGGGGATATATAGGTCTATACACTAGAAATACATAAATAAGAACTGCATTATTATATTGCCAGGAGGTGTATCATTGTTTATAAAGTCACTTTGGATAATCCTTTACAGACACTTTCTTTGCTCGACAAAAAAACATTGTAGTAGCGTTTCCTTTGCAAGCTAATGGAATATTGTTCCAGGTTTCCTCTTGTAGAGTTTTGTCTTCCTGACGGGCTTCCTCTTGACCTTCCTTAGCATACTCATATTCAGCTGCTAAATGACCTATGTACACATTTGTAAAGTCTACAAGTGAGGTAAGGATCCTTGTAGGCCACAGTGGACTCTTAAATCCGCATACACGTTGAGTTACTAGAGTTTTTTTGATGTTTTTTTGGTTTGATCTACCCTGCTTAGGTGTTGCATGGGCGGATCATCATTCGGTTACCAGCTAAGGGATGACTAAGGGTGGGGAGGGAGTGGAATTCAGCAGGACGTCAGAGGTTAAGATAACGCTGGCATCCAAAACACAGTGAGGGAGGGGGGAGAGATCATCTGAGAGGAACATCAGAAAAGGCCCGATGTTCCTCTTTGAAATCCCAGGCTGATTTTTGTCCCCTGTCCACCTGTCAGGGCCTGGGTGTCAGCACCAGGCAAGGCAGGCCACAGCTGGTGCCCACATCTCCTCGAATGGCGGAGGTTCCACACAACGGGGCATCTTAATTTAGATTCCAGGGTTTTGCTCTGGTTTTAAGTTGCCTGCCCAGGCTGATTTCCTATCCCTGGAGCATCCCAATCTGTGATACCTTACTGTGTGACACCCCCTGGGATCGCTGGCATACCAACTATGCAAGCAATTCCACCCCTGAGTTTTGGTCCGCTTTACAGGGGCATCTCAATTTGGGATGCTCCTGTTTGTGAAAGTACCCCCCTGGTTTGACCGGTAACTCAAACTGGCGAGCCCACAGCATTCACCAGTTCCAGGAAAGTAATGAACAAAGTGGGGGAGGGGGGGTCACACACAGGGGCATCCAAAATCAGGAGAATCTAAATTCGTTTAGACTCTAGACAAGGTCAGGTTTAAAGGGGTTTGGTGCGCTTCGAAGTAAACCAAAACTAGAGTTTTGGTCCAAATAGCATGATCCTTAGGGGGCATCCAGATTTGGGACGTCCCTCAGTGATGTGACGTGACTCTTCACTACAAAGGGGCCCACTGAGACCATGCCGCCCAAGGGCCACATAAACCTGGAGCCGGCCCTGACCTTCATAAAGCAACCTTAGAACCTCAGTAACAGTTTATTAAATCCCATTGATGGGACCAAACTGCCATTGTCACATCAGGACCAATATGGAGTCCACCAGCTGTATTTAAAATGACACAAACAAGATGACTGAGCAATGGAATTACGGAAAGCAATATAATACTGCTATTTGATCAGCACTTGATGAACAATCATTTCCACTGTGTATAAGAAAGCGGGGAGCTGAAATCCCTTCATGTCTTTCCTATTTCCTTTCCGCCTCAACATGCTTGCCGTGTCGCCGGGAAAATAAACGGTCAGCCAGTTAGAAATATTTATTGTTCTGCGGCTGATAGATATTTATGGACGCGGAGAGGGGGTCCGCTGAGACCGGTGCTGGATATGTGAGGTTTGTCAGGTCTCAGGATCATTATGCAGCCAATTTACAGTGACCAGGATCGGCACAGCCGAGAGCCGGGAACAGGGGAAAAATGTTTACTGATGTACTATGACCGGGGGGGGGGGGGGGAATGGTTAACCTAGGAGGGGATGGGTAAAGGAGGAAAAAAAAGTGAAAGATAAAGTGCTGGATATTAGCTAACCAGGAGGATCTGGCTAAGCTTTAAACCAAACCAAAGCCCACAGTGATTGAATCTATAAGGTTCCCGAGCCAGTCGCCCATACACTTACCTTCTTTCCTAACTAACCAGGAGGATCTAGCTATGCTTTAGTAGATATAAATCCCATATAACCCATGGCGATTGGCCCGGCAATCTAAAAGATTCCTGAGCCGATCGTTTCCCTCCTTCTGGGGCATACAAAATTGTGATACCCCTCTGTGTGAAACCCCCCAGGTCACCCATACACTTACCTTCTTTCCCAGTCCAATGGCGAATGTGCGAGCTGTGGCTGCATCCCCTCTATTTTTGCATTTGTGAGTGGGTGGCGCGGGCTCGCTCCCTGTTAGAGGGTAGCGGGGGATGTGGCTGTCAACGAGCTCGGGGCCACTGGCCTACGACAACGTGACGTCAACGGATCCGAGTGCGCTGATTGGACGAGCGACTGTGCATGCGCCATAGGACCAGGAAGAGGTGAGTTGGTTTCGGCAACCTGGGGGGTTTCACACAGCAGGGCATCCCTGATCGTGGTGCCCCGGGAGCAAGGACCAAAACTCAGGATAGTCAAAATCCTGGGTTTTGGTCCACTTTAAAGAGAAATATCAGGGGAGGTTAAAACCTCCCCCAAGCCTCACCAATCTGCTAACCCCCCCCCCCCTCCGGTTTTACCTTTGGGCACTCACATCCTCAAAGGATCCATCTTCTGGGTCCCTTGTTTTCCAGGTGAGCTTCCGACTGACGGCGCCATCTTGTCAATTCCCCCCCATCTCGCACCTGTGCAGTGCCCATGAATGGGATGCAATGGGGTCATCCGAAATCTCGTGAGACTTCACTGAGATGAGAGATTGCCATGGGACATTGATGAGCACGGCTAAGGATGGCGGGTGAGGATCAGGCCCTGAAGCAGCCGGATATCACCGCAGCAGGCAGCGGCGACATCCAAAAGCTACGTAGGGGCTGATGGAGGGGGGGGGGATCGAGCCCTTTTTAATTTAGGTCCGATGTTTCCGGGATGCAATGGGGTCGTCTGAAATCCCACAAGACTTTGGGGATGCCCCGCTGTGTGAAACCCCCCAGATCGCTGATGCCAACTCACCTATTCCTGGTCCTACGGTGTGCAGCCGCTCGTCCAATCAGCGCACTCGGAGCCGCTGACATCACGCCAGCCTTCCTCTAAGGTCAGCAGCTCTGAGCGCACTGGTGGCCACTTCCCTCTAATTCACAAATGCCCTGCTAGAGGGATAGCGGGGATGCAGTCACAGCTTGCACCTGCACCATTGGACCGGGAAACAAGGTAAGTGTATGGGGCAACCTGGGGGGTTTCACACAGCCGGGCATCATGATTTTGGATGCCCCAGGGGGTGGGAATCGATCGGCCCGGAATTCTTATAGATTCCCGGGCCGATTTGTGGGGGTTTTGGTCCACTTTAAAGAAGCCTTATTTACATGTCCCCCGACACCCAAGAATAATACGCTCCTAACCTTATTTTAAAACATTAAACGCATCCATTTTCTTTATGCCTCTGTAGGGTACAGAGCGTCCAGAGCAGCCGAGACCTGTCATCATGTCATAGCTCTTATGTTTTTTATAGAGCTGTCAGACTAGACAGGAACAGATAGAGACAAAGTAGGAAAAGGGAAAGAGCGAATAATAAAGATTCAAATTAAAAAAAAAAAAGAAAATAACTGATGGATCAGAGCAAGGAAAAAGGAAGGAAGATGAAAGAGAAGATGAAAGACACAGATAAAGAAGAAAATAAGCATGAAAAAGGTAAAGAAAAGGAGGGTGACAAAGGAAAAGTAAGGAAGGACGAACAAGAGGAAATAAACAGAACTGATAAGGGTAAAAGACATCGAGCATGAAAAAGCTGATGTTGAAAAGATGAAAGAAAAGAAGGAAAGATTACGAGAATTAAATCTGTTTAGTCTTGAGAGGAGACGACTGAGGGGGACATGATTAACTTGTATAAATATATAAATGGCCCATACAAAAAATATAACACTATTTCAGGTAAAATCCTCTCTAAAGACAAGGGGGCGCCCTCCCTCCCTTCGACTGGAAAAAAATAAATTTAGTCTCCGGAGGCGACAATCATTTTTTACCATAAGAACGCCAGCGTGCTCTGTATATGACTAAAGCGAGGGAGAGGGAGACGGTAAGAGAAAGGAGGAAAGGGGAGAAGTACGAAAGGAAGGAAGGAAAGAAGGGAAAGTATAAAAGGATGACAATAAAGAAAGCAAAAATATGTAGATCAGTTGAGAAAGGAGGAAAATTAGGCATAAACACGTTCTTTCTTGCACGTTTGGATGGCTGTTGTCCCCATCGATGAATATGACTATGAATGGATGGAGAAGGAAGGAAGGAAAGAAGGGAAAGTATAAAAGGATGACAATAAGGAAAGCAAGAATGTGCAAATCAGTTGAGAAAGAAGGAAAATTAGGCATGAAATACTAAGTGAACACGTTTTTTCTTGCACGTTCGGATGGCTGTTGTCCCCCATCGACCAACATGACTATGGATGGATAGAGAAGGAAGGAAGGAAAGAAAGAAGGGAAAGTATAAAAGGATGACAATAAGGAAAGCAAGAATGTGCAGATCAGTTGAGAAAGAAGGAAAATTAGGCATGAAATACTAAGTGAACACGTTTTTTCTTGCACGTTCGGATGGCTGTTGTCCCCAATCGACCAACATGACTATGGATGGATAGAGAAGGAAGGAAAGAAGGGAAAGTATAAAAGGATGGCAATAAGGAAAGCAAGAATGTGCAGATCAGTTGAGAAAAAAGGAAAATTAGGCATAAAATACTAAGTGAACACGTTCTTTCTTGCATGTTGGAATGGATGTTGTCCCCTATCGACCAACGCGGCTATAAATTGTTGGATGGAGAAGGAAGGAAGGCATGAAGGGAAAGTATAAAACGATGGCAATAAGTAGAGCAAAAATGTGCAGATTAGTTGAGAAAGAAGGAAGATTAGGCATGAAATGCTAAGTGAACACATTCTTTCTTACACGTTGGGATGGGTGCTGTCCCCCAATCGACCAACACGACTATGGATGGATGGAGATGTGTCTCTGTAGCCCAGTTCTCATTACTCTCCAGGCCAGCACTGAAAGCGTTATAACCCTCATTGGCCATTATAGCAGCATTATGGCCCAGTGATCTTGTTTCCCATTACAAGAAGAGGCAAGATAGCTTCTGGCCACAGTTTGCTCAATTGGATTATTCCTCTTGCCTCCAGCTTTACATTCCAATATGGGAACCAAATATGACTTCCCCACCCTCTACTTTTTATGGCAATGACATTTTAATCCAATTCTTAGAAGCCGCCAGGGTAAAGCTGCCATTAAATCATCACTCATGTCACCCCTAAATGGCCCATTACCATCCGCTCATTAGCCATTCTCATGGATGTAAAGCTACAGTTCAGTGGCTTGAAGGGCCTGTAGGGCAGAATAAATGGCTTGGAGTATCAAAGTGATAGATGCTTCAATAGCCCCGGCTTCTTCACGACGCAATTCATGGTAAACAAGTAATATATTTACGGAAGGTAGCGACATCTTGGAAGGATCCACTGATATGGAAAACTATAAGCCTCTAATATTTCTACATAGAGCAAAAAGGAAAAACAATCCAGCTACTGGTCGAGGGACATCAGAAGGCCAGAGTGTTATTCATAATTAATGTCGGGCGAACACCTGTAAGTTCGGGTTTGGTAAGTTCGGACAAATTTTGAAAGAAGTTTGGGTCTGGCTCCCCATCGAAATCAATGTGGAACCGGATTTTTGGGACCTAAAATTGACAGGCCCCACTACCCACTGATGTGGAAAACTCCTAACTATAAGCCTCTAATATTTCTACATAAAGCAAAAAATAAAAAACATCCAGCTACTGGTTTAGGGACATCAGAAGGTCAGAGTGTTCTTCGTTATTAGTGTTGGGCGAACACCTGTAAGTTTTTTGAAAAAAAGTTCAGGTCTGGCACCCAAACCCAGTCCCCATTGAAATCAATGGGGACCAAAATGTTGGGACCTAAAAATGACAGGCCCCACTCCTCATCCTCCCACCAGGGCTCCACACCCGCCCTTCCACAGAATTTATTTATTTAAAATTGCAGGTGCGTGAGGAGCCCCGGCAGGCAGGTAAGGAGTGGGGGGGGGGTTTCCTGCAGCTGCACACTTTAGGTTAAGCTGGCTGATGGACTGCTGCTTTTCCTGGTTTGGGCCAAAAGCCGTTTGCATGTTCGGGTTTTGGGAACCCGAACTCGGTACAAACTCGAACTTTGCGATTCGGGTTCACCCAACACTAATCATAATACATCAAAAAACAGGAAGGAGAGTTCATCCTAAGCTCTTGCCTCCAAGCTTTGAATAATGATTTTGACGGGTTATGGGATCAAGTTGACCAATTTGGTCAGTGAACAGTTGAGAAGATTCATAGAAAACATTTGCTCGGTTTGAATCCTAAAACATTGTTCTTGACATTCCTTAGACATTACACCGCTGGTCCCCCCCCCCCCCCCCAATTCACCAAGGTCTTTCCAAATTCACGTCAATGAGAAAATATCCAGTGGCTATGATCGTTTTCAACACACAGAATTGTAGCACATCACTTTTAGTTAGATATTAAGATGGCTAAGTCTGCATTAAGATAAAGAGGTCCTTAACGGTCTACACTGACTTTTTATGGATTGGTTGATGGTGAACATCTACCAATTTTGATGTCACATGAGTTTCCCAACTCACAAAAGCCTCCAGATTCATCATGTCTTCTGAACTCATGGGCATAAGAAACTATCTAATGAATTTGAAAAGATCTTAATGTCTTTTTAACACAATTCCTTTTTTTTATTGACTGGTGGATGGTTGAGAAGATTCATAAGGAACATCTACTGGTTTGTTCTTGAACCTCATGCTTGGATTCAAAAAGACCAATTTTGTCTAGATGCCCCCCCCCCAGACTGTCATATAGCAGCGGTGGCAGCCAACACCCACGCTTTAAGCTGGCAAAGGAGACCATGTTTTAAAAGATCTCAAGTCTAAACAAAGATATAGAGGCCATACATAGTCTACATTGGCTTTTTTATTGATGGACTGATTGATGGTGAACGTCTATGGGTTTTGAGTTCTGAAAAGTTAACATTTCTTGAAAATACACTATACACATCATACCATGCACTACTGTCATCACATTTCCCAAGACACATAAGGCTCCCAATTCATCGAACTTGCAGGAATAAGAAAAATCATCTTATGAATTTTAAAAGATCTTAAATTAACGCCAACATCATTCAATATTTAGCTAGTGAAGGAGGCCATATTGTGATGCATCTCAAGTTTAAATAATACAAATTCCATTTACGGTTCACATCTACTTTTATATTGGCTCGTAGACGGTTGAGAAGGTTTCTAGTAAACATTTATTAGTTTGTTCTAGAACCTCAGGCTTGGCAATTCTATGAAAATACACAAATTCTGAACTCAACAACATCTTTTAAATGCTAAACAATAAGAAAAAATCTTGTGATTACGAAAAAAGTCCCTTTTTTAGCTAGTAGGCCGTGTTTTGCAGCAATTTGGGTTTGATTATAGAGAAATACCTCATCTACGGTCAAACTTTGCATTTGATGGTTCATTGAAACTGCCCCCATGAGATGTTGTTCAACTCACACAAGCCTCCTGACTCACCACCGTCTTTCTGAACTCGCGAGAACATTTAGAATATATATTTAGGATCTTAGTGACTTTTTATAGACATAGTCAGAAATGAAGCCTATAATTAATTGAAATATTTTAAATTTGAAGGAGGCCAAATTCTGGAGCATAAGAAGTTTGAATAAAGAGAATAAAGAGAAAGAAGCCATCTGTGGTCAACATTCATACACACTTTTATATTGATGAGAAGATCATCTACGAGAGGAACTTATTCTGTATGCTCAATGAGAAGATATCTTAGAGAAAGATATATTTTAAAATAAATAAAGGGGTGGATTAAAAATAAAGGTCATCCACATTCTACATTCACTTGGTTAAAAATAATCTTGTTTAATGGTTCTTTGAAATTTCACCATTGGAATGTATGCTAACTTACATACGCGCCTTGATTCACCAACATCTAACTGAACTTTTTCAAGACACGGTCATAAAAGAACCAATGTCATTTGATATGTATTTAAGCAGTGAAGGAGCCCGTGTTGTGAATGACCTAAAGATAAAGGGCGTCTTCTATGGTCTGCATTGACTTTTAGATTGACTGGTGGATGGTCAAGAAGATTTCTGGCAAACAACATCATTTAATTTCTATTAAGCTAGTGAAGGAGGTGGTATTGTGAAGGAGCTCAAAGTTGATTAAAATGAAAGAGGCCATCTACGGTCTACTATTACTTTTAAATTGATGACACATCATCATCGGTATCAGGTGCCAGTGGAGTAGAGGGGGAAGGTCTGTCTAGGATTCTATCCCAGCCTTCTGGTACAGTGTGTCTTCTTTTAATTAAATCACGCATTAGGAGAAGGTCAGCAGCAGATGGTGGTGCTCAGTTTTGCCATAAATCAGCGTTCATTCCCCTACACAACGCAAACTGCTGTTTTAACCCATTGACCCTTGCTTTGGAAAACAAAGAGCTGGATGGGTAATGAGGCTACTGCGGGTCTACTTCATTACGTCCATTTCAAGATAAAGCTGTCCCATTTCATTTGTACGGAGATCATCTATGGAGTCGCTGTGCCCATTAGCTCAATATCCTAAGAGGACTCGCTTCTACGTGATCCGAATGCTCGACTAGTTGAGCTAATGCCAAGCTTCCCGCTGCATCACCCCACTTCCCACTTACCGATCTGTAACCTTCAAAGTGGACGTGTGATTCGGTTTTAATTTACTGAAAGCTTTTTTTTTTATCTCGACCCATATTAGCTGTTTAGATTCATTTCAGCTGTTCTATACTATAGAGTAATTATATCACAGGCGGGCTTGAAAATGGCAACTACACCTGTCAGTTTCCCAGGGAAGAGGTGTTATGAGCAGCGTGCAATCTTGACGCTTTTGAGGAACCGCAGACGTAGCATTCCAGACTACTGAACATGTCAAATAAAATTCTCATCCAAGTTTTCTCAGCTTTGCTCCCCCCGTTGACCTCTCAATCAAATGTGACATCCCGCCAAGCTATTTGTTTCATATTTGAAACAAACCCAAAAAGGAGAATAATGGAAAATAAGAGCCTATAAATATGGAATATAAGGAATATTGGCTACTACTTTGTACAGCATTACGGAAGATGGTGGCGCTATATTAATAAACAATAATAATAATTGGCTTCATCCTAATATCTGTAGAATGCAATAGAGGTAATTGGACTGCTATATTTTTCTCAAAGATGTTCCTCTAGTTGGGTGTAACGCCAATCCATATCTTTACCGTAAACTATTTGAGGTCATGACTTCATGCAGATAAGACTTTAACTGTATTTGCATGATTGGAGCTAGGAGGTGTTATTAAGTTGAATAGGGAGATGTCTGTATGTAACAGTCAGTAGATTGGACTGGAGACACAGCCAGTAACACTTATTGCCAGAGATTATTGTTCGAGTATTTCTGAAATGAGACAGCTAGTTGGCAAAACAGCAACAACTACAAATCTGTATGAATGAGAACCTTCACAGACATTCATCCAGTGGGCTCTCAGCTGGTAGTGGGCCCAAAAGCGTAGCTGGTCTATTGTATTGGCATTGTCCTTGTGTCTGCACCATGAGTTCCTGCAATTTTACTTCTTTGTACAATCCGGCTTCTCTTTTCAGTGGGTCTCTGCCATCCACCACCTCGACCTGACCATGAACCTGGTCTGCCTAACCGCTAGCTCTAAGGTAAAGGTTTGTTTCACCAAAGATGTCCCAAAAGATGTCTGCTCCCTGTAGCTATTTGCATCACATGACTAAGGACCAGGTAAGGACCAGGTTACTGTAACCCATGGCCCCAGGATCAACAGGTTCTACATGTCCCCTGTACCTATTTGCATCGAATCACTAAGGACCAGGTAAGTACCAGGTTACAGTTACTGAGATACACTTTAACTGTTCCATTCTGGTTGAAAATACTCACTTGCATTTGCCCTTCGGATCTGTATCTGTAACCATTGATTATATGTATATAGTTTGTCTAGTGCACTCTTAAAGCGATTAAATATATAACTTGTACTGCTCTGTTACTTGAGCCACAAACTCTCACTCATCCATGCTTCTCGGTTATATTATACACTGGCTTATTTCTCGATATAACCCCGTTAATAGCCTGAGTTCACTGGTGGTAGTGAAACTGCCCTGCAGTCTTGAAGGCAAGGAAACGTATTGCGTGTTCTCTGTGGCAGAGACGTCAGTCGAGGTCACAAGGTGTGTATTTCCTCACACCTAGTTTGGGATGGTGTCTCAAATATTCATAAAAGTATATATCAATCATCATTCCGACTCAATCATCAGATATACTCTCAGGCTTTTTTACGCAGAGGGGATCCTCCAGTAATCATCGGGAGTAATCCTCAATCATCCTGTTACTAGACTATGTATTATTCTGCTCCTGAAACATCTGCAGCCTTTCATACCATAAATAATCTGGTAGTAATTAGAGTATTAGCATTACGTTGCCACATGTTTGTAATGAAATGCATATTAGCTTGCACAGGAATCCAGGGAGGTTTCAGACATATGGTAATCTGCACCAGGGTTTGTCCAGTTGCAAAGACGTGTCGCTACCGAGCTCGTCCCCCTTAGTATTTCTTGTTTCCATCAAAAGAGTTTTGTTATTTGTCTGTCAGGATTTTATTATTACGCTCAACTAATAAGCTGTCCACTTCTATGACCCAACCCAACTGAAAAGCTCCCACTCCAGTGTTATGATACTATTTGAGGCCAAGAGCCCTTGATGGATTCTTTATAGCATTTCTTGGGAAATCTGTCCTGGCAGCATCAAAGAACCTCTAGAAAAAGAGGTACACACTTACCTCTGACTCCATCCTATACCCCTAATATCCACCCAGCCCCTCTGGGACTCCACCCTGTATTCCTACTATCCACCCAGCTCCCCTCTGACTCCATCCTGTACCTCTACTATCCATCCAGACCCCCACTGACTCCATCCTGTACCCCTACTATCCATCCAGCTCCCTTTTGACTCCATCCTGTACCCCTACTATCCATCCAGACCCCCACTGACTCCATCCTGTACCCCTACTATCCATCCAGCTCCCTTCTGACTCCATCCTGTACCCCTACTATCCATCCAGCTCCCCTCTGACTCCATCCTGTACCCCTACTATCCATCCAGCTCCTCTCTGACTCCATCCTGTACCCCTACTATCCATCCAGCTCCCCTCTGACTCCAACCTGTACCCCTACTATCCATCCAGCTCCTCTCTGACTCCATCCTGTACTCCTACTATCCATCCAGCCCCCCACTGACTCCATCCTGTACCTCTACTATAAATCCAGCTCCCCTTTGACTCCATCCTGTACCCCTACTATCCATCCAGCTCCCATCTGACTCCATCCTGTACCCCTACTATCCATCCAGCTCCCCTCTGACTCCATCCTGTACCCCTACTATCCATCCAGCTCCCCTCTGACTCCATCCTATATCCCTACTATCCATTCAGCCCCCCACTGACTCCATCCTGTACCCCTAATATTCACCCAGCCCCTCTCTGACTCCATCCTGTACCCCTACTATCCATCCAGCTCTCCTCTGACTGCATCCTGTACCTCTACTATCCATCCAGCTCTCCTCTGACTCCATCCTGTACCTTTACTATCCATCCAGCTCTCCTCTGACTCCATCCTGTACCCCTACTATCCATCCAGCTCCCCTCTGACTCCATCTCGTACCCCTACTATCCATCCAGCTCCCCTCTGACTCCATCTCGTACCCCTACTATCCATCCAGCTCCCCTCTGACTCCATCCTGTACCCCTACTATCCATCCAGCTCCTCTCTGACTCCATCCTGTACCTTTACTATCCATCCAGCTCCCCTCTGACTCCATCCTGTACCCCTACTATCCATCCAGCTCTCCTCTGACTCCATCCTGTACCCCTACTATCCATCCAGCCCCCCACAGACTCCATCCTGTACCCCCAATATCCACCCAGCCCCTCTCTGACTCCATCCTGTACCCCTATTATACATCCAGCTCTCCTCTGACTCCATCCTGTACCCCTACTATCCATCCAACCCCCCTCTGACTCCATCCTGTACCCCTACTATCCATCCAACCCCCCTCTGACTCCATCCTGTACCCCTACTATCCATCCAGCTCCCCTCTGACTCCATCCTGTACCCCTACTATCCATCCAACCCCCCTCTGACTCCATCCTGTACCTCTACTATCCATCCAGCTCGACTCTGACTCCATCCTGTACTCCTACTATCCATCCAGCTCCCCTCTGACTCCATCCTGTCCCCTATTAACCATCCAGCTCCCCTCTGACTCAATCCTGTACCCCTACTATCCATCCAGCTCCCCTCTGACTCCATCCTGTACCCCTACTATCCATCCAGCCCCCCTATGACTTCATCCTGTACCCCTACTATCCATCCAGCCCCCCTCTGACTTCATCCTGTACCCCTACTATCCATCCAGCTCCCCTCTGACTCCATCCTGTACCCCTACTATCCATCCAGCCCCCCTCTGACTTCATCCTGTATCCCTACTATCCACCCAGCCCCTCTCTGACTCCATCCTGTACCTCTACTATCCAACCCAACTAAAAATCTCCCACTCCAGTGTCATGATACTGTTTAAGGCTGGCCAAGACCCCTTGACTGATTCTTCATAGCATTTCTTGTGAAATCTGTCCTGGCAGCATCGAAGAACCTCTAGAAACTCAGAGGTACACACTTCGATCCTTCCAACTTACGTCAGACTTGCCCCTGACGCAAGCAAGTGTGGGCAATTCTTGTCTAGACAGCCGTTTTGGTTGCTTGCCCACACACAGTATTGATGTTCCTAGCGCCTAACAAATTTAAACCCTCCATTCTTGGATGCGTTGTCTCAGCGAGTAAAACCACCGTCCTGGTAAGTACGTGACAGGTATTCTTTAAATCTGAAGTGTTATGGGAGCCATTTGTTGCCCATGGGAAAAGAACGGCACTTTCCAACCATTCATCCAATTTAGTGCAATTAGCGCCATTGTCTCATTATGACTGAGTCACGGCTGAGTACCGTAAACAGATTAACAAACCCAAGTGCGTTCTCCCCTCCCCTATATGCATCCGATCTATGGGAACAATGGGCTGCTGCAGGGGCTGTTTGTGTTAGGAATATTATTATGTTCTGCGTTTCCTCCCTTCCCACATCAGTCAGGCTGACCTTCCAGCGAGCCGCGTTCCTGAAGGCTTATGCCTGTACTCTGCAGATAGCTTCTATCTGGCAGATAAACTTGCTGCTTGCTATTCGAGGTAGATAAGTACCCCAAGCAAGACACCTGACTTAGACAGTTCGGCCAAACAGACTATAGAGCACATAGGTAAGCTAAACATCAGAGATAGTACTAGGTAGGCACAGAGCTCCCTTACAGCCGATATATCCCACGGGGCATGCACTTCAATCAAGATCCACCTTAGTATCAAGCCTCTTAACAGACTCCCAAAAGGCAGCAGGACTATTAATAATATCTCCAAATTCTTATGTATGGATCCACATATAATCAAATCCACCAAGGAACTTCGGCAAAGTTAGAGAATCACTCCACAGTATTAACTCCAAAGTGGATGCACAGACAATCAAAGCGTAAAACCCAAAAGAGATTAAGGAAAACTCATCTAGCGTAATATTGCACATACAACCAATTTATTGCAGTGAAAAATGCACTCACATTAAACAGCGTGTGTACAGCTTTAAGAGACATTAGGTGGCTCTCACCCACTCCAGAAACGCCTGGCCAGATCCGTAAAAACATATATAATACAAATATATATGTAAACCGCCTACCACCGCTGACGCATTTCGTTGCCCGTAGCAACTTTAACGAGGCTGGCAGTGAGGCGAAAATGTACTGTATATATTCCTTTTAGATGGTGCCCAACATCAGAGATAGGCGAATCAATGGATATTAGTTTCGACATACTGGGCCACCAGGTAAAACTTAGGGGCATATTGCCCCGAAATGTGTCACCACACCACCTGGCTTCCAATGAGGAACTCTCATTTTGCAGAAGTTATTTGTCTGTTTAGCTTGTATTCAATTTATATGTCAATTGTAAATATCTGTTGCACTGTGCATATGCCAAAAAGAATTCCTTGTTCATCTCACGATGTACTTGGCGAACAATAAATTGAATTGAATTTAATTGAATTTAAAAGGAGATACCTTTGAAGTGCAACTTTTTTTTCAACGATCCAGGGACATTTGACGATAACGAAAACATTAGTTGTCGTGGCAACTCTCGTTTAGCAGAAGTTATTAACATTACGATATGCCCATTTTAGTAAAATATTGATGCTCGAAGGCAAAAAGGGGGGACCTTTAAAGGGAGTTAGCTTTAAAATATCCCTTTTTAGGACCCTTTTTTTAACGATCCGAAAATATTAGTTGTGGCAACTCTAATGTAGCAGAAGTTATTAACGTTACAATATGCCCATTAGGATAAATTATTGGCGCTCGAATGCAAAGGGTAGGACTTTGGAAAGCCACTTTTTGGGACCTTTTTTTTTTCAACGATCCAGGGACATTTGACGACAACGAAAATATTAGTTGTCCTGGCAACTCTATCGTATCAGAAGTTATTAACATTACGATATGCCCATTGAAATAAATGATTGACGCTCAAATGCAAAGGGGAGGACCTTTGAAAGGAAAATCCTTTGAAGTGCCCCTTTTTGGGACTTTTATTTTCAACGATTCAGGAACATTTGACAACAACAACAAAAATTAGTTGTCCTGGCAACTCTAATGTAGCAGAAGTTATTAATGTTACGATAAGCCCATTGAAATATATTACTGATGCTCAAATGCAAAGGGGGGGGGGGGACCTTTGAAGTGCCACTTTTTGGTACCTTTATTTTCAACGATTCGGGAACATTTGGCAACAAGGAAAAAGTAGTTGTGACAGCTCTGATGTAGTAGAAGTTATTACCGTTACGATATGCCCATTGAAATAAATTATTGACGTTTGAATGCAAAGGGGAGGACCTTTACAAGGAGATACCTTTGAAGTGCCCCTTTTTGGGACCTTTTTTTTAACAATCCAGGGACATTTGACAACAACGATAAAATGAGTTGTTGTGACAACTGTAATGTAGCAGAAGTTATTAACGTTACGATATGCCCATTAAAATAATTTATTGACGCTTGAATGCAAAGGGGAGGCCCTTTGATAGGAGATAACTTTGAAGTGCCCCTTTTTGGGGATTTTTATTCAACGATCCAGGAACATTTGACGACAATGAAAATATTAGTTGTCCTGGCAACTCTATCGTATCAGAAGTTATTAACATTACGATATGCCCATTGAAATAAATTATTAACGCTCAAATGCAAAGGGTGGGGGGGGGGGGGACCTTTGAAAGGAAAAACCTTTGAAGTGCCCCTTTTTGGGACTTTTATTTTCAACGATTCAGGAACATTTGACAACAACAAAAAAATGTGTTGTCCTGGCAACTCTAATGTAGCAGAAGTTATTAATGTTACGATATGCCCATTGAAATAAATTACTGATGCTCAAATGCAAAGGGGGGGGGGGACCTTTGAACTGCCACTTTTTGGGACCTTTATTTTCAACGATTTGGGAACATTTGACAACAAGGAAAAAGTAGTTGTTGTGACAGCTCTAATGTAGTAGAAGTTATTAACGTTACGATATGCCCATTGAAATAAATTATTGACGTTTGAATGCAAAGGGGAGGACCTTTACAAGGAGATACCTTTGAAGTGCCCCTTTTTGGGGCCTTTTTTTTAACAATCCAGGGACATTTGACAACAACGAAAAAATTAGTTGTTGTGACAACTGTGTTGTAGCAGAAGTTATTAACTTTACGATATGCCCATTAAAATAATTTATTGACGCTTGAATGCAAAGGGGAGGCCCTTTGATAGGAGATACCTTTGAAGTGCCCCTTTTTGGGGCTTTTTATTCAACGATCCAGGAACATTTGACGACAACGAAAATATTAGTTGTCCTGGCAACTCTATCGTATCAGAAGTTATTAACATTACGATATGCCCATTGAAATAAATTATTGACGCTCAAATGCAAAGGGGGAGGACCTTTGAAAGGAAAAACCTTTGAAGTGCCCCTTTTTGGGACTTTTATTTTCAACGATTCAGGAACATTTGACAACAACAAAAAATGAGTTGTCCTGGCAACTCTAATGTAGCAGAAGTTATTAATGTTACGATATGCCCATTGAAATAAATTACTGATGCTGAAATGCAAAGACTTTTGAAGTGCCACTTTTTGGGACCTTTATTTTCAACGATTCGGGAACATTTGACAACAAGGAAAAAGTAGTTGTTATGACAGCTCTAATGTAGTAGAAGTTATTAATGTTACGATATGCCCATTGAAATAAATTACTGATGCTCAAATGAAAAGGGGGGGGGGACCTTTGAAGTGCCACTTTTTGGGACCTTTATTTTCAACGATTCAGGAACATTTGACAACAACGAAAAAAATTAGTTGTCCTGGCAACTCTAATGTAGCAGAAGTTATTAACGTTACGATATGCCCATTGAAATAAATTATTGACGTTTGAATGCAAAGGGGAGGACCTTTACAAGGAGATACCTTTGAAGTGCCCCTTTTTGGGGCCTTTTTTTTAACAATCCAGGGACATTTGACAACAACGAAAAAATTAGTTGTTGTGACAACTGTAATGTAGCAGAAGTTATTAACTTTACGATATGCCCATTAAAATAATTTATTGACGCTTGAATGCAAAGGGGAGGCCCTTTGATAGGAGATAACTTTGAAGTGCCCCTTTTTGGGGCTTTTTATTTAACGATCCAGGAACATTTGACGACAACGAAAAAATGAGTTGTTGTGGCAACTCTAAAGTAGCAGAAATTATTAACATTACGATAGTCTCATTTTAGTACGATATTGATGTTCGAATGCAAAAAAGGAGGGACCCTTGAAAGTAGTTACCTTTGAAGTGCTGCTCTTTGGGGCCTCGAGTCAGGGGAAACTTGTTTTCGTAGTATGTCCGGCCTATGTGTGTCAAGGTGTAACTATTTGTACTTGTCCACGATCCTTTAACACGCGGATCGGCAGTGCGCCATTGGGCAGCATCGCCGTTTCCAGCAGCCAGAAGCAGTAATAGAGAAGTATTGATTGATCTCAGTGCAGAAATCCTGAAACATCCTTTTTTTATGAAGTCAAACACCTCCCCCCCCCCCTCCGCCCGGCCTTTCATACACCGCGCGAAGAGCTCCTTACTCACCTCACCCCTCCTCCTCCTCACCACCAGCCACCTCCGAAACAACAGCGATTGATCAGTTTGCTCTGAAATAATTTCTAATTTGTCAGCGCCGGCGATCAATACATCTCGGGAATAAGAAGGGGGGAGGGGAACGAATATTAGCGCTCAGATCACAGCGACGGGAGAGCGCGCGGATCATGCCAATGCCTGCCGATCAATCAATGCCAATTCATTAACTGCCAAAGTGATGCCCAGAGGGGAACCCGGATAAGGAACCGAATAAGGACACTGATGAGTAATATAACATGTTACAGGAGATATATGTTACAGGAGGGACACGGCCGCTCTCCAGATATAAGTTATATGTTACAGAAGGGACACGGCCGCTCTCCAGATATAAGTTATATGTTACAGGAGGGACACGGCTGCTCTCCAGATATAAGTTATATGTTACAGGAGGGACACGGCCGCTCTCCAGATATAAGTTATATGTTACAGGAGGGACACAGCCACTCTCCAGATGTAAGTTATATGTTACAGGAGAGACACGGCCGCTCTCCAGATATAAGTTATATGTTACAGGAGGGACACGGCCACTCTCCAGATATAAGTTATATGTTACAGGAGAGACACGGCAGCTCTCCAGATATAAGTTATATGTTGCATTCTTCAGATATAAGTTATATGTTACAGTAGGGACACGGCCGCTCTCCAGATATAAGTTATATGTTACAGGAGGGACACAGCCGCTCTCCAGATATAAGTTATATGTTACAGGAGAGACACGGACGCTCTCCAGATATAAGTTATATGTTACAGGAGGGACACGGCCGCTCTCCAGATATAAGTTATATGTTACAGGAGAGACAGCTGCTGTTCTCTAACATGTTTCAGACATTTAGAGAGCAGAACAGAGCCGGTATTGTAACACAGAAGCAGTGAGGGGAGGTTGGGGCCATCTTCCCCTCGGCATTGTGGTTCCTGGTATACCAGACGCTATAGGAGCGGCCCCTGCAGTGTGTGCGTGAGAAGGACGGGGGTCCGGCATTGATGGTCGAACATATGGACAGCAGCCAGCCAGGCTGAACACTGACTCCATATATCCTATTAACGAGGTTGAGGGGGCCCACCACTGGAGACACCGTTCCTTGTCTAAGGCTGCTAGATTACAATATATACGCTGGACTACCACACCAAGATAGTCCCATCTATGTCCAGTCCCTACGAGCTACCTTGGCATGGTTACCCACCTTGAATATGTATTGCAATATATGTTACCTAAGCAGGGCCACCACGCCAAGGTAAGCTCGTCTATGCCCATTGCCTCGGAACTACCTTGGCATGGTTGTCCAGCTTATATATGTGATATATGCTAATTAAGCTGGGCCACCGTGCCAATGTGGTTCCCCCTATGCCCAGTCACTGGAAACTACCTCGGCATGGTTGCCCAGCTTATATATGTATTGCAATTTGTGTTAACTAAGCTGGGAAACAACACAAAGATAGTACCTTCTATGCCCCATTCCTAGGAACTACCTTGGCTTGGATGTCCAGTTAATATGTATTGCAATATATGTAAACTAACCTGGGCCGCCACACCAGGGTAGTTCTTTTTATTCCAGACCCTAGGAATTACCTTGGCATGATTGCCCAGCTTGTTTATATATTGTAATATGTTAACTAATTAGGACCACCATGCCAAGGTAGGCCCATCTATGCCAGGCTTTAGGAACTACCTTGGCATGGTTGCCCTGCTTGTATATGTGTTGCAGTCTATGTCAGCTAAGCTGGGCCACCCCGCCAAGGTAGACCTGTCTATGCCCAGTCCATAGGAATGAACTAGGCATAGTTTCCCAGCTTGTATGTATATTGTAATATGTTAACTAAGCAGGGCCATCATGCCGGGGTAGTCCCGTCTATTCCCAGTATTTCAGAACTACCTTTGCATGGTTGCCCACCTTATAAATGTATTACAATATGTGTTTTGTTAAGCTGGGCCACCACGCCAAGGTAGTCCAATCTTCGCCCAGTATATGCATCCTCCTGATTGCTAAGATCCCCTCCCAAATCCTTGTTTTTTTACCTTCTGGGCAAAACTGGGCCTCATGTTTGGCCATCGAGGGCCACATAGTCCAGAGTGGTCGCTGATCTGGGGATCACATGACCACTGATGACCAGGGGAGCAAGAAGGAGGTATGGAAAACAAGGGGGTACATAGGAGATGTATTGGTGAGAGGGCATCGCCACATCAGGAAGCCTCCCCACTCTGCAATCGACACCTATTTTGACAATAAAACGGCTGTCAGGTTGCGTTAAAGCAGATCCAGACCCTGAAACTCAACGAGGGGGATTCTAAAGGCTCACGTTGGCCTAGGATATTTTAACGATCCCCCATTCTTCTCGCCCTACGACTCAGCCGCGACGCATTTTTCCCCCCTTTACGGGCTCGCTTTAGTAGTTTTCTAAACAGCTGCAGAACACGCGTGCCAAAAACCGCTGGAAGATCTGCAAAGTCAGTAGAAGGAAAACAGACTCCTCTAACCCTTTAGATGCCGGGTTAGTAGTTACCGAGCACGATCATGAGTTTGTTTTCTAAACGTGTCTTCTGAAATTTTAGCTATACTCGAACTTTACGGCCCCTTTCTGAGCATTCTGCAACGTGAAAACGTTAAACGTATTCTGAATAGCTTTAAGTTTCCCCCTCGCTACCCCTTTAACTTCTCCATAGCTATACAGGATAGTTGGCTCTGAGAACACTTAGCCCCCTTCCTTGTACATGGAGGCCATAGGAGGTCTTGCGCGGGGCCCACTGGCTGCACTCACATCATTACAGCGAGCACTTAGCTTAGCATGAGGTAAGAGTTGGCAGAACCCCCGCCCCTGCAACTAACTAATGGTTTTGTCAGAAAGACAATGCAATCAGGGACTTGGCCGTACTGCCGGGACCTTATTTGTGTTTCGTAGAAAGCCAGCTGAGGCGAGATGAAGGAGAACGGCGTCTCTGGGCAGCATCAGCTGTGTGAGACAGAAAAGGAGGTTGTCAGCATTTCGAGCTTTTGGACCCCCCCTAGGCCATTATGCTTTGCAACAGATTTCTGCAGGCACTAGCTTAAAGAGGAACAGTTGTCTGCTCAGCAGCCATTATGTACGTTTAAACAGAGGAAGCTGCTGTTTTTTTTTTTTAGGAGCAACCGGAGAGCCATGTGACTGAGCTAACAGGATGCAGCCATTGTATTCTGAAACACTGCCGTGAGAATGCATACAAACAACACAAACCTCACATGAAGCTTAGTTCAGATGAGAAACTTGCAAGAACGTTCAGCGAGAAACTTGGACATTCAAAACTACATAAAAACCAAATAAACATGAGGATAACTTTCAGGAGAGCGCTTCTATCTACCGCAGTCTTCATAACTCTCCAGCTTTCCGTCAAAAGCTTGTCACATGCTCTTCACTAATGAACTAGCCATGGTCTTTATTGGAAGGAACACGTGGCAAGCTTTCAGGAGAACGCTTCTATCTACCTCAGTCTCCAACTTTCCTCCAAAAGCTTGTCACATGCTCTTCACCAATGAGCTAGCCGTGGTCTTTTCCTCCAAAAGTTTGTCACATGCTCTTCACCAATGAACTAGCCATGGTCTTTATTGCAAAGAACATGTGGCAAGCTTTCAGGAGAATGCTTCTATCTACCTCAGTCTCCAACTTTCCTCCAAAATCTTGTCACATGCTCTTCACCAATGAACTAGCCGTGGTCTTTATCGCAAGAAACGCGTGGCAAGCTTTCAGGAGAACACTTCTATCTACCTCAGTCTCAAACTTTACTCCAAAAGCTTGTCACATGCTCTTCACCAATGAACTAGCCATGGTCTTTATTGCAAGCAACACATGGCAAGCTTTCAGGACAATGCTTCTATCTACCTCAGTCTCTAACTTTCCTCCAAAAGCTTGTCACATGCCCTTCACCAATGAACTAGCCATGGTCTTTATTGCAAAGGACACGTGGCAAGCTTTCAGGAGAATGCTTCTATCTACCTCAGTCTCCAACTTTCCTCCAAAAGCTTGTCACATGCTCTTCACCAATGAACTAGCCGTAGTCTTTATTGCAAGGAACGCATGGCAAGCTTTTAGGACAACGCTTCTATCTACCTCAGACTCCAACTTTCCACCAAAAGCTTGTCACATGCCCTTCACCAATGAACTAGCCATGCTCTTTATTGCAAGAACACGTGGCAAGCTTTCAGGAGAACGCTCCTATCTACCTCAGTTTCCAACTTTCCTCCAAAAGCTTGTCACATGCTCTTCACCAATGAACTAGTCATGGTCTTTATTGCAAGGAACACGTGGCAAGCTTTCAGGAGAACTCTTCTATCTACCTCAGTCTCCAACTTTCCTCCAAAAGCTTGTTACATGCTCTTCACCAATGAACTAGCTGTGGTCTTTATTGCAAGGAACGCGTGGCAAGCTTTTAGGACAATGCTTCTATATACCTCAGTCTCCAAATTTCCTCCAAAAGCTTGTCACATGCTCTTCACCATTGAATTAGCCAAGGAACGTGTGGCAAGCTTTCAGGAGAACATATCTGATTTTCTCAGACCATTCTTCACAATAAAAATGATGGCTAGTCCATGACAAGCGTTTAGGAGAAGGTTTCTGGCAAGCTTTTGTATAATATTTCTCCCATCTCCCTCCTTCCCTTTAAGGAGGAAGGAAGAATCCTTTCATAAGAACATTTCTCCCATTCTCAGACCATGGCTAGGCCATTGTGAAGAACATGTAGCAAGCTTTCAGAGTAACATTTCTCTCCCCCCCCCCTCAGACCATGGATAGTCAATTGTGAAGAACATGCATCAAGCTCTCACAGGGACATTTCTCAGGCCCTCAGACCATGGCTAGTCCATTGTCTGAAGACTAGTCTTTTTGTGAAAGCGGCAAGCTTTCACCAGAACATTCAATAATTGACCAGCCAAGGTGCCTATTAAGGTTTCTCTCGCAAATCAAACTCATACTATTTAAATAACATTTCCAGGTCTTAAGCAGCAATCAAAAGTGTTAAGGCTGTCAAATGGTGGCCAACATAAAACCTCAAATTGCGTCCAATGGAGAGCCTACTTGTCCACAGTGATACATTCATTACAAGTCTACAGTAGACAAATGATGTGCAATGTTCCACTTCCCTTGAACTAGGTGCTGACTTATTCTTCCTCTGGATACTTTCTTCATCCTTTGTGCTAACTTCGACTTCTAAATTATTTATCGGTCAAGAAATTTGACATCTTCAGACCAAAGTCGGAGAAGCCTTTTAGAACTTCTGTCCTCTTCAATGGCAATAATCATCAAACAAGCCTGTCCTGTAACACATCCTGCTTCTAACACCTTCACAGAGGTCCCGCAACTACCCTAACATTCTGGAAATGACTGCGGTCTCCGGCCCTCCTTAGGTGACAAATTGGCTGTTCAATACTCATATCCGTGGGAATGAAATCCACTTTTGAGCAGCCATTAGTGGTGAAAATGCTTCCATCGACCCAGATCTATTTTCAACTTCAAAGGACTCTTCACTAGGCGTTTGTCAGGGAATCGGAGATGAGATAAAGGTGATGAAAAGGAGTCTTTCAATACACTTTAATATATATCAAGATTCCTTTCGAGATTCTCTATTAGCTCACTTTGCTTCCTACCCCCTATATATCTCTCAGAGGCCGTGGCAGAGGAAGGCCTTGACTTCAGTTTGGATGCCTCTTCATGCCCAGGTTTAGCTTACTTGGGACCCTCAGCCTCGTTCTACAGGGTAAAATGGCTGGTCTTGTCCTTGAATTTTTGGGGCTTTGGACTATCTAATTTGGGGCATCGAGCTCTTTTTAGAAACACTCAGGAACAATATTTCACACACAGGCTGTCAGGTCCCGTGGGACGCCTACCTTCCAATAAGTCAGCAACCCCCAATCTCCGCTGCTTTCTTCGCCTATAGCCAAGCCCCCGTTTGCCGGGACGCAGAATACGCCTCACCGGACACGGTTGCCCCCAGGACTTGTTAGCACAAAGGATGCTGACTTATGCAGGGGAAGGCAAACGAACCAGGAACAAGACTGGGTAGAGACAATCGGGCAGGGGTCATACACGGGAGATCAGTCCGAGGATGCACGGTACAGGAGGATTTAGATGGAAGAATAGTCAGGGCTAGCCAAAGGTCACACCGGGAGGTCAGAGATACGCGGTACAGAGGAGCAGGCAGGAATCGTGGTCAAAAACAGGCAAGGTCGGTCCAGGCGGCAATCAGGAATGGTCATACACGGCAAGATTCGTAGGGAAAACAGATATCACAATCACACCCAGCAGCACGCTATCACGGGCAAGGAACAAGTGCAGAGTGAACAGCTTTATAGGAATGATGGAGCAGGAAGAGGGAAATGATTGGTGCAATTTAGGAACCCTGAGGCTGATTGCCCCATTCAAACTAACAAGCTTGGGCTCATTGGCCCAGATCTAATTACCTCCGGTGGGCGCCCTGTGTGCAGCGCCGCCGGAGGGCATAAACAGAAACAGCTGTGGCGCGTGCGCGTGTAGGAGGCGCCGAGATGACAATGGTGCGGCCGCTCCCGACGCCGCCGGAGAGGAAGCCGCCCGAGCCGCCGCTCGCGACTGAAACAGCCGAGCAGCTACTCGCGGCGGAAATAGCCGAGCGGCGGCCGGGGAGAGGAGGCGCCGAGCCGCCGCCTGACGGAGACGCCGCCCAGCCCGCACGCTGGCCGAGTGGGAGCAGCCGACGTGGGACCGGAGGACAGGTGAGTGTAAGGGGGTCCCCGTGACACAGGCTGTGGCAGAGGTAGGCCTTGACTTCAGTTTGGATGCCTCCTTCATGCCCAGATTTAGTCTACTTTAGATACTTGGGATACTATGTGCATCGTATGCTTCGCTCCATGAAACGCACCCGCCCATAGGACACACCTGGTGAATTTTTTGGGCTTTGGACTATCTATTTTGGGGCATCAAGCTCTTTTTAGAAACACTCAGAAACCTTATTTCACACACTGGCTGTGGCAGAGGTAGGCCTTGACTTCAGTTTGGATGCCTCCTTCATGCCCAGATTTAGTCTACTTTAGATACTTGGGATACTGCGTGCACCGTATTCTTCGCTCCATAAGACGCACCTGCCCATAGGACACACCTAGGATTTAGAGGAGGAAAATAATAAAATAAATATTCTAAACTAAATGTGCTAAAACACCGTCCCTCCAAAGAACCAAATAATAGGCAAGGTGCAGAATCCCCCCCCCCCCCCCCATTACAGGCAGAGTGTCATTCTGCCCCCCCACTCTCATAGGCAGTGTGGCATTCCCCACTTCCTCACCTTCCTATCGATCCCATGCTGCTGGCCAGGCCGTCACAGCCACCAGAGGCCGGAAGATAGAGGAGACGCAGGTGGGCAGGGCAACTGATCCCTATCTGCTGCCTCCGCCACTTGCACTGTCCCCGCCGTTCTCGCTGTATCTGCTGCCACCACTTTTTCTCCACAGTGTCTGCACACACACAGAGTAAACACCCAGCTCCGGGGGAATTCTGCAGCAGCGCGGGAACGATAGAAAGGTCAGTTTCCATTTTTCCTTTTTTCTCTTTTTTTTCCCACATTCGGCTGATAAGACGCCCCAACATCCCCCCCCCCCCCCCGCCCCCACACACTTTTGGTGAAAGATAAGTGCGTCTTATAGTGAAAAAAAAAAATATATATATATATATATATATATATATATATATATATATATAGTATGGTTTCACATGGTAGTGGGTTTAGCCCATCAACAGTCCTTGAGGAAATGCAAATTACGGTAAACGCCTGACCCTCGTATTGCAATTTTTTATATTAGAAGATTACGGTGTCGGGTCAGTAGGTAGGGTCTTTTCGATTTCATATTTCTTTTAAATACTGCGCCCTGGCTCCCTTCTAACCTCTCTTTCCCCATGTGTCTGATGTGTGTTCTCTGTAACGAAACAAAAGGAGGATATGACCCCACAGACTGGAGGAACTCCGGGAATACGGCTCAATTCTTTAACTTACAATAAGAAAATCAACAAAGGGCCAGGCAGGAAAAGAAAGGGCTCGTGCTCTGGAGAGAAAAGTGTCAATCGCACTAATAACGAGAGCATAACAATGACATGCTATATAATAATGATAACAGTGTGAATCAAAGGACAAAGGAGAAGGAGATTAAAGATAAAAGAAAGAGGAAAAAAGACAAAAAGAAGGTCGATGTAAGAAATGAAAAATAAGAGGTAGGCGCAGGTGTAAAGGAAATAGAGTAATATAAATATATTAAAGTGTAATATAGTAAAAAAATAAACAATAATATATAAATAATAATAATATGATAAATAATAATAATAACATAAATAAATAAATATAATAAATTAATAATAATAATATATAAATAATAATAATAACAACAACAACAACAACAAAAACAACAACAACAACAACAATAATAATAATAATAATAATAATAATAATAATAATACATAATAATTATAATATAGTAATACATTCTAATAATAAATAATAATAATAACAATATAAATAAACAAAAATAAATAAATAAAGAGACTAAAGAGAAGGATAGAAAGGTGAAAATAAATAAAAGGGCAGATAAAAAAAAGTGATCTAAAAATAAATATGGACAACAGCGAATTAAATAAAGAGAAATGGACAATGAAGGAGAGCGAGATGCAGAAAGAGAAAAGGGACAAGAGAAGGTAAAACCTCAAAAGCACAACAAAGTAAATAAGGAGAAATGAAGGCAGAAGCTGGAAAATAAAAAGGACAAGAGAAAAAAAAGATGAGAAAACCTAAAATGGACAAAGCAAGAATAAGGAAAAATGGACAAAGAAGGAGAGTGAGAAGCAGAAAAGGAAAAAGGAAAAGAGAAGGGAAGGGAAGAACGAGTAAGAAACACAAATAGGACAACAAAACAGATAAAGAGAAATGGACAAAACAAGAAAAAGGAGAAATGAACAAAGAAGGTAAGTAAAAAGCAGAAAAGAAAAAAGGATACGAGAGCAGAAAACATAAAAAGGACAACAACAAAAATACGGAATAGGTAAGTGACGCAAATTTCTTGGTTGCTGTTCCTTTTAAAAGTGGACCCAAACCCGGGAATTTGACTATCCCAGGTTTTGGTCCCCATGGAGCACCCCGATTCGGGATGCCCTGCTGTGTGAAACCCACCGGGGTCGCCTGGTAAAACCGCGGGCTTTCGTCCAATCAGTGAGTGCGTCGGAGGCCATCCCCGCTATCCCCTAACCAGCTAAAGGTATAGGTGTTGGCAGCCGCAACTCACACATGCACCGTTAGATAAGGGGGAAAGGTAAGCTTTACATGGGACTCGGGGGATTTCACACAGCAGGGCATCCTGAATCTGGACGCCCCGGAGGAGGGAATCGGTCAGCCTGATTCTAGATTCCAGGGTCACTTTTGGTCCACATTAAAGAGCACCAAAACCCTCCTCCTTCCTGCATGACCCCCAAACCTGCCCACCCACCCTAGTTCCTGCTGTAGCCTTGCCCCCCTTTAAAGTGGACCAAATCCCAAGAGTTTGACTATCCTGGGTTTTGGTCCTTGCCGTGTGAAACCCCCCAGGTCGCCCAATCTCACTCACCCCTCCCCGGTCCTACAGGCCTCTCGTCCAATCAGCGCGCTCAGATCCGCTCCCGCCCTTTCGTCCAGGAGCTCTTCTAATGCAAGCGAATGCACTGCCGGTCGCATCCCCTGCTACCCTTTAACAGGGTGACATTAGGGCCCTTATTTAACAAGGGATAGCGACAGGTAGCGCCTGGTGAGCGACCGGTAATGACGGGCACCGCCACGAGAACGCCGGCTCCCCACCACAATCACACATTTATCAAGCCGATCCTGCTTAGCGACTGAGATAGCGCCAGATAGCCACTCATTCATCATTATTCCAGCCTCAGCCCACAGCGCCAGCGTCCGACCTTGAACAGCGACAGGTATGACCTCTCGCTACCTGGCGCTCTCCAATGCATTTCAATGGAACAATCTTTAAATATTCATAATTAATTCATATTGTTTTTTTTTTTTTTTTTTTTTTTTTTAATGTGAACAATTCTGTGACCACTTCCGCCATGTTAGATTTTTTTTTTTAAGGTAAAAAAAAAAAAACTTTGTGCAGAATTGATATTACAGGTCTGATATTAATGTATTAATATTACAAAATGTTATTAAAAACTTGTTTTTTTTTGGTTTCCAAAAATATGGTTGTTTGGGGGTTAAAAACGACTTTTAACACATCGCCGCCAGCGCTCTGGGGTTTAAACAAGCATTTAACAGCGCGATAATTTTTTGAGCGTGATTTGTTAATGAATATGGTGGGAGCCGGTCGCTATGGCCAGTCGCTATCATACGCTCCCATACATCGCGGAACCTGTCAAATAGCAACTCGTCACCTTGTATTCAACATTACTGCACACCGACTGAGTCGCTGTCAACAACCGAACAACGGCCAAGCACAGCGACTACTAGCGGGCGCTCTGAAGATACTGCTACAGTCGCTCAACTGTCGCTACCTGCCGCTATTAATGAATCGGCCTCTAGGTATTCCAAGACAATGAGACCCTGACACTTCGTCTCTTTAACAGGGAGCGTGCCCCGCGCCGGCCATTCACAAATGTCTGGTGCGGGCACGCGACCTGCTAAGGGGATAGCTCTGAGTTTTTGGGTGACCTGGGGGGTTTCACACAGTGGGGTGCCTGGGTGGGGAGCAAGTATGCCTGTCCTAGAATCTCATAGACTTCAGGGTGGGTTTTGGTCCACTTTAAGGTCAGCGTCAGACGAAAAAAAAGACGAAATTTCGAACTGTGTCGCAGAATGTGGCAGTTACCTGCCTGACGTTCGCCGAGCGCGCTGTCGGAAATTCCTAGGAACGAGCTCGTGAACTTGCATTCATTAACATTTTGCCGCAATGAGAGCGCTCGTCCCAGGTCCTGCACATGTCAACGGAACTGATGGGGAATTTTCTTCAGCGCGCCGGCCGCTGGGGGAAACGAGCACCTTTGCAGAACGTTACGCGCACAAATTGTCTGTTATTTCAGCCTCTGTCAAAACAGCATTGTGACAGCGAGCGGGCGAGGAGATGACATGTTATTTAGCTCTGATGTCCCCGCCGGTGCCGGTGTCACTCTGCATGACAGAGAGCGAGTTGGGCCCGGCGGCTGCCGCTGCCGCTACAAAGCTGCGTACTGCAGCGTATAGGCACCGGGTAGGGGGGGGATACCAACATGGAGGAAGGGGCTGCAATATATACTTTGGAGTCCTAGAAGAATGAGACATGGATGCTTGCTGCTATTGAAAAATGAAACACTAACACTTTTATTTAAAGAGGAACTCTACTCTCACTCACACGCTCGGCTGTTAGACCAATGGGAGGTGCTGGTCGCTGGTAATGGATGACCCAGGGGGATTCACCACTGAATCCCACTGGGGTGGGTAGCAAGAAGGGGGTTGGTGTTTCCACTCATGCCAAAGCAAATCTTCGCCATAGGAATAAGGTGAGTAATGGGTCCTCTAGTCAAAACTTACTAAAGGTCTCCTTACTTGGTCACCGTCAAGGTTTTCTGATTTGGGATGCCCCATCTGTTAAAAAATAGGAGGCCCCAAATAGCTGTGCTTTCTCAGTTCGTTGATGGCTGTGTCTGCAACACTCTCACGTTTCCACACTGCCAGCAACAAGGTTCACTGGGGCACCACACACACCAATCTGGCAAAGCCAGGGAGCCTGGACCTAGTAAGCTGCTTTGCCTGAGTTTTGGGCTTTGTTTTGTCTTATCAAGCAAAGGGGCATCCCAAATCGGGTTCCCCAGTGTGGGCAACCAAGATCCTCAGTCATTTTTACTGTAGGTCATCTTTGAATAGAAACATTCAGGAGAGGGAACATTTTCAATCTCCTGGGTGTTGTTCTTCGATTAGACTTTCTGATTTGGGATGCCCCTCTGTGTGGATTATCTGGGATCACCACATTTACTCGGAATGAGACTTGGTATTGCTGGACACTAAGACACTAAGAGATTGCTGCCCTATAATGATGAAGACACTTGTAGTCATAAGACTAAGAGACCCTGACTCTTGGTGCTCCAGGACAATGAGACACTGACACTTGGCGATTAAGGACAATGAGACATCGACACTTGGTGTTTTAGGACAATGAGACACTGATGGCTGGTGTTTAAGGTCAATGAGACACTGATGCTTGGTGTTTCTGGAAAATGAGACCCTGAATCTGGGTATTCCAGGACAATGAGACACTGAATCTTGGTGTTTAAGGTCAATGAGACACTGAATCTTGGTGTTTAAGGTCAATGAGACACCGATGCTTGGTGTTTCTGGAAAATGAGACCCTGAATCTGGGTGTTCCAGGACAATGAGACACTGAATCTTGGTGTTTAAGGTCAATGAGACACCGATGCTTGGTGTTTAAGGTCAATGAGACAGTGATGCTTGGTGTTTAAGGTCAATGAGACACTGACACTTGGTGTTTTAGGACATCGAGCTACTGACTCTTGGTGTTCAAGGACAACGAGACCCTGACACTTGGTGTTTAAGGAAAAAGAGCCACTGACTCTTGGTGTTCAAGGACAATGAGATCCTGACACTTAGTGTTTAAGGACAATGAGACATTGACATTTGGTGTTTTAGGACAATGGCACACTGACACTTGGTGTTTCAGAACATTGAGACCTATACACATGGTGTCCTAAAAGAATGAGACATTGACACTTAGTGTTCCAAGACAATGAGACACTGACACTTGGTGTTCCAGGACAATGAGACACTTACATTTGGTTTTCCAAGACAATGAGACACTGACATTTGGTGTTCCAAGACAAGAGACCCATACACTTGGTATCCCTGGACACTGAGAGTGCTGCCCTAAAATGATAAACCACAGACACTTGTGGTCATAAGACTAAAAGACCATGACACTTGGTGTTCCAGGATAATGAAACACTGACACCTTGTGTTCCCGGACATGAAGACCCTGACACTTCTGCTCTATAATGATGAGACACTAACACTTGGTGTTACTTCATTTTACAGAAAATAAAAGCCCTAACAGTGTTTTAGAACAATGAGACCCGGACAATTGGTGTCAAAAGACAATGAAAGACTGGTACTTTTTGTCTCGAAACAATAAGACTCTGACCCTTGGTGTTTCAGGACAATGAGACCCTGACACTTGGTGTTCCAGGACAATGAGGCCCTGACACTTGGTGATTAGGGACAATGAGACACTGACACTTGGTGTTCCAGGGCAATGAGACACTGACTCTTGGTGTTTAAGGAAAAATAGCCACTGACTCTTGGGGTTCAAGGACAATGAGACCCTGACACTTGGTGTTCCAAGACAATGAGACACTGACACTTGGTGTTCCAGGACAATGAGACATTGACATTTCCAAAGGGAGCGGCCATGAAAAACCACACACCTCCCTCCCCATCAAGGAGCACCAAAATGTCTCAAATTTTAGTATGCAAAATTTATTGTAGCCTATAAAAATATATACATACACACCACATAACACATGACACAAGACAATTAAAAACCATAAGTCGGGTCCCCAGTACTATAATTATCTAAATATCTCTGTTAAACCCAAAACATGGGAAATCAAATATACCTTATATTACACTGCAGACAAAGCTCCAATATGAAAAGGATAAAACATGAATGAATAATAAAGTATCCCTATATAAAATACTAGGGTCCGTAGTGCAGAGGCAACAAATTGCCCCTACACCCACTTCCCCTAATATAGGTGCCGGCACCCAAAAGACCAGAATCAAGGTCTCTAAAGAATTGATATACCCAACCACACTGTATACAGTAATATATGAAAATATTATATACAATCTGTGTACAAGACCAACAAAAAGAATATATGTGCAACTACTATAAGGAAAGAAATATACACTATAACTAAATAGAGGTGCTATAAACACATAAACAAAAAAAAAATAAAAAAAAATAAAAAAAAAAAAATATATGTAAAATATAAAAATAAAGTGCGAAGTGCTATCAGTTATATTGCAGGATATTCCCCATATATCTCTGCTGTATGAATCTGTGATAATCTAAAAATTACTATATCATTACACATAAGAAATAGAATAAATATATATACACTAAATAAATATATATATGTACAATAACTAGTATAACCTACCCTCAACCAAGCAAATGATATAAGGTAACCCAAAATGAACACAGTGCCAGTAATAAAAGGTGGTTAGGAAACACAAAGGCACAAAGCCACATAATAG
>CM051244.1:156781462-156818962 GCA_027917425.1 Gastrophryne carolinensis | reverse complement strand
ACAGGGTTGTTTAGTAAATATACGAGGACGCAGATGCTTTGTTCAGCACTAAAGTACAGATGTTAAATCAGAAAAGTGGCAGCCATTGTGTTAAAGGGAAACATACAGTGGAGGGGCGCGCAGGGGGGTTATGGGGAAGCAATCATCCTATCAAACATAGCTCACCCTTATTTGGCGTAGTCGGCAGGATTCCGCCTACACATCTGTGCTTATAGTTCTCAGCCATTGTGAACACCAAACACCTGATCCTCATCCGCTTTAGGGAACCTTAAGCCGCTTTGGTCCTGAGCTACCTAAGCAGACCACAACTGGTTCAACATTTCGGATCATGAGCTGCTTAAATGGACCTCGACCCGTTTATTTGATACGCCTGAACATATATAAACTGTTCACAATTTATGATCCTACCTAAACACAGCTCAACCTGAGCTGCCTAAATGGACCTTGTCCTGTTTTTACTGTTTCTGATCTGCCTAAATAGACCTTTGCCCATTTCCTGAGCTGTCTAAAGCAGACTTCCCTAAATGGACCTTGGACCTTTATACTGTTTCTGATCTGCCTTCAAAGACCTTGGCCCATTTATCATCTGATCCTGAACTGTCTAAAGAAACCTCCACCCAGTCACCGTTTGTGGTCCTCAGACGCCCTAACCCATTTATCATTTTTTAACCCGGACTGCCAAAATGGACCTTGGACCTTTTTACTGTTTTTGATATGCCTTCATAGACCTTGGCCCATTTATCATCTGATCCTGAACTGTCTAAAGAAACCTCCACCCAGTCACCGTTTGTGGTCCTCAGAAGCCTTAACCCACTTATCATTTTATTAACCCGGACTGCCTAAAAGGACCTTGGACCTTTTTACTGTTTCTGATCTGCCTAAATAGAACTTGGCCCATTTATCATCTGATCCTGAACTGTCTAAAACAAACCTCAACCCAGTCACCATTTGTGGTCCTCAGACGTCTAAATGGACCTTAACCCATTTACCATTTCTGAACCTAAACTGCCTAAATAGACCTTGACCTGTTTACCTCTTTTGATCCTGATCTGCCTGAACCTGATTCCTCAAACTGTTCACCATTTCTGATCGTGAGCTACGTAAATGTCCCTCAACCTAGACTGGCCCAAACAGATATTGTTCTGATCCTGAGCAGCCTAAGCATATCTTGACCTCCAATGTGTGCAGCAGAAAAGAGGAAGATAGCATCTGCTTTGAAAGCACGGCGGGACTGACAACGGCGGCGAGAACAGCCGACAATAGAACTACGCAGATCAACTACAGTTCCCATAATCTCTAGTGAAGGAGTGACATCATCATCATAAGAAGGGCCACCATACGCATGCCCACTACATACCCCGAGGACGGCACCAGAAGCCGAAACGCACGTCGGTAACCTACAGGCAGAGCCCAGCAGGTATTTATTCCACGTATAAACAAATAGATCTTCAAGCCATTAACCTTATTGAAGACTTTAAGTCATACATTTCTTTGGACTGAACAGAAGCTGCACACAGCGCAGCAAAGCAGGAACTTCTTTCCCGAGACAGAGGCAGACTGTATAACAGTGGGGAAACTGACCAATTGCATCATCCTCCACACAGCTGCTGCACCATGTCCATTCGGTTTTATATTTAAAAAAAAAATGTTGTTCTCTTTTCAATTTTATTTTTATTTTTGTAAAAGCATTAAATATATATTTTAACACACAACAAGCATTGAGAGTTTTTGAAAGCAACCAAGTCAAAGAGGAATTGCTGAAAACCAGAGGAAGCCAAGCTTCTATAGAAGCTACAACCATTGTTGAGACCGGACACTTCACAAAAGCCACGCAGACAGCAGAATCTCACGGGCCCAGGGTAGGTCGGTGTACCCCCGGGCCGCAGCGGTAAGTTTCCTATAACTGTATATATTTATATATATATATATATATATATATATATGTTTTAACGTTTCATGTCACTATCCAGTCGATCAGATTTGTTTGGCCGTGTGAATAAAATCACGCAGCATAGGGTACTATTCATTCTACCTAGAGGCAACTTGCTAAACCAGACACGATTGATTAATATATTGTATCTGGCGGTAGATGCCTCTAACAGATTAACACACAAAACGAACCAAATAACCTTCCCTCAGCCACCGGAACCAGATCCCTTCTAAAGACCCATTGTCGGGGCCTACTTTAAAGCGCGCCTAAACCAATATTCTTGTCCCAAGATTATTAGGTTTTATGTTTCTCTGATATCTTGACCCAGTCGCCATTTCTGGTCCCTCAGGCACCTTACAGGACCTCAACCCGTTTGCTGAACCTGGACTTACTAAATGGATCATGTCCTGTATACCTCCTCGGATCCTGAGATGTCTAAACAGACCTTAACCCAGTTACTATTTCTGGTCTTCGGATGCCTTAATGGACCTCAACCCATTACTATTTTTGAACCTGATCTGCCTTTATGGGCCTTGACCTGTTTACCTGTTCTAATCTCAAACTGCCTAAATGGACCTCAACCCGTTTATCTTATCTGATCCTGAGCTGCCTAAATTGACCTCAACCTGTTTACTTCTTCTGATCCTGCTCTGCCTAAATGGGCATTGTCCTGTTTACCTCTTCTTATCCTGAGCTACCTAAATGGGCCTTGACCTGTTTACCTCTTCTGATCCTGAGCTGCCTAAATGGACCTCAGCCTGTTTACTCCTTCTGATCCTGAGTTTCCTAAATGGACCTTGACCTGTTTACCTCTTCTGATCCTGAGCTGCCTAAATAGACCTCAATCTGTTTACCTCTTCTGATCCTGAGCTGCCTTTATGGGCCTTGACCTGTTTACCTCTTCTAATCTCGAGCTGCCTAAATGGACCTCAACCTGTTTATCTTATCTGATCCTGAGCTGCCTAAATTGACCTCAACCTGTTTACTTCTTCTGATCCTGCTCTGCCTAAATGGGCCTTGTCCTGTTTACCTCTTCTGATCCTGAACTGCCTAAATGGACCTTGGCCTGTTTACCTCCTCTGATCCTGATCTGCCTAAACAGGTCTTTAGCCAATCACCACTTTTGATCCCGAGCAGCCCTGGCATTTATGGACCAACGTGGTGATGTCGTCCAGGCTTTAGTAAATGCCATCATGTGAAGGTCTAAAGAAAATCATGGGTGTCACCAGGGGTGTAACTAGGGAGGGCAGAGAGGGCACATGCCCCAGGTGCAGAAGGTAAGGGGGTGCCAAAGGGGACTGAGCACAAGTGGGGGGCTCCATATCTCTGATCCTAACCAAACCCAACCTAACCAAATCACTAATATTTGAGTAGAATATGGCTTAAACCCAAATCTGAGGTCTGAGGAGTTCTCCCTTAAGTTGCACTTAGAAGCTCTTCACACAAGACCAGACGGCCTCACCGGCCAGCCGGACAAGCCTGAGTTTGACTGATATTTTGGTTTCAATGGCGAGTGACATGTCATGAATGCATTTCCTCCATTGTCATTTCGAACAGCCTGGTCTCCTCTCGTCCTACAAAGCTGTCCCCACCCCCATCGTCATCCCCTTTAAGGTGTCAGACAAACAGATAATTGATTTCCTGCGTAGCATGCGAAGTCTTAATCAAGGCATAGGCGCTCCCGGTTATTACCCTTTGCCCCCTGTTCACCGCGCTCTTCAGCCAAGCGGCTCCCATGTCTGTAGAAGCTTTTCACATCCTCGAATCATTTTTTCCTTGCAACCTCATCAGAGCTTGGCCACTTTTTGAATGCCAAAAAGGATTTCAGCTGTGGGGATGGAGCAGGACCGCCATCAGAACAGCATAGGCGCGAGCTTTGAGTTGGGTCAAACTAAGGAGCTTCTCCCATGGGGCCACCCATCAGTTTTTTAAAAGCGACCCGTCAGTCCCACAGCAGTGATGAGGGTAGAGTGTAGAAGGTAAAGCATTTGGGAAAAGAAAGAAAAATGACCAGTGGTTCTAAGACTTGGTACCCAAAGTGGACCTCCCAACTGGAAACCAACTCAGGTCATTTACACACCCGATTCTGCATTGCCTCAACTCTGTGGCCTCAACTGGCCAATGGCGACTTTCTGGAACCTGAGGTTCTACAATAAGCACACACCACATGCTCCAGAACAATGACTGACACTCAAATGACTAATCTGAGGTTAAAGACTAACTGACATCTAAACATTTGGAACATCTACAATTTAGAACAAAGACTTAATCACATCCAAAGCTTTGGAGCATACTGACACCTGAGGTTCTAAACCAACAACTCACTAATACTCAAGGTTCCAAACCAACGATTCATTTTCTTGTGGAGGTTGCAGAATGAGGACGTATTGACACCTAAGATTCCAGAACAAGGAGTCACTGACACCAATGGTACACTGATGGTTTAGAGAAAATACCTAATGACATCTGAACGGAAATAACGATTTACCATCACCTTCCATAACAAGGACACGATGAAATCTGAGGTTTAGAAGAAAGAGACATCTGAGGTTCTAGAACTAGGACTTACAGACACCCAAAGTTGCAAGGAAAGGGTTCACATAAGGTTAGAGAACATACTGATGCTCCAGAACAATGACTGACACTCAAAGGGCTTGTAATCTGAGGTTCAAGACCAACTGACATCTAGGCGTTTGAAACAAAGACTCTCTAATGTCTAAAATTTAGAACAAAGACTTAGGAACATACTGACACCTGAGGTTCCAAAACAAGGACTCACTAATACTCAAGGTTCCAAACCAACGATTCATTGACTTGTGGAGGTTGCAGAATAAGGATTTATTGACATCTAAGATTCCAAAACAAGGAGTCACTGACACCAAAGGTACACTGATACACTGATATCTGAGGTTTAAAGAAAATACCTAATGACATCTGAGGTTCTAAAACAGGGACTCACCGACATATGAGGTTACGGAATAAGGATTTACCGTCGCCTCCCAGAACAAGGACACACTGACATCTGAGGTTTAGAAGAAAGAGACACCTGAGGTTCTGGAACAAGGACTTACTGACACCCAAGGTTCCAAGGCAAGGGTTCACATAAGGTTACTGAACATAATGAATGATCTTTGAGGTTCTGGAACCAACGATTCATTGACTTGTGGAGGTTGCAGAATAAGGACTTATTGACACCTAAGATTCAATGCTGAATCTCCAGCCTATCAGCTCGCTAAGGTTCCCGATGACATAATCAGGCCAATCCTTCAGACTTTGCTTGGAACGCTCGTCACAATCCCTCACTGGAGGCCTCTCCAGGTCGCTTTTGCAGCATATTATCCGGGGTAGCGACAGATCTCCAGGCTCTCTATTCCATAGCACAAAGGGTTAAATGCTGGGAAAGCAGGAGCGCCCTATAGGAGCCCCCTGCAGGGGCATGATAAAATCTCCTCACTGTCCGGGTAACGTTACCCATAAACATTTCCCTAACCCCCCACCAGCACCTTCCCCTTCCTGCCGCCCGCAGCAGTGCCGCCAGGCTCGCCCCTGCTGAATATGGAGAAGAACGCAGCGGAATTTTCATGCGACAGCACGACGACCTAGCTACTCTTACACAATATGTGCGCTCCTATGGCGTCTCCTACCCAGCGCGACCCCACCTTGACCTGGGAGAATCAGCCTCTTAGTGGTTCTGGAAAAAGCACTAACTGACACAAAAGCCCTTGGGAAAAGGACTCACTGACACCCAAGGTTCCAGAACAAGGACTCACTGATATCTGAGGTTTGAGAAGAAGGACTTAATGACCCCTGAGGATGCAAGACAAGTCCTAATTACAGCCAAGGCTGCAGAAGGAGGACTTACAGTCTGCTGAGGTTCTGGAACAAGGACTCCTGACAGCTGAGGTTATAGAACAAGGACTCACTAACACCCAAGCGGTTGCAAAAGGGACTAACTAACACCCAAGTTTCCAGAATGAGGACTCACTGACACCCAAGCCCTTGGGAAAAGGACTCACTGACACCCAAGGTTCCAGAACAAGGACTCACTGATATCTGAGGTTTGAGAAGAAGGACTCAATGACCCCTGAGGATGCAAGACAAGTCCTAATTACATCCAAGGCTGCAGAAGGAGGACTTACTGTCTGCTGAGGTTCTGGAACAAGGATTCACTAACACCCAAGCGGTTGCAAAAGGGACTCACTAACACCCACGTTTCCAGAATGAGGACTCACTGTCACTCAAGCCCTTTTAAAAAAAGGACTCACTACCACCCACAGTTCTAGAATAAAGACTCACTACCACCCATGGTTCTAGAATAAGGACTCACTAACACCCATGGTTCTAGAATAAAGACTCACTAACACCCATGGTTCTAGAATAAGGACTCACTAACACCCATGGTTCTAGAATAAGGACTCAATAACACCCATGGTTCTAGAATTAGGACTAACATGTGATGTTTTAGAATAAGGACTCATTAACATCTGAGGTTTTTGAATAAGGACTCACTAACATCTGATGTTCTAGAATAAGGACTCCCTAACACGTCAGGTTCTACAATAAGGACACACCAAAACCTGATGTTCAACAATAAGGACTCTGTAACACCTGAGGTTCTAGAATAAGGACTCACTAACACCCGAAGTTCTAGAATAAGGACTCACTAACACATGATCTTCTAGAATAAGGACTCCCTAAAACCTGAGGTTCTTGATTAAGGACTCCCTAAAACCCGAGGTTCTTGATTAAGGACTCACTAACCTCTGAGGTTTTTGAATAAGGACTCACTAACAGATAAGGTTCTAGAATAAGAACTCACTAACATCTGAGGTTCTTGAATGATGACTCACTAACAGCTGAGGTTCGAGAATAAGGACTCCCTAACACGTCAGGTTCTACAATAAGGACACACCAAAACCTGATGTTCAACAATAAGCACTCTGTAACACCCGAGGTTCTAGAATAAGGACTCACTAACACCTGAGGTTCTAGAATAAGGACTCACTAACACACGAGGTTCTAGAATAAGGACTCCCTAACACGTCAGGTTCTACAATAAGGACACACCAAAACCTGATGTTCAACAATAAGGACTCTGTAACACCTGAGGTTCTAGAATAAGGACTCACTAACACCTGAGGTTCTAGAATAAGGACTCACTAACACATGAGGTTCTAGAATAAGGACTCCCTAAAACCCAAGGTTCTTGATTAAGGACTAACTTCTGAGGTTTTTGAATAAGGACTCACTAACATCTGAGGTTCTTAAATAATGACTTACTAACACCTGAGGTTCTAGAATAAGGACTCCCTAAAACCTGAGGTTCTTGATTAAGGACTCCCTAAAACCCGAGGTTCTTGATTAAGGACTCACTAACTTCTGAGGCTTTTGAATAAGGACTCACTAACAGATAAGGTTCTAGAATAAGGACTCACTAACATCTGAGGTTCTTGAATAATGACTTACTAACACCTGAGGTTCGAGAATAAGGGCTCCATGAGACCAGAGGAGTGCCTGGGGGCGTGCCCCGGCTGGCCAATCACAAACGGCTGCCCTGGGTAGGCGTCTAACTAAAGGTATAGGGAAGCCATGACCTGTGCATCATTAGAATGAGGTTAGGTGAGTGAGTTCCATGGTTTAAAGGGGTTTCACACAGTGGGACGTCCTAGTTTGGGATGCCACAGGGAGGGGCGGCTATATGGGCAATTCCCTATGTAAGGAGGGGCTCGGCGGCTCTGTCACTGTTTCTTCCCCTCCTCCGCTCCGTGTAACCTGCCGTAATGAGATTAATGGCTTCTCCTCCCAGAGGATGATGGGATGTCAGAGAGGGGACCGGATGACGCAGCCCTGTCTTCCATTGAAAGAGACCCCCCTCCCCCCCGGGACATGGCGGCCAATCCGTAACCAGCGGACACACGACGGCAGGGGGATTTAAAGTGCGACTCCGCCCAAAAATGAAATTCAAAGACTTCATTCAAAGACTCCGGGGACCAAGTGACGAATCTGTAACCAGAAAATAGAAGCAGACAGGGGAAACTAAAGTGCTCCTATCAAGCCGATCCTGCTTAGGGACTGAGATAGCGCCATATAGCGACTCATTCATCATTATTCCAGCCTCAGCCCACAGCGCCAGCGTCCGACCTTGAACAGCCTCAGGTATGACCTCTCCCTACCTGGCGCTCTCCAATGCATTTCAATGGAACAATCTTTAAATATTAATAATTAATTGTTATGAATTTTTTTTTTTTAATGTGAAAAATTCTGTGATCACTTCTGCCATTTTAGATAATTTTTTTAAAGGAAAAAAAAATAATTGTACAGAATTGATATTACAGGTCTGATATTAATGTATTCATATTACTAAATTATTTTAAAAACTTGTTTTTTTTGGTTTCCAAAAATATGGTTGTTTGGGGGTTAAAAAACTACTTTTAACACATCGCCGCCAGCGCTCTGGGGTTTAAACAAGCATTTCACAGCGCGAGAATTTTTTGAGCGTGATTTGTTAATGAATATGGTGGGAGCCGGTCGCTAGGGCCAGTCGCTATCATGCGCTCCCATACAGCGCGGAACCTGTCAAATAGCGACTCCTCACCCAATATTCAACATTACGGCAAACCGACTGAGAGGCTGATTTATTAATAGCGCCAGGTAGCGACAGTTGAGCGACTGTAGCGGTATTTTCACAGCGCCCGCTAGTAGTCGCTGTGCTTGGCCGCTGTTCGGTAGTTGATAGCGACTCAGTCGGTGTGCATTAATGTTGAACACAAGGTGACGAGTCGCTATTTGACAGGTTCCGCGCTGTATGGGAGCGCATGATAGCGACTGGCCCTAGCGACCGGCTCCCACCATATTCATTAACAAATCACGCTCCAAAAATTCTCGCGCTGTGAAATGCATGTTTAATCCCCAGAGCGCTGGCGGCGATGTGTTAAAAGTAGTTTTTTAACCCCCAAACAACCATATTTTTGGAAACCAAAAAAAACAAGTTTATAAAAACATTTAGTAATATGAATACATTAATATCAGACCTGTAATATCAATTCTGCACAAATTTTTTTTTCATTTTTTTCTTACCTTAAAAAAAAATATCTAACATGGCAGAAGTGGTCACAGAAATTTTCACATAAAAAAAAAAAAAAAAAAAAATATTAACAATTAATTATGAATATTTAAAGATTGTTCCATTGAAATGCATTGGAGAGCGCCAGGTAGCGAGAGGTCATACCTGTCGCTGTTCAAGGTCGGACGCTGGCGCTGTGGGCTGAGGCTGGAATAATGATGAATGAGTCGCTATATGGCGCTATCTCAGTCGCTAAGCAGGATCGGCTTGATAAATGTGTGATTGTGGTGGGGAGCCGGCGTTCTCGTGGCGGGGCCCGTCATTACCGGCCGCTCACCAGTCGCTACCTGGCGCTATTCCTTCATAAATAAGGGCGCTATCAACAACCGAACAACGGCCAAGCACAGCGACTACTAGCGGGCGCTGTGAAAATACCGCTACTGTCGCTCATCTGTCGCTACATGTCGCTATTAATAAATCAGCCTCTTAATGTTCTTTCAATTTTGATCGTATTTTCAAAGACAAAGAAACTCTGATCACATCTGATCACTTTTTGATTTGATTGATTGATTTGATTGATTGATTGATTTGATTGATTGATTGATTGATTTGATTGATTGATTGATTTGATTGATTGATTGATTTGATTGATTGATTTGATTGATTCGATTGATTTGATTGATTGATTGATTTGATTTATTGATTTGATTGATTGATTTAATTGATTTGATTGATTGATTTGATTGATTGATTTGATTGATTGATTGATTTGATTGATTCGATTGATTGATTGATTTGATTGATTGATTTGATTGATTTCAGGCTCTTAAAGGTCTTTCGAACTCTATTGGCTTGTCGAAGACAAAGGTAAGGGAACCTTAATGATATCTGCTGGAAAATCGAGTCAATTCTGGTTGTATAGACCACAAACCCTCGTTTGGGTTTGATCATTTCCTTAAATACAAGTTAAAAGGACTCTGATCACATCTGCTGGAAAATCGGATTCGTTCGATCGTATTGCTCCTGAACTGTCTCACAAATTTGATCGTTTCCCCAAAGACAACGGTAAATAAACTCGATCGCCTCTACCGGAAAATCGTGTCAATTTTAATTGCATTGCTTGTGCGTGGATCCCAAACCCCCTTTTAATTTTTGATCATTTTTTTTCAATCTTAAAAAAAACTCTGATTACATCTGTTGGAAAATCTGATCAGTTTTGATCCAATTACTTGCGGGTGGGTCCTAGACGTTCAAATCTGATTGTTTTCTCAAAGACAAAGGCAAAGGGACCCTGTTCGAAAATCGAGTCAATTTTGATTGTATTTCATGTGTACGAACCCTAAATTCTCTTTATCAATTTGATCTCGTGATCAAATTCGAAAGGGTGCATACATGAGCGATATGATCAAAACCGACATGATTTTTTTTAAGCAGATGTGATCTGGGTTCTTTTAACTTGTCTTTGAAAAAAACGATCAGAATTGACAGGCTATGCGATCAAAATCGATTTTAAAAAAAGATCAGAATTGACAGGCTGTGCAATCAAAATCGATTTTAAAAATGATCAGAATTGACAGGCTATGCAATCAAAATCGATTTAAAAAAACGATCAGAATTGACAGGCTATGCAATCAAAATCGATTTAAAAAAACGATCAGAATTGACAGGCTATGCAATCAAAATCGATTTTAAAAAAATGATCAGAATTGAAAATCGATTTTTAAAAAATGATCAGAATTGACAGGCTATGCAATCAAAATCGATTTTTAAAAAATGATCAGAACTGACAGGCTACGCAATCAAAATCGATTTAAAAAATGATCAGAACTGACAGGCTATGCAATCAAAATCGATTTAAAAAATGATCAGAATTGACAGGCTATGCAATCAAATTCGATTTTTAAAAAATGATCGGAACTGACAGGCTATGCAATCAAAATCGATTTTAAAAAACGATCAGAATTGACAGGCTATGCAATCAAAATCGATTTTAAAAAACGATCAGAATTGACAGGCTATGCGATCAAAATCGATTTTTAAAACTATCAGAATTGACAGGCTATGCAATCAAAATCGATTTTTAAAACGATCAGAATTGACAGGCTATGCGACCAAAATCGATTTAAAAAATGATCAGAATTGACAGGCTATGCAATCAAAATCGATTTAAAAAAACGATCAGAATTGACAGGCTATGCGATCAAAATCGATTTTAAGAAACGATCAGAATTGACAGGCTATGCGATCAAAATCGATTTTAAAAATGATCAGAATTGACAGGCTATGCAATCAAAATCGATTTTAAAAATGATCAGAATTGACAGGCTATGCAATCAAAATCGATTTTAAAAAATGATCAGAATTGACAGGCTATGCAATCAAAATCGATTTTAAAAATGATCAGAATTGACAGGCTATGCAATCAAAATCGATTTTAAAAAACGATCAGAATTGACAGGCTATGCAATCAAAATCGATTTAAAAAATGATCAGAATTGACAGGCTATGCAATCAAAATCGATTTAAAAAATGATCAGAATTGACAGGCTATGCAATCAAAATCGATTTTAAAAAACGATCAGAATTGACAGGCCATGCAATGAAAATCGATTTTAAAAAATGATCAGAATTGACAGGCTATGCAATCAAAATCGATTTAAAAAATGATCAGAATTGACAGGCTATGCGATCAAAATCAATTTTAAAAAACGATCAGAATTGACAGGCTATGCAATCAAAATCGATTTTACAAAACGATCAGAATTGACAGGCTATGCAATCAAAATCGATTTTAAAAAAAGATCAGAATTGACAGGCTATGCAATCAAAATCGATTTTAAAAAATGATCAGAATTGACAGGCCATGCAATCAAAATCGATTTTAAAAAATGATCAGAATTGACAGGCTATGCGAGCAAAATCGATTTTAAAAAAAGATCAGAATTGACAGGCCATGCAATGAAAATCGATTTTAAAAAATGATCAGAATTGACAGGCTATGCAATCAAAATCGATTTTAAAAAAAGATCAGAATTGACAGGCTATGCGATCAAAATCGATTTTAAAAAACGATCAGAATTGACAGGCTATGCGATCAAAATCGATTTTAAAAAACGATCAGAATTGACAGACTATGCAATCAAAATCGATTTTAAACATGATCAGAATTGACAGGCTATGCAATCAAAATCGATTTAAAAACGATCAGAATTGACAGGCTATGCAATCAAAATCGATTTTACAAAACGATCAGAATTGACAGGCTATGCAATCAAAATCGATTTTAAAAAATGATCAGAATTGACAGGCTATGCAATCAAAATCGATTTAAAAAAACGATCAGAATTGACAGGCTATGCAATCAAAATCGATTTAAAAACGATCAGAATTGACAGGCTATGCAATCAAAATCGATTTTACAAAACGATCAGAATTGACAGGCTATGCAATCAAAATCGATTTTTAAAAAACGATCAGAATTGACAGGCTATGCAATCAAAATCGATTTTAAAAAAACGATCAGAATTGACAGGCTATGCAATCAAAATCGATTCCTCTTCGCAACAGAACTAATCGGAGCTCCTTTACCTTTTTCTTTAAGAAAGCGATCAAATTCTTATCAATTTGAAAGCGCGATCAATTTGATCGTTTTCTTAAAGAGAAATGTAAAGGAACCCCCATTAGTTCTGTTGCGAAATGGAATCGATTTTGATTGCATAGCCTGTCAATTCTGATCGTTTTGTAAAATCGATTTTGATTGCATAGCCTGTCAATTCTGATCGTTTTTTAAATCGATTTTGATTGCATAGCCTGTCAATTCTGATCGTTTTTTAAATCGATTTTGATTGCATAGTCTGTCAATTCTGATCATTTTTAAAATCGATTTTGATTGCATAGCCTGTCAATTCTGATCGTTTTTTTAATCGATTTTGATTGCATAGCCTGTCAATTCTGATCGTTTTTAAAATCGATTTTGATTGCATAGCCTGTCAATTCTGATCATTTTTAAAATCGATTTTGATTGCATAGCCTGTCAATTCTGATCGTTTTTTAAAATCGATTTTGATTGCATAGCCTGTCAATTCTGATCGTTTTTTAAAATCGATTTTGATTGCATAGCCTGTCAATTCTGATTGTTTGTAAAATCGATTTTGATTGCATAGCCTGTCAATTCTGATCATTTTTTAAAATCGATTTTGATCACATGGTCTGTCAATTCTGATCGTTTTTGAAATCGATTTTGATTGCATAGCCTGTCAATTCTGATCATTTTTTAAAATCGATTTTAATTGCAAAGCCTGTCAATTCTGATCGTTTTTGAAATTGATTTTGATTGCATAGCCTGTCAATTCTGATCGTTTTTTAAAATCGATTTTGATTGCATAGCCTGTCAATTCTGATCATTTTTTAAAATCGATTTTGATCACATGGTCTGTCAATTCTGATCGTTTTTGAAATCGATTTTGATTGCATAGCCTGTCAATTCTGATCATTTTTTAAATCGATTTTGATCACATGGTCTGTCAATTCTGATCGTTTTTGAAATCGATTTTGATTGCATAGCCTGTCAATTCTGATCATTTTTTAAAATCGATTTTGATCACATGGTCTGTCAATTCTGATCGTTTTTTAAAATCGATTTTGATTGCATAGCCTGTCAATTCTGATCATTTTTTAAATCGATTTTGATTGCATAGCCTGTCAATTCTGATCATTTTTCAAATCAATTTTGGTCGCATAGCCTGTCAATTCTGATCGTTTTCTCAAAAAAAAAAAAAAAAAATTATTCGATCAGAGCATTAATGGAAAAGAGGAGCTTTTCCGTTTCCCTCTGATCGTTGTCATGATCGAGAGAGCGCCCCCAAATAATTGAGATAATGGTAAAAGCCGGCTGGCGCCCCCACGCGCCCGGCGCCGGGAGGGTTAAGCCGCGGAGGAGCCGCCTGCAGCCAAACGACACAAGCGCAGGAAGAAATAAAAGAGAAAAAGAAAACAAAAAGAGCAGCTGATAACTCCCATGACTTGCCCAATAAGAATGCGCGCTGCCGCGATTAACCGCTCGAGTCCCGCGGCGGACGGCGGCCAATCAGGACTGGCGATGGGTTTGGGCGGCCGCACTTAAAGGGTTAAATTACTTGGGCTGACAATGACAGGAGAGGCCAGCTGTTCCCCTCTATCTACATAGGCAGCAGCCAGGCGCTGGAGCATTGTGTGTTACATTGTATCCCCATGTGTCGCATTGTTACATTGTATCCCCATGTGTCGCATTGTTACATTGTATCCCCATGTGTCGCATTGTTACATTGTATCCCCATGTGTCGCATTGTTATATTGTATCCCCATGTGTTGCGTTATAGCCACTGGTCTCTTTGTGTTAACATGAGTAGCCGATGGTCAGATTGATACACAGGACCCATCAGTTTGTTACAATGTAGCTGCTGTCCAGATTGATACATAAGAGCCACTGGTTTGTTACAATGTAGCCACTGGTCAGATTGATACACAGCAGCCATCAGTTTGTCACAATGTAGCCACTGGCCAGATTGATACAAAGCAGCCATCAGTTTTTAACAGTGTACCACTGGCCAGATTGATACACAGGGCCCTTCAGGTTTGTTACAGTGTAGCTGCTGGCCAGATTGATACACAGGAGCCATCAATTTGTTACAGTGTAGCCACTGGCCAGATTGATACACAGCAGCCAACAGTTTGTTACAGTGTAGCCACTGTCCAGATTAATGCAAAGCAGCCATCGGTTTGTCACAGTGTAGCCACTGGCCAGATTGATACATAGTAACCATCAGTTTGTTACAGTGTAACCACTGGCCAGATTGATACATAGTAACCATCAGTTTGTTACAGTGTAACCACTGGCCAGATTGATACATAGTATCCATCAGTTTGTTACAGTGTAACCACTGGCCAGATTGATACATAGTAACCATCAGTTTGTTACAGTGTAACCACTGGCCAGATTGATACATAGTATCCATCAGTTTGTTACAGTGTAACCACTGGCCAGATTGATACATAGTAACCATCAGTTTGTTACAGTGTAGCCACTGGCCAGATTGATACATAGTAACCATCAGTTTGTTACAGTGTAGCCACTGGCCAGATTGATACACAGAAGCCATCAGTTTGTTACAGTGTAGCGACTGGCCAGAGTGATTCAAAGCAGCTATCAGTTTGTTACGGTGTAGCCGCTGACCAGATTAATATGCAGGAGCCATCAGTTTGTTACAGTGTAGCTACTGTACAGATTGATACATAGGAGCAATTGGTTTGTTATAATGTAGCCACTAGTCAGATTGATACACAGCAGCCATTAGTTTGTTGCAGTGTAGCCACTGACCAGATTGATGCATAGGAGCAATCCATTTGTTTCATAGGGCCCATCAGGTTTGTTACAGTGTAGCCACTGGCCAGATTGATACACAGTAGCCATCAGTTTCTTAAAATGTAGCCATTGGCCAAATTGATGCATAGTATTCATTAGTTTGTTACAGTGTAGCCACTGTCCAGATTGATACACAGCAGCCATCAGTTTGTTACAATGTAGCCTCTGGCCAGATTGATACACATCGGTTTGTTATAGTATAGCCCCTGGCCAAATTGATACTCAGCAGCCATCAGTTTGTTACAGAGTAGCCTCTGGCCAAATTGATACTCAGCAGCCATCAGTTTGTTACAGTTTAGCCATTGGCTAGATTGATACAAAGAAGCAATCAGTTTGTTACAGTGTAGCCGATGACCAGATTGATACACAAGAGCCATCAGTTTATTACAGTGTAGCCACTGTCCAGATTAATACAAAGCAGCCATCGGTTTGTCACAGTGTAGCCACTGGCCAGATTGATGCATAGCAATCATTGGTTTGTTACAATGTAGCCACTGGCCATATTGATACACAGCAGTCACCAGTTTGTTACAGTGTGGCCACTGCCCGTATTGATACACAGCAGCCCTCAGTTTGTAAATGATGCCACTAGACCCCGTGTCACACTGTAGCCAATGGCCAGATTGACACAAAGCAGCCATCAGTTTTTTACAGTGTTGCCACTGCCCAGATTGATACAAAGCAGCTATCAGTTTGTTACACTGTAGCCACCGGGCAGATTGATACAAAACAGCCATCCATTTGTTACAATGTAGCCACTGGCCAGATTGATGCATAGTAACCATCAGTTTGTCACGGTGTAGCCACTGGCCAGATTGATACACAGCAGCCATCAGTTTGTTACACTGTAACCACTGGCCAGATTTATACACAGGAGCCATCGGTTTGTTACAGTGTAGCCACTGGTCAGATTGATACAAAGTAGCCATCAATTTTTAACAGTGTGATACACAGGGCCCATCAGGTTTGTTACAGTGTAGCCACTGTCCAGATTGATACACAACAGCCATCAGTTTGTTACAGTGTAGCCACTGTCCAGATTGATACACAGCAGCCATCAGTTTGTTACACTGTAGCCACCGGGCAGATTGATACAAAACAGCCATCCATTTGTTACAATGTAGCCACTGGCCAGATTGATGCATAGTAACCATCAGTTTGTCACGGTGTAGCCACTGGCCAGATTGATACACAGCAGCCATCAGTTTGTTACACTGTAACCACTGGCCATATTTATACACAGGAGCCATCGGTTTGTTACAGTGTAGCCACTGGTCAGATTGATACACAGCAGCCATCAGTTTGTTACACTGTAGCCACCGGGCAGATTGATACAAAACAGCCATCCATTTGTTACAATGTAGCCACTGGCCAGATTGATGCATAGTAACCATCAGTTTGTCACGGTGTAGCCACTGGCCAGATTGATACACAGCAGCCATCAGTTTGTTACAGTGTAGCCACTGGTCAGATTGATACAAAGTAGCCATCAATTTTTAACAGTGTGATACACAGGGCCCATCAGGTTTGTTACAGTGTAGCCACTGTCCAGATTGATACACAACAGCCATCAGTTTGTTACAGTGTAGCCACTGTCCAGATTGATACACAGCAGCCATCAGTTTGTTACAGTGTAGCCACTGTCCAGATTGATACACAGCAGCCATCAGTTTGTTACAGTGTAGCCACTGGCCAGCTTGATACACAGCAGCCATCAGTTTGTTACAGTATAGCCACTGTCCAGATTGATACACAGCAGCCATCAGTTTGTTACAGTGTAGCCACTGTCCAGATTGATACACAGCAGCCATCAGTTTGTGAATTTTACCATTGGAGCAAGCGTCACACTGTAGCCACTGGCTAGTTCATTACCCCCTGTAACAAATCTGACATTAGTGGAAACACAACAATTGTATTAGGTGTTTTTAATTATCTTGTTACAATGTTGCCCCCTGACTAACCACCACATTGTAGACACAGGCCTTTGTGCTATGCTATAGTTATTAGCTAGTTGTGTTATGATGATAAGCGACAATTTGCAAATTGCAACCAGTGGACTGAGTGTAATGTAGCAATTACGTGGTAATAATCATCTTGTTACATTTTTGGCCCCGGACTGTCACATTGTAGCCAGAGTGTTACATTGCATTGCAGCACCTCGTAACAAATCAACACAACACAATTGCAGCCACTGAACCGAGTGTAACGCGATAGTCACTGGCTAGTTTGTTACATATTATTAATCATATTGTTACATTGTTGCCCCCCCCCCCCCCGACTAACTGTCAAATTGTAGCCAGTGTGTTACATTGCATTGCAGCCCCTCGTAACAAATCAGACATTAGTGGAAACACAACATAACCATTGCAGCCACTGAACCGAGTGTAACGCTATAGTCACTGGCTAGTTTGTTACATATTATTAATCATATTGTTACATTGTTGCCCCCGACTAACTGTCACATTGTAGCAGTGTGTTACATCGCATAGCAGCCATGTGTATCCAATCAGACATTGGAAACATACACAACAACACAACAATTGTAGCCACTGGAATAAGTACAACATTGTAGCCACCCACTATTTTAAGGTCTTATTAATTTTATTGTTACAGTGTTGCCCTCAGACTGACTGCCACATTGTAGCCAGTGTGTTACATTGCATCGCAGCCTCCCGTAATGAATCAGACATTGGAAACACAAGAAAATTGTAGCTACTGGAGCAAGTGTAACACTGTAGCCACCGGCTATTTTTTCAGGTATTCCAAATTTTATTGTTACAATGTTGCCCGAGACTAGCTGTCACATTGTAGCCATTTTGTTACATAATGTATTGTTACTGTACATTACATTGCGACCGGACATCAGAAATCAGACAACAGTGATGACAAAACAATTGTAGCCACTGGAGTAAGTGTAGCTTTGTAGCCACCGGCTACTTTATTAGATGGCATTAATTATATTGTTGCATTGTTGCCTCTGGACTAACTTTAGCATTGTAGACAGTGTGTTACATTGCATCACAACCCCCCCCACACACACACACACAACCCCCCCCCCCCCCCCCCCCACTGAACATTGTGTAACACTATAGCCAACAGCTAGTTAATCATATCCTATTCTGTCACATTGTTGGCCCCAGGCTAACTGTAACCCTGTAGCCAGTGTGTTACATTGCACCGCAGCCACCCGTAACAAATCTGACATTAGTGGAAACACAACACAACTGTTACAGCCACTGGACCAAGTGTAAAGCTATAGCCATCAGCTAGTTTATTATATCCTATTCTGTTGCTACATTGTTGACCCTGAGCTAACTGTCCCATAGTAGCCACTGGCCAGTTGTTACATTGTAGCCATGGGTCGCTGTGCTAAGATATAGCCATAAACAATGTAGTAAGAGGTGACAATTTATAAATTGCAGCCCCCAGACCAAGTGTAACGTTGTAGCCACTGGATAGAGTGTTATTATTTATCTTGTTACAATGTTGTCTGTCAAGACTGTTACGTTGTAGCCAGTGTGTTACATTGCATTGCAGCCCCCTCCGTAACAAATCTGAGATTAGTGGTAACACAACACAATTGCAGCTACTTTAACTGAATGTAACATTGTTGTCAGCAGTTAATTTTTTAAGTGCTACTAATTATATTGTTACAGTGTTGCCCCTGGACTGTCACACTGAAGCCAGTGTGTTACATTGCATTGCAGCACCTCGTAACAAATCAGACATTAATGGAAACACAACACAATTGTAGCCACTGAACCGAGTGTAACGCTGTAACCACTGGCTACTTTGTTACATGTTATAAATCATCTTGTTACATTGTTGCCCCCCCCCCCCCAACTAACTGTCAAATTGTAGTCAGTGTGTTACATTGCATTGCAGCCCCTCGTAACAAATCAGACATTAGTGGAAACACAACATAACCATTGCAGCCACTGAACCGAGTGTAACACTATAGTCACTGGCTAGTTTGGTACATATTATTAATCATATTGTTACATTGTTGCCCCCGACTAACTGTCACATTGTAGCCAGTGTGTTACATTGCATTGCAGCCCCTCGTAACAAATCTGACATTAGTGGTAACACAACACAATTGCAGCTACTTTAACTGAATGTAACATTGTTGTCAGCAGTTAATTGTTTAAGTGTTACTAATTATACTGTTACAGTGTTGCCCCTGGACTGTCACACTGAAGCCAGTGTGTTACATTGCACTGCAACCCCCCCCCCCGTAACAAATCTGACATTAGTGGTAACACAACACAATTGCAGCCACTTAACTGTGTTGTAATCAGCAGCTAGTTTATTAAGGCCCTTATTTATGAAAGTATAGCGTCAGGTAGTGGCTGGTTAATGAGAGGTAGCGACAGGTGAACGCCGGACACGGCAGCAATTACACATTTATCACGCAGAATCTGTTTAGTGACTGGGATAGCGCCATGTAGCGTCTGATTCATCATTATCATAGCCTCAGCGAACAGCGCCGGCGTTCAGCCTTGCACGGCGCCAGGTATGACCTCTCGCTACCTGTCGCTCTCCCATACATTTCAATGGACGAACCTTTTCTTCTCTTTAAACAGGGTATTTGTTTTTTTTTTTTTTCCAAAAATCACAAATAATTCTGTGACCTCTCCTGACATTGAATAAGCAGTTTTTTCACAATTTTTTCATTTTTTATATATTTCTTCAGAAATTACATTACAAGTCTGCCATTAAAGTGTTCATGTCACAATGTTATTACAATGTAATTCCATATGTTTTCGCTTTGTTACTGGTGGATAGATGCTGAAAAACAGACTTTAATCACACCGCCTCCTGCGCTCTGGGCTTCAGAGAAGCATTTTTCAGCGCCAGAGATTTGTGAGGCTGTTTTTATGCTGAATATGGCGTGAGTCGGTCGCTATGAGCAGTCGCTAACATGCGCTCCCATACAGCGCTCTACTGGTCAAATAGCGACTCCTTACAACGTATTTAACATTACTGCACAGCGACTGAGTCGCTATGAAGTAGCGACCCACGGCCGAGCACAGCGACTACTAGCGGGCGCTCTGAAAATGCTGCTACAGACGCTCATCTGTCGCTACCTGGCGCTAATGAAAGCCTGCCCGTGTCATTTTATTGTTACACTGTTGCCCCCTGACTAACTGTCACATTGTAGCCAGTGTGTTACATTTTATTGCAGCCCCCTCCGCAGCAAATCTGAGATTAGTGGTAACACAACACAATTGCAGCCACTCAATGTAACGTTGTTGTCAGCAGCTAGTTTTTTAAGTGCTACTAATTATATTATTACAGTGTTACCCCATGGACTGTCATACTGTAGCCAGTGTGTTACATTGCATCACAGCCCCCTCCGTAAATCTGACATTAGTGGTAACACAACACAATTGCAGCCACTTAATTGCGTGTAGCATTGTAATCAGCAGCTAGTTTATTAAGTGCTACTCATTTTATTGTTATACTGTTGCCCCCTGATCAACTGTCACATTGTAGCCAGTGTGTTACATTGCATTGCAGCCCCCTCCATAACAAATCTGACATTAGTGGTAACACAACACAATTGCAGCCACTTAATTGTGTTGTAATCAGCAGCTAGTTTATTAAGTGTTACTCATTTTAGTGTTACACTGTTTCCCCCGGACTAACTGTCACATTGTAACCAGTGCGTTACATTGCACCGCAGCCATCTCCATAACAAATCTGACATTAGTGGTAACACAACACAATTGCAGCCACTTAATTGTGTTGTAATCATCAGCTAGTTTATTAAGTGTTACTCATTTTAATGTTACACTGTTTCCCCCGGACTGTCACATTGTAACCAGTGCGTTACATTGCACCGCAGCCCCCTCCATAACAAATGTGACATTAGTGGTAACACAACACAATTTCAGCCACTTAATTGCATATAGCATTTTAATTAGCAGCTAGTTTTTTAAGTGTTACTCATATTATTGTTACACTGTTGCCCCTGACTAACTGTCACATTGTAGCCAGTGTGTTACATTGCACCGCAGCCCCCTCCATAACAAATGTGACATTAGTGGTAACACAACAGCGCTCACACACCACAAAGCTTGTGACAGGACACACCGGTGCCCCTCCTCAATCACGCCAAACCACTCATTTGATTGTTACACTGTTGCCCTCCCGACTAACTGTCACATTATAACCAGTGTGTTACATTGCACAGCAGTAATCTGACATTAGTGGCAAACGCAACACAACTGCAGCCACTTAACTGTGTGTAGCATTGTAATTAGCATCTGGATTATCATTTTATTGTTACACTGTAGCTTCTCCCAGACTAACTGTCACATTGTAACCAGTGTGTTACATTGCATCATAGCCCCCTCCATAACAAATCTGACATTAGTGGTAACACAACACAATTGCAGACCCCATTGCATGTAGCATTGTAATCAGCAGCTAGTTTATTAAGTGCTACTCATATTATTGTTACACAGTTGCCCCCTGACCAACTGTCACGTTGTAGCCAGTGTGTTACATTGCATCATAGCCCCCTCTGTAACAAATCTGACATTAGTGGTAACACAACACAATTGCAGCCACTTAATTGTGTTGTAATCAGCAGCTAGTTTATTAAGTGCTACTCATTTTATTGTTATGCTGTTGCCCCCTGACCTATTGTCACGTTGTAGCCAGTGTGTTATATTGCACAGCAGCAATCGGACATTAGTGGAAAAACAACACAATTGAAGCCACTTAACTGCATGTAACGTTGCAATCAGCAGCTAGTTTATTAAGTGCTACTGATATTATTGTTACACAGTTGCCCCCTGACTGTCAGGGTGTAGCCAGTGTGTTACATTACACTGCAGCCCCCTCCATAACAAATCTGACATTAGTGGTAACACAACACAATTGCAGCCACTTAATTGTGTTGTAATCAGCAGCTAGTTTATTAAGTGTTACTCATTTTAATGTTACACTGTTTCCCCCGGACTAACTGTCACATTGTAACCAGTGCGTTACATTGCACCGCAGCCATCTCCATAACAAATCTGACATTAGTGGTAACACAACAGCGCTTACACACCGCACCGCTTGTGACAGGACACACCGGACCCCGACACAAAAAACTTTACGGAACGACAACACAAGCCCGGCAAAAAACAACACACAACTCCGAAACCGCAGAGCTAGCAATTCACCGATCCCAAAAAACTGCGACGCGGCGGAGGACTCACCGTCATTTCCCGAAGGCAGAGAGTGGAGCAGAGTCCTCGACGAAGCGTCAGGAAAACAATGAGACGCAAAGGGGATGGAAGAGGAAGAGGAGGAGGGGGGGTAGGTGGCACTTGTCCCAGATTCCGGGGTCTCGGCCGAGAAAGAATAATTCCGTGGTGTGCGGAGTGCGAACGCTGCAAACTGGAAGCTGGGAAAAAACAAACTGCTGCATGCCAGGAGCTGGCAGGGGCCAGAGACGGCCCCCAGATCACACCCTCATTCCCGGCTCCAATGACAATCCCTCATCCCGGGCGCCCCTCCTCCTCCTCCTCCTCCCAGACTGTGCTGCTCCTCTACTGCCAACACCAGCGCTCTGCCACCTGCCCTGACAGCACCACCGCCAGCTGCTGCCCTGCAAATTGTTATCACTGGCCCAGGCTGCTACATGTGTGCATAGGAAACATCCATCAATGCTACAATTGTTATATTGTATCCCACAGCCACTGTGTTATATTATAACGATTGCTCAGTGTGTTATATTGTAACCTCTGTGCAGTGTTCTATATTATAGCGATTGCTCAGTGTGTTATATTGTAACCTCTGTGCAATGTGTTATATTGTATCCCACAGCCACTGTGTTATATTGGAGTGATTGCTCAGTGTGTTATATTGTAACCTCTGTGCAGTGTTTTATATTGTAGTGATTGCTCAGTGTGTTATATTGTAAACTCTGCGCAGTGTTTTATATTGTAGTGATTGCTCAGTGTGTTATATTGTAACCTCTGTGCAGTGTTTTATATTATAGCGATTGCTCAGTGTGTTATATTGTAAACTCTGTGCAGTGTGTTATATTGTATCCCACAGCCGCTGTGTAATATTATAGCGGTTGCTCAGTGTGTTATATTTTAAACTCTGCGCAGTGTGTTATATTGTATCCCACAGCCACTGTGCTATATTATAGTGATTGCTCAGTGTGTTATATTGTAACCTCTGTGCAGTGTTTTATATTATAGCGATTGCTCAGTGTGTTATATTGTAAACTCTGTGCAGTGTTTTATATTATAGTGATTGCTCAGTGTGTTATATTGTAACCTCTGTGCAGTGTTTTATATTATAGCGATTGCTCAATGTGTTATATTGTAAACTCTGTGCATTGTTTTATATTATAGTGATTGCTCAGTGTGTTATGTTGTAGTAATTGGTTAGTGTGTTATATTGTAACCTCTGTGCAGTGTTTTATATTGTAGTGATTGCTCAGTGTGTTATATTGTAAACTCTGCGCAGTGTGTTATATTATATCCCACAGCCACTGTGTTATATTATAGTGATTGCTCAGTGTGTTATATTGTAACCTCTGTGCAATGTTTTATATTATAGTGATTGCTCAATGTGTTATATTGTAAACTCTGTGCAGTTTGTTATATTGTACCCCACAGCCACTGTGTTATATTATAGTGATTGCTCAGTGTGTTATGTTGTAGTAATTGGTTAGTGTGTTATATTGTAAACTCTGCGCAGTCTGTTATATTGTATCTCACAGCCACTGTGTTATATTATAGCGATTGCTCAGTGTGTTATATTGTAAATAGAGATGAGCGAACTTCGTTTCGACTGATTCTGCGAATTTTCCGACAAAAATCGATTCGACCTGAATTTATTCGCGAAGAATCGCTATTAAAAACGGCTATTTCTGAGCCTCCTAGAGCCTCAATAGGGTTGTAAACCATTCTGCCTTGCTGTAACACGCATAGCATGCGTGCTGGGTTAGTGAAATAATACTGTAAAATAATTCACATGCAGGTCAGAGGCATCGGTAATAGAATCGCAGAGCGGCACAATTGCAGAGAGTTGAAGTGGCATCACTATGAGGGGCCCCTATAGTGCCTGAAAAACACACCCTGGAGCTGGCAGCAGCAGGAGCCCAAAAATTAGCTGAAGCACACCCTGGAGTTGCAAGCAGCAGCAGGAGCCCAAACATTGGTTGAAAGAGACACTGGAGTTGGCTTCAGGAGCCCAAAAATTGGATCAATCACACCCTGGAGTTGCAAGCAGCAGCAGCAGCACAAACATTGGCTGAAAGAGGCACTGGAGTTGGCAGCAGGAGCCCAAAAATTGGATGAATCACACCCTGGAGTTGCAAGCAGCAGCAGCAGCCCAAACATTGGCTGAAAGGGACACTGGAGTTGGCAGCAGGAGCCCAAACATAGCTTGAAAGAGACACTGGAGTTGGCTTCAGGAGCCCACACCCTGGAGTTGCAAGCAGCAGCAGGAGCACAAACATTGCTTTAAAGAGACTCTGGAGTTGCCAGCAGGAGCCCAAAAAATCGATGAATCACACCCTGGAGTTGCAAGCAGCAGCAGGAGCCCAAACATTGCTTTAAAGAGACACTGGAGTTGGCAGCAGGAGCCCAAAAATTGGCTGAATCACACACTGGAGTTGCAAGCAGCAGCAGCAGCCCAAACATAGCTTGAAAGAGACACTGGAGTTGGCAGCAGGAGCCCAAAAATTGGCTGAATCACACCCTGGAGTTGCAAGCAGCAGCAGCAGCCCAAACATAGCTTGAAAGAGACACTGGAGTTGGCAGCAGGAGCCCAAAAATTGGCTGAATCACACCCTGGATTTGCAAGCAGCAGCAGCAGCCCAAACATAGCTTGAAATACACACTGGAGTTGGCAACAGGAGCCCAAAAATTGGCTGAATCACACCCCGGAGTTGCAAGCAGCAGCAGCAGCAGCCCAAACATAGCTTGAAATAGACACTGGAGTTGGCAACAGGAGCCCAAAAATTGGATGAATCACACCCTGGAGTTGCAAGCAGCAGCAGCTGCAGGGGCCCAAACATTGCTTTAAAGAGACACTGGAGTTGGCAGCAGCCACAGCAGGAGCCCAATAATTGACTGACACACCCTGGAGTTGGCAGCAGCAGGAACCCAGAGATTGGCGGGAAGGCACCCTGAAGTTGGCAGCAGCAGGAGCACAAACATTAGCTGGAAGGCACACCCTGGAGTTGGCAGCAGCATAAGCAGGAGCCCAAACATTGCTTGAAAGACACCCTGGAGTTGGCAGCAGCAGCAGGAGGCCGAAAATTGGCTGAAAGGCACACCCTGAAGTTGGCATCAGCAGGAGCCCAAAAATTGGCCTAAAGACATAAATATGTTTTGCACCATTGCTGAATCTAGCCACGTGCATCAGCCATTGGTGGGAGGAAATCCTGGCTGATCCATCCCTGATTCATTTTGACAAAGGTGAGTCTCTCCACATTTTTAGTTGACAGACGAGTTCTCCTCGCCGTAACTATATCGCACTAAACACCCGCTCAGATGGCACGCTACTTGCCGGGCAGGACAGCTTTTCCAGGGCAAACTCTGCAAGTTGCGGCCACAAGCCAAGTTTGGCTGCCCTGAAGTCCAGCGGATCCTCAAGGTGTGTTGGCATGGTCATGTCAAGGTATGACATGACCTGCTGGTTCAGGTCCTGCTCCAGGTCTTCCTGCTGCTCATGAGTAGCCTCACTATGCGGGTGTAGAAAGCTACTCATTAGCGACTGAAGACTGAGGCTGCTGCTGCTGCTCCTGCCAACCCCCCCAGCAGCCATGGCAGTGGAAGGTGAGCGCAGAGGTCCCCCCGAGTCAGACCTGCGAGAGTATGGACCATGGTGCAGATAGGCATCAGCCAACTGACTACGTAGAATGTCTTTGTAGTAGTTCAGTTTGTCCTCCCTCTCGGTGGGTTTAAAAAATGCCCCCATTTTGTGCCGGAAGCGAGGGTCCAATAAGGTGGACAGCCAGAAGTTATCCCGCCGACAAATGGAAACAATTCTGGGGTCACTACGCAAGCACGTGAGCATGCTTCCTGCCATTTGCGCAAGTGACTCTGAGGGACTACCTGTCTCCATCTCCACTGCATACTGCCACGGTGTGTTCAGGTCCTCTGTCTCGCCTTCCTCAAAACCCTCTAGCTCCTCTGGCTGCTCCTGCTCCTCCTCTGACTAGATAAACCAGCCATTTCACCAAGCCTAAACTGTGTTTCGCTGGGCAACTCCTCCTCCTATTCCTCCTCCAGTTCAGCTCCAATGGGGTTCATGTGGCCGTAAGATGTAGACACCATGTCTCCAGTGCCCTGACCAGCCATGGTTTCCAACATGTGCTGTAGTACATGAAGCAGTGGAATCATGTCGTTCATCCCGTAATCCTGCCGACTGACAAATAAAGTGGCTTCCTCAAAGGGCCTGAGCAAACGGCAGGTGTCACGTATGAGCTGCCACTGGTTGACATTGAAGTTACACAGGGGAGTCCACCTATCCGCTTGGATCATCAGGAAATCCGTGATGGCTTTTCTCTGTTCATATAATCAGTCCAACATGTGAAGGGTGGAATTCCAACGGGTGGAAACATCGCAAATCAGACTATGTTGGGGGCTACCGTTCTGACGCTGTAGCTCAAGAAGGGTGTGTTTGGCGGTGTATGAGTGGCTGAAGTGCATGCAAAGTTTCCTTGAAGTTGTTAGGATGTCTTGCAGATGGGGGGAAGACTTCAGAAACCGCTTGACAACCAGATTGAAGACGTGAGCCATGCAGGGGGCATGGGTCAGGCTTCCTTGGCGCAGCGCAGACAAAATGTTCTTCCCATTGTCGGTAACCATGATGCCGTAATTTCTTTGCCAAGAAGGCAGTACCAGCGTTGCACAATTTTGTTGAACAGAAGGTGGGCCAGTCCTTGAGCCTGTGGGTGTGTGGTGCATGGCAGCGCCAACGTCTGGAGCTGTAACTACAGTCAGGGACAGTACATGTCATTTATGGCCCACTGGGTGAATGTGGTCCCTTTGAAGCAGCAGCAGCAACTTGGACAGGTCACGCCGCTTCGGCCTCCGCGCTCCCTGGCCGTTGTGCCTGTGACACCATGCGACTCGGCCTCCTCATCCTCCGCCTTCTTCTCACCCTCCACTGTAGGCTCAAGTCTCAGTGCCCCTCCAGTCTACCATGTGTGCAGGGCACGGAGGTGTCACGCTGTGATTCACATGGTTTGTCTTGGCGAACGGAGTCACACAGGGGAGGAACTGCTTAAATTCATTCATCAAGAAATCCAAACATGGCTTACTCCAAGAAAACTGAAAATGGGAACCATGGTTACCGACAATGGGAAGAACATTTTGTCTGTGCTGCGCCAAGGAAGCCTCACCCATGCGCCCTGCATGGCTCACGTCTTCATTCTGGTTGTGAAGCGGTTTCTGAAGTCTTCCCCCCATCTGCAAGACATCCTAACAACTTCAAGGAAACTTTGCATGCACTTCAGCCACTCATACACAGCCAAGCACACCCTTCTTGAGCTACAGCATCAGAACGGTAGCCCCCAACATAGTCTGATTTGTGATGTTTCCACCCGTTGGAATTCCACCCTGCATATTTTGGACAGACTATACAAACAGAGAAAAGCCATCACGGATTTCTTGATGATCCAAGCGGATAGGGGGACTCCCCTGTGTAACTTCAATGTCAACCAGTGGCAGCTCATACGTGACACCTGCCGTTTGCTCAGGCCCTTTGAGGAAGCCACTTTATTTGTGAGTTGCCAGGATTATGGGATGAACGACGTGATTCCACTGCTTCATGTACTACAGCACATGTTGGAAACCCAGCACTGGAGACATGCCGTCTACATCTTACGGCCACACGAACCCCGTTGGAGCTGAACTGGAGGAGGAGGAGGAAGAAGAGGAGGAGGGGCACAGTGCACAGTTCAAGCTTGGAGAAATGGCTGGTTTATCAAGTCAGCTGACAGGAGAGGAGGAGCAGGAGCAGCCAGAGGAGCTAGAGGGTTGTGAGGAAGGCGAGACAGAGGACCCGGACACACCGTGGCAGTATGCAGTGGAGATGGAGACAGGTAGTCACTTGCGCAAATGGCAGGAAGCATGCTCACGTGCTTGCGTAGTGACCCCAGAATTGTTTCCATTTGTCGGCGGGATGACTTCTGGCTGTCCACCATATTGGACCCTCGCTTCCGGCACAAAATGGGGGCATTTTTTAAACCCGCCGAGAGGGAGGACAAACTGAACTACTACAAAGACATTCTACGTAGTCAGTTGGCCGATGCCTATCTGCGCCATGGTCCATACTCTCGCAGGTCTGACTCGGGGGGACCTCTGCGCTCACCTTCCACTGCCATGCCTGCTGGGGGGGTTGGCAGGAGCAGCAGCAGCAGCTCCATCAGCAGCAGCCTCAGTCTTCAGTCGCTAATGAGTAGCTTTCTACACCCGCATAGTGAGGTTACTCATGAGCAGCAGGAAGACCTGGAGCAGGACCTCAATCAGCAGGTCATGTCATACTTTGACATGACCATGCCAACACACCTTGAGGATCCGCTGGACTTCTGGGCAGCCAAACTTGGCTTGTGGCCGCAACTAGCAGAGTTTGCCCTGGAAAAGCTGTCCTGCCCGGCAAGTAGCGTGCCATCTGAGCGGGTGTTTAGTGCGGCAGCCCATAGTTAAGGCGAGGAGAACTCGACTGTCAACTAAAAATGTGGAGAGACTCACCTTTGTCAAAATGAATCTGGGATGGATCAGCCAGGATTTCCACCCACCAATGGCTGATGCATGCGACTAGATTCAGCATGGTGCCACGTTTTACACTTTCCAAATGGTGCAAAACATATTTATGTCTTTAGGCCAATTTTTGGGCTCCTGCTGATGCCAACTTCAGGGTGTGCCTTCCAGCCAATTTTTGGCCTCCTGCTGATGCCAACTTCAGGGTGTGCCTTTCAGCCAATTTTTGGCCTCCTGCTGCTGCCAACTCCATGGTGTCTTTCAAGCAATGTTTGGGCTCCTGCTTATACTGCTGCCAACTCCAGGGTGTGCCTTCCAGCTAATGTTTGTGCTCCTGCTGCTGCCAACTTCAGGGTGCCTTCCAGCCAATTTCTGGGTTCCTGCTGCCAACTCCAGGGTGTGTCAGTCAATTTTTGGGCTCCTACTCCTGCAGCCAACTCCAGTGAATCTTTAAAGCAATGTTTGTGCTCCTGCTCCTGCTGCTTGCAACTCCAGGGTGTGATTTATCCATTTTTTGGGCTCCTGCAGCCAAATCCAGTTTCTCTTTAAAGCAATGTTTGTGCTCCTGCTGCTGCTTGCAACTCCATGGTGTGATTCATCCAATTTTTGGGCTCCTGCTGCCATATCCTGTGTCTCTTTCAAGCAATGTTTGGGCTCCTGCTCCTGCTGCTGCTGCTTGCAACTCCAGTATGTCTTTAGTCCAATATTTGGGCTCCTGCAGCCTACTCCAGTGTGTCTTTAAAGCCATACATGGGCTCCTGCTGCTGCTGCTTGCAACTCCAGGGTGTGATTCATCCAATTTTTGGGCTCCTGCAGCCAACTCCAGTGTCTCTTTAAAGCAATGTTTCGGCTTCTGCTGCTGCTTGCAACTCCAGGGTGTGATCCATCCAATTTTGGGCTCCTGCAGCCAACTCCAGTGTCTCTTTCAACCAATGTTTGGACTGCTGCTTGCAACTGCAGGGTGTGATTCAGCTAATTTTTGGGCTCCTGCTGCTGCCAGCTCCAGGGTGTGTTTTTCAGGCAATATAGGGGCCCCTCATAGTGATGCCACTTCAACTCTCTGCAATTGTGCCGCTCTGCGATTCTATTACCGATGCCTCTGATCTGCATGTGATAATTATTTACAGTATTATTTCAGTAACCCAGCACGCATCCTATGCATGTTACAGCAAGGCAGAATGGTTTACAACCCTATTGAGGCTCTAGGAGGCTCAGAAATAGCCGTTTTTAATAGCGATTTGTCGCGAATAAATTCGGGTCGAAACGATTTTTGTCGGAAAATTCGTCGACTCAGTCGACTCATCTCTAATCATCAAGACACTTTGTCAGGTCAGACACCATATCACAATGTCTCCTCAGCCATATCACAATATCCTGCGTGGGGGGGGGGGGGGGGGACTCATTCCAGAACAAGATATTAACGCTCACAGTACCCGGCTTTGATACTGGGATAAGGATAAACTGGTCCCATCCCTCAGCGCCCCTAAACTTTGTCACACTTGCCCAGAACCTGTCCAAGCTGGCCATGAGCTTGAAGCTTATGTCGTAGCCCTGCCTGTCCGGGAGGTTTATGACGGCTAATATATCTGCGGGTGTGAACCCCATCTGGTTACACAGAAGCTCCCGGATCACATGTCTCCTGTCTGGCAGATCTTCCTTTGCCCCCTTATTACTAAATCTTACCACGTTCCACCTCTTAAATGCCTGACCAGTGTAATGTAAGCCGGGGCTAAAAGATGGGGCACCCCCACTCCAGGCATTCTGGGGAGGAGCGTGGCCAGATGCATTGCCAGTATTATCACTGCGGGGTCTGGATTGCGGGGGACCTGCTACCTGTGGCTGAACACCTATGGGAGGAAAAACATTATTAGTACATGCAGACGATTCAGTCCCATTACTATCAGGGACCGCAGGCTGTTCATTGTCCCAAACAGATTGTAATGCATTGCGACTTGCTTGCTTGTTTCCTCTATCGATGTTCAACAATATGGGGGACAGTTCAGAGGTGTCACTATATCCCAGCTGTGACCCCGGGATTGCAATTTGGGGGGTCTCTCCAACTTCCATAGTGTCATTAGCTGCATCACATCCACTCTCAGGCTGGGGGAGGGCGCCTTGTGATACACTGAGTCCATTGCTGGAGCCATTCAGGGATTGCTCACTGCTGCCCCCTGGGGGTGGTTGGCTTACTTGGCTGGCATCAGGAAAAGAAGGGCCAGAATCTTGCAGCACTGGGGTCCTGTACAGCAGCTCCTGTGAGGATGTCTCCTGCTCTGATGGTGAGGGGGGAGGCTGAGCTGGGTTCAGGTATCTATCTGTGTTTTAGGAGCTTCTGAGACTCCTCAAACTGATCCAGGTTCTTGTATCTCTCTGCCATGGGCCCCATTTGTTTCTCAAGTGTCTCAATGTCTCTAACAGCTGTAGCAAGCTGTGTGTGGAAAGTCTGTAACATGTCATCATAGAAGTCATCATAGGTTTGCTGCCTTCATTTTATTTACTTCATCTATTTGTCTTTGCAGTTGTGTCCTGAATGGTCTTAAGCTGTTCATGTTGTTGACTAAATCTGGAATCTTGTCTGCAAGCTGCAGTTCTGGTGCGCGCTCTGTCTCTATAAGATTTGCCTTGCGCCTTGGCTATTCTGCTGGGTCTTTGAATGTCTCTGCTGCCTCAGTCCTGGAAGACTTGTGGCCATTTGCCGTCAGCTCAGAATTTGCATTGTCTGATAACTTCCCAGATTTATGTCCAGTGGCAGATTTAGCAGATTTCCCCCCAGTTATGGGGTCACCGGTGGCCGGCTGGGTCTTGGATCGCAGGGCCCGGGACTCTCGGCTCACACACACATTCTGCTGCAGGTTTTCCTGCATTGTCAATCTTTCCAAAGATGTCCTCCTCAGCTTGTGCTGCTTCCCACTGCCGGCCTGAGCTGGCTGCTGAGTGTCCATCACAACAGGTTGTTGGATCTCCCTGTCTGGATCAGCACAGTCACTTTGCTGGGGCTGCCGCCCTCCCTCCATTACATGCTGCACACAGACACTGCTACACGGCCCATCATTATTATCCACCACTTCCATTCCAGCTTCACTTACTTTACTGTAACTTTCTTCCATAAAGACTCTTCCACCTTCATTGTAATCCACCGCGGTCAGCCGGTCAGCAGCATATTCAGTAGCCAGAGGGTCTCTAACATGGACTCCAGATTCAGACCCAGAAGCCTGGAGCTCACCTGGGGAGCGACCCCACCCAAGGCAGCCAGGCCCTGGGCTAGAGCCAGACATTCAGAGCACCTGCAGAGCTCACTCACACACCTCCTCCCACCTTAACCATCTATTAGGGTATAAGGGAGGATACAGAAGGAGAAGAGCTTACACTCTATTAGGGTATAAGGGAGGATACAGAAGGATTGTAAGCTCTAATAGGTTGTGTCCTCCCTTATATACCCTAATAGAGTGTAAGCTCTTCTCCTTCTGTATCCTCCCTTATACCCTAATAGAGTGTAAGCTCTTCTCCTTCTGTATCCTCCCTTATACCCTAATAGATTGTAAGCTCTTCTCCTCCTGTATCCTCCCTTATATCCTAATAGAGTGTAAGCTCTTCTCCTCCTGTATCCTCCCTTATACCCTAATAGATTGTAAGCTCTTCTCCTCCTGTATCCTCCCTTATATCCTAATAGAGTGTAAGCTCTTCTCCTCCTGTATCCTCCCTTATACCCTAATAGAGTGTAAGCTCTTCTCCTTCTGTATCCTCCCTTATACCCTAATAGAGTGTAAGCTCTTCTCCTTCTGTATCCTCATTTATACCCTAATAGAGTGTAAGCTCTTCTCCTTCTGTATCCCCCCTTATACCCTAATAGAGTGTAAGCTCTTCTCCTCCTGTATCCTCCCTTATACCCTAATAGAGTGTAAGCTCTTCTCCTTCTGTATCCTCCCTTATACCCTAATAGAGTGTAAGCTCTTCTCATTCTGTATCCCCCCTTATACCCTAATAGAGTGTAAGCTCTTCTCCTTCTGTATCCTCCCTTATACCCTAATAGAGTGTAAGCTCTTCTCCTTCTGTATCCTCCTTTATACCCTAATAGAGTGTAAGCTCTTCTCCTCCTGTATCCTCCCTTATACCCTAATAGAGTGTAAGCTCTTCTCCTTCTGTATCCTCCCTTATACCCTAATAGAGTGTAAGCTCTTCTCCTTCTGTATCCTCCTTTATACCCTAATAGAGTGTAAGCTCTTCTCCTCCTGTATCCTCCCTTATACCCTAATAGAGTGTAAGCTCTTCTCCTCCTGTATCCTCCCTTATACCCTAATAGAGTGTAAGCTCTTCTCCTCCTGTATCCTCCCTTATACCCTAATAGAGTGTAAGCTCTTCTCCTCCTGTATCCTCCCTTATACCCTAATAGAGTGTAAGCTCTTCTCCTTCTGTATCCTCCCTTATACCCTAATAGAGTGTAAGCTCTTTTGTTGGGCGGAGTTGCCCTTTAATCCCAGTCACGTGTCTAATCCCTCAGGTCCCCGCGTGTAATCCCATGTATTAGCTGAGAAGTTGTCGGGTTGGAGGAGGTGAGTGGCATGTATATGGCAGGAATGTGACATGCGGCTCTTCCTGTGTCCGGGCCCCGGGGCCCCTCCTGTCTCCTGCACGTGGCGGCGACTCAGCTCTCAGGATTGTCAGAGAACTGGATGTGGGGAATGTGTGCTAATGAGGCCGAGCGGCTCACCTGTCGGGGGAGGGGGAGGTAAGCCTGGCAGGATGATGATGGGAGCTATGCCTGTAATTAGCGGGAATGCCGGGCGACCTGTCTTACCCCAATGACTCGCCCCACATCCCTTACTCACGCCTGCTGCTCACTGCAGAACCCCACTATAAGGAAGCTCGGATGTGACGTCCTTATCCGGGAAAAGAGAGAGAAGAAGAGAACGTGGAAAAGAGAGAGAGAAGAAAAGAATGTGGAAAAGAGAGAGAAGAAGAGTATGTGGAAAAGCGAGAGAAGAGTATGTGGAAACGCAAGAGAAGAAGAGAATGTGGAAAAGAAAGAGAGAAGAAAAGAATGTGGAAAAGAGAGAGAAGAAGAGTATGTGCAAAAGAGAGAGAAGAAGAGTATGTGGAAAAGAGAGCTAGAAGAAAAGAATGTGGAAAAGCGAGAGAAGAAGAGTATGTGGAAAAGAAAGAGAGAAGAAAAGAATGCGGAAGAACGAGAGAAGAAGAGTATGTGGAAAAGAGAGATAGAAGAAAAGAATGTGGAAAAGCGAGAGAAGAAAAGAATGTGGAAAAGAAAAAAACAGAAAAGTGTGGAAGAGCAAGAGAAGAAAAGAATGTGGAAAAAAGAGAAGAATGTGGAAGAGCAAGAGAAGAAAAGAATGTGGAAGAGAGAGAGAAGAAAAGAATGTGGAAAAGAAAGAGAGAAGAAAAGAATGTGGAAGAGCGAGAGAAGAAAAGAATGTGGAAAAGAAAGAGAGAAGAAAAGAATGTGGAAAAGAAAGAGAGAAGCAAATATCGTGGAACAGCGAGTGAAGAAAATAATGTGTAAGAGAGAGAGAGAAAAAAAGAATGTGGAAAAGAAAGAAACGAAATAATGTGTAAGAGCGAGAGAAGAAAATAATGTGGAAAAGAGAGAAGAAAATAACACGGAAGAGCGAGAGAAGAAAATAATGTGGAAACGAAAGTAAGAAAATAATGTGGAAGAGCGAGAGAAGAAAAGAATGTGGAAAAGAAAGAAAGAAAAGAATGTGGAAGAGCGAGAGAAGAAAAGAATGTGAAAAAGAAAGAGAGAAGAAAAGAATGTGGAAAAGAAAAAAAAAAAGAAAAGTATGTGGAAGAGCAAGAGAAGAAAAGAATGTGGAAAAGAAAAAGAGAAGAAAAGAATGTGGAAGAGCGAGAGAAGAAAAGAATGTGGAAAAGAAAGAGAGAAGCAAATAACATGGAAGAACGAGAGAAGAAAAAAATGTGGAGGAGCGAGGGAAGAAAATAATGTGTAAGAGAGAGAGAGAAGAAAAGAATGTGGAAAAGAGAGAAGAAAATAACACGGAAGAGCGAGAGAAGAAAATAATGTGGAAAAGAAAAAGAGAAGAAAAGAATGTGGAAAAAAAGAGAAGAATGTGGAAGAGCAAGAGAAGAAAAGAATGTGGAAAAGAAAGAGAGAAGAAAAGAATGTGGAAAAGAAAGAGAGAAGAAAATTATGTGGAAAAGAAAGAGAGAAGAAAAGAGTGTGGAAGAGCGAGAGAAGAAAAGAGTGTGGAAGAGCGAGAGAAGAAAAGAGTGTGGAAAAGAAAGAGAGAAGAAAAGAATGTGGAAGAGAAAGAAAGAAAAGAATGTGGAAGAGCGAGAGAAGAAAAGAATTTGGAGATAAGAGAGATGAGAATGTGGCAATGAAGGAAAGAAGGAGAGAATGTGGAAAAGAAAGAGTGAATAGAATGTGGAAAAGAACAGGCGAGAAGACAATGTGGAAAAAACAAAGAGAGAGAGCAAAAGAAAGAATTAGGGAATGTAGAATTGAGAGACCAAGATAATGTGGGTAAAAAGGAGAGAAGAGGAGAATATGGAAAAGAGAGAGAGAGTAAGAGAATGTGGAAGAGAAAAAGAGAAGGAGTGAATGTGGGAAAGAGCGAGAAGAAGAGAACAGGCAAAAGAAAGAAGACCCACGGGTGCCGGTCACTGCGGGGCCCCACTTTAAGGAAGGTCAGCAACAAGTAATGGGTGAAGTGACGGAGCCAACCACATACAGAAAACAGAGCGAGAGAGAAAGAGAGGGAATGACAAAGCAGGAAAAAAGGAGAGATTATGGTTTAAAGGAGGAGAGAAGAGAGAGAGAAAGAGAGAAGGATGGAATGTTGCAAAGAGGGAGGGACAAGGGAATATGGTAAATATAGAGAGAAAAACAGAATAGGAAAATTGGAGAGAAGAAGAAAATGAGGAAAAGAAAGAAGAAGAAAATGTGGAAATAAGAGAAGAAAAGAAGGTAGAGAAGAGAAAGAAAGAGAAAATGAGGAAAAATGACGAGATGAGAATGTGGAAAAGAAAGGGAGAACGTGAAAAGAGAAAGAAGAAAATATTAAGGAAAAGAGAGATAGAAAATGTGGAAATTAGAGAAGAAAAAAAGGTGGAATAGAGAGGGAAGAATAAAATGAGGGGAAAAAAGAAGAAGAAAATGTGGAAATTAGAAAAGAAAAGAAGGTGGAACAGAGAGCGAAGAAGAAAATGAGGAAAAGAGAGGAGATGAGAATGTGGACAAAAAAGTGGGAGAGAAAGAAAGGGGGCAAGAAAGTAGGAAGAAAGGAGGTGATTTGGGTTAAAAGGAGGAGAGAAGGAGGGACTGTGGAAGAGAGAGAGAAAGAGAAAAGGATGGAATGTTGCAAAGAGGGAGGGACAAGGGAATATGGTAAATATAGAGAGAAAAACAGAATAGGAAAATTGGAGAGAAGAAGAAAGTGAGCAAAAGAAAGAAGAAGAAAATTTGGAAATTAGAGAAGAAAAGAAGGTAGAGAAGAGAGAGAAAGAGAAAATGAGGAAAAATGACGAGACAAGAATGTGGAAAAGAAAGGGAGAACGTGAAAAGAGAAAGAAGAAAATATTGAGGAAAAGAGAGATAGAAAATGTGGAAATTAGAGAAGAAAAAAAGTTGGGGAAAAAAAGGGAAGAATAAAAGGAAGGGAAAAAAAGAAGAAGAAAATGTGGAAATTAAAAAAGAAAAGAAGGTGGAACAGAGAGCGAAGAAGAAAATGAGGAAAAGAGAGGAGATGAGAATGTGGAAAACATGGGAGAGAAAGAAAGGGGGCAAGAAAGTAGGAAGAAAGGAGGTGATTTGGGTTTAAAGGAGGAGAGAAGGAGGGACCGTGGAAGAGAGAGAGAAAGAGAAAAGGATGGAATGTTGCAAAGAGGGAGGGACAAGGGAATATGGTAAATATATAGAGAAAAAGAGAATAGGAAAATTGGAGAGAAGAAGAAAATGAGGAAAAGAAAGGGAGAATATAAAAAGAGAAAGAAGAAAATATTGAGGAAAAGAGAGATAGAAAATGTGGAAATTAGAGAAGAAAAAAAGGTGGAAAAGAGAGAGAAAAAGAGAATGTGGAAAAGAAAGAGCACAAGAGAATGCAGGTAACAGAGAGAGAAGAAGAGTATGTGGAAAGGGTGAGAAAAGAAAGAAATGTAGTAAAGAGAGAGAATATGAACATGTGGCAAAGAGAAGAAGAGAATGTAGAATAGAGAGAGAAGAGAACATGGAAAGGAGAGAGAGAAGAATATAGGGGAAAAGAAGGGAATGTAAAATAAAGAAAGATGAAAAGAATGTTGGAAAACAGACAAGGAGAGAAATGTAGAATAGAGACAGAATTTGGGTGTGTGGAAATGAGAGCGAAAGAGAGAAGAAAATGAAAGTGGTGGATGGTGC
>CM051244.1:156748962-156763962 GCA_027917425.1 Gastrophryne carolinensis | reverse complement strand
AACAGTTACACAGGATCCTCTGGCATCATACTGATGCCAGATACTTCCCTTTAATGGTTCCAGAGCAGGATTGGTTCTCTCCTATTCAGCTAATGAACCCATGTGACTAGCCTGCTCTTTCCTAGTTAACGGACGAGCCCACATGACTAGCCTGTCCCCCCCCCAATAAGCTGACCAGCACACCAGAATGGCCTATGGCCTGCACATGAGTAATGTCACCAGGGGAGCCACGCCGACGCTGCATCAACCGCCTAGAGATACATTTGTGTAGAAGGAGTCAGTGCATACACTGGCCTATGACAATGTTCTAGTATTTTTTCATGTTGTGATAACCTTTCATATATGTATAGTCAGTAATATCCATACATGTGGTAGCCCGCAGTTTTTTTAGTGTCGATTCATAGTCGCGCGAACTAATTTGCGCACATTTATTGTAGCGCAAGTCACACACAGGCTTCCGTCTGATTCATGCTCATCAAAATGGGACGCGCATTTGCTTTTGCGCCAATTTACGCACTAGCGCCTGAAATTTTCCGCTCGTGCCATTTTGGCGCACCAAACTGTATCCGGCGTCTGATTTCTGGTATGTTTAGAGGGGAGAAAGCCGTGCGCCAATGTGGCAATTTGAGTGAAATTCCTCTAAATAGGTGGAGGAAACTGCCGATTCCAATGAGTAACATGCTTGTTTCATTCTGAAAACACACGCCGGCAGTGTGTGGCATGTTTTTGAACAATGAAAGTTCTTTTTAGGAACTGAACCTTTTGTTTTTGTTGTTATTAGTGTTGATTCATATTCGCGCGCGAATGAATTTGCACACGTTTTTTTGAGCGTCAAGTCACGCTCGGGCTCCCGCCTGACTCATGGTCATCAATATGGGACGAACATTTGTTTTTGCGCACTAGCATTCGCCAATGCACCAATTTGCTCCTGAAATTTTCCACCAGCGTCATTTAGCCGCACGATGAAAGTGTCAGCCGCAAGTTCTTTTTAGAAACTGAACCTTTTTTTTGTTTTTGTTGGAAAAAAAAAATGATAAAAAGTAGTCAAAAATCACAAAAATTAAGGTCCAAACAACAAAAATGTGGATACCGGGCCCCAAAGTTTAGCAAAAAAAAAAAAACGATAAAAAAATTATAGTTTAATTATTAGGCATTAATATGCAAATGAAACAGGGGAGAGTGGTTTATAGAGGGCAAGCAAATTGGCGCAAGAAGGGTTGGCGCTTCTCCCATGCGCGCGCCATTTGGTGCGCCGGCATGAGCGCACAGCCATGAATCATGCGCCTGAGCACATGCGGAATCGTTTGCGCACCGACCGTGAGTCAACCCCATTGTGATAACATACTAAAACAAATAACTCATCTCACAATTGAGTCGTTTATAATTTTCGTAGATATTGTAGTTGTAATATTCTGAGAAAATCTCCTCCTCCTCATGAGTAAGTCATAGCAGGCATTTTACAGTAGTCCTAATTATAGTTGTCGAGGCATTTGTAGTAGCAATTATTGTGGGCGTGTCCCTAGTAAATGTTGTTGTAATCATTGTTTTTATGGTGGTGATGGTAGTAATTGATTTTGTTGCTGAAGTAATAATTGTGATTGAAGTCGCCGTGTTTGCTCTAATGAATTATCAGGGGCAAAGCTGTAGCTGCCCCACTTCCTGTTTGTAAGGATCGTCGGCGTTTGGACCAGCAATGTTTTGGCTGTCAGGAGCCACAAGGGATCATCGGCACAAACGGGTGTTTACTCTCATACTGATTCATTACTAACTCCAGGTAGCGACAGATGAGCGTCTGCAGAGCGGATTTCAGAGCGCCCGCTAGTAGTCGCTGTGCTCGGCCATGGATCATTGTTTCAGAGCGCCTCAGTCGCTGTCCGGCATTGATAAATATGATCTGTACTACGCTGTATGGGAGCGAACGGTAGCGCCAGCTCAGTGCGACTGACTCACACCACATTCATCAAAAAAACAGCCTTAAACATCGCCGGCGCTCAAAATCATGTAGTTGTAGCCCACAGCGCCAGAGGCTGTGTGATTAAAGTCTGTTTTTGTACATGTATCCACTAGTAACAAAGCAAAAACATATGGATTTACATTGTTATTACATTGTAACACCATAACACTTTAATACCAGACATGTAATGACAATTCTGCATAAAAATATTAATCAAAAAAGTTTTCAAAAATGCCATTTTCTAGGCCAGGATACACGTTAGGAGTTTTGAGATTTTTTTAAAGAAAAAAAATAAAAAATTGGGATCAGGAAAGGGATTTAAGGATCGTCCATAGAAATGTATGGGAGAGCGCAAGATAGCGACAGGTTAGACGTGGCGCTCTGCAAGGCTGAACGCCGGCACTGTACGCTAAGCCTGGGATAATGATGAATCGGACGCTACATTGCGTTGTTCCAGTCACCAGATTTGGCTTCATAAATGTGTAATTGCGTGCCGTGGCCGGCTTTCACCTGACCCTGCCTGGCGCTACCTGCCACTGTACAGGCACTACCTGGCGCTATACCTTCATGAATAAGGCCCTCTGTCTTATAACGACCCAATCTTATAGATTCCAGGGCCGCTAGACTTCCTCCACACGGGGCATCTAGAATCGTGATGCCCCGCTGTGTTAAACCCACAGGTCGCCTGCTTACCTAGACTGACCCTCTCCTTGTAATTCTGACTAGCTTTTTACATTTGTCTTTGACTCAGTATTCACTGTTGACTTGTTTTGTCGTGAGTTTTTCCCCTACCTAAACTGTTGCTGGTCCCATCTTGTGTGGTTATGAGCTCTGGAAATGTGTTGCCTATAGACACTACTTGACACATTAACCCTGACCCAAGAGCAGCTGAGCCCCTACTCCAAATGCTTTGCAGCCTGTCAAGCCAAATGGAGAGGACAAGAAGAAGGTCTGGGATCAAACCAAGGGTTAGTAAAGTCAGAGGAATTAATAAAGAAAGCGTGGGTTCTATACCAGCTTCATCCACCATACTCTATAATGTACACATTACTCAAAAGAACAAAGCCAAGGTCGAAATTCATGTCAGGATCCAAATGTCAAAGCAAATCAAAAAGACAGGAGGCAGGTCCATGTGAAAACTAATAGAGAAAGTCACCAGGTGTCGATACCAGTAAAACCATTTACCACACCATTGTTTAACCTACACACGAGTTAGAAGTTAGATGTATGACAATGAGTCAAGACCAAGAATGAGGTCAGAATCCAAATTTTCAAGCCAAATGAAGAAGACAAGAAGAAGGTCTGGTACCAAACCAAGGGTTAGTGTCACGATGATCCACTCCACCTGCTCCCCAGTCCCATGGCGCCCTCAGCCACTGAGCAGCTGAGCCCCTACTCAAAATGCTTTGCAGCCTGTCAAGCCAAATGGAGAGGACAAGAAGAAGGTCTGGGATCAAACCAAGGGTTAGTAAAGTCAAAGGAATTAATAAAGAAAGCTTGGGTTCTATACCAATCAGTCCATCCACCATACTTTATAATGTACACATAACTCAGAAGAACAAAGCCAAGGTCGAAATTCATGTCAGGAGCCAAATGTCAAAGCAAATCAAAAAGACAGGAGGCAGATCCATGTGAAAACGAATAGAGAAAGTCACCAGGTGTCGATACGGGTAAATCCATTTACCACACCATTGTTTAACCTACACACGAGTTAGAAGTGAGATGTATGACAATGAGTCAAGACCAAGAATGAGGTCAGAATCCAAATTCTGCCCGGACGGCATACTGTCACGCAGCTGGTGTGTCAGTCTTGGGCGCCAGCTCGAGCAATGCTGTGGCCCTCCTCCTCGCCTCGCATCCCCGGCTCCTGTTCTCACATGTGCACGAGAGCATGTGCAGTTTATGCCCTCCAGTGGCTCTGCGGATAGTGCGCCCACCAGAGGATAGTTTAAACAGGCCAATGAGCCCTAGTGTTACCTGTGGGCAAGGTGCCCTTGGTTATTGTGGGTTAATCAGCCCGTAGGTTAGCCAGGCCAATGAGCCTAAGTTCCCCTGGCCAATCCCATCCACCACAGCCCTGTAAAAGTATTTCCATGTCACTAAGTCATTGCCCGTGATAGAGTGCTGCTGGGTGTTATAGTTCTTCTGCTGTGTATTGTTATCAGGGCCGGCTCCAGGTTTATGTGGGCCCTTGGGCGGCATGGTCTCAGTGGGCCCCTTTGTGGTGAAGAGTCGCATCACATCACTGAGTGGCGTCCCATATCTGGATGCCCCCTAAGGATCATACTATTTGGATCAAGACTGTAGTTTTGGTATACTTTGAAGTGCACCAAACCCCTTTAAACCTCGCTCGGAGTCTAAATAAATCTAGATTTTCCTGATTTTGAATGCCCCGGTGTGTGACCCCCTCCCTGGTTTGTTCTTTCCTCGAACTGGTGTGGGATCGCCAGGTTGAGTTAGTGGTGGCGCTGGTGGCCGCATCATCCACTTCCCTCTAATAGGGAGCGTTCACAAAGGCATGGCCCTGCTAGAGCGATAGCGGGGATGAGGCCACAGCTTTCGCATGCACCGTTGGACTGGGAAAGAAGATAAGTGTATGAGCGACCTGGGGGGTTTCACACAGTGGGGCATCCCGATTTTGGATGCTCCGGGGGAGGGAATCGATCGATTGCCATGGGTTTTGGTCCACTTTAACTCCCTACCCCTGCCACCAGTAACAACAACATTTCAGCGCCCCTGGCACTCCCGGCAATATTTCGGTTTTGGTCCTTGTTCCTGGGGCACCCCAATTGGGGATGCCCCACTGTGTGAACCCCCGCAGGCGGCCCAAACTCACCTCTTCCCGGTCCTAAGCCCTCTTGTCCAATCAGCGCGCTCGGATCCGCTCAAACCAGCTCATCTAAGGCGAGTGGATCCGAGCGCACTGGCGGCCTCATCTCCCGCTGCCCTCTAACAGGGAGCATGGGCCATTCACAAATGCCTGGAGCTGGCACGCGCCCTGCTAGAGGGATATCGGGGATGCGGTCACTGCTCGCGCATGTGCCGTTGGACCTGGAAAGAAGATGGGCGACCTGGGGAGTTTCACACAGCGGGGTATCCCAATTTTGGATGCCCCGGGGGGGAGGGAATCAATCATCCCAGGAGTCTTATAGATTCCTGGGCCAATCTCTGTGAGTTTTGGTCCACTTTTCCTATTGAAAGATCTTTGCAAGCTCACTCGAGCCACCTAAGAGGGGGAGTTTCACTTTAACTAGACCTGTCGGGGCCTTGGAATCATCACACGAGCCCCGGCTGGCCCATAGTGAGGGCCGCCACATCTGACACAGCGGAGACGGCAAGCGTAACAAGGATTGTGTTTGGGTCTGCAGCCTGCGCAGAATACAAATATGCAATTACCAAAATGCGCCCATACATTTTCTGTCCCGCATTTGATCTTCCGCCAGCCGGTGATGCGAGCCAGTCGCTTGGCTGGGAATGCAGAAGACGGAGAGATAAAACAGGACGGGGGGGGGGGGGGGGGGGGGGGGAGTTGTGACATTTTCCATCCTCTTAAAACAACCTGGAAAAGACACCAAACATGGAAACCATGTCAAAAAAAAAAAATTGGGACAAAAGCATTCTATCAAAAGGTTCACAAATGAATAAATAACGAACCTCCTATTTGTATTAACAGTGAGGGTAAAACGTATTTATTTTATCTAAGTGCATCAATAAACCAAGGCAACTGGACTGGCTGTGTTTTAACAAGACGTTTCACCACCATCTTTTACTTTCTTCTTCTCCCAAAGCAAGTGAAGGTTCTCATTCAGGTCATGGAGCTGCAGTATTAACCGAGGTGTCTACATGTGTTTTTGAAGGTCACTCAAGTAAAAGTAGAAGTGTAGTAAAGCGAGTAGAGGTGTAAAGGGTTTCTCCCCTAAAAAGCGCAACAAAACCCAGAAATTTGACTTTCCCAGCTTTGTTCAGGATGCCCCACTGTGTGAAACCCCCAGGAAGCCAGAAAAAAATCTCCAGGCCCGATGGACTGGCTCTAGTAAATGGGAGCCGTCTGAAATGACTACATAATTCGTCAGAGGCTCTCATTTACTAGAACGGGAGCACATGCGTCCGCATCCCAGGCCGTGCGCGCTTTAAGTGTTTGTTTTTTGTAGATTCTTGAAAATCACTCGAGTGATAGTAGAAGTGTAGTAAAAGCGAGTAGAGATGTAAAGGGTTCCTCACCTAAAAAGCGGAAAAACACAGAAATTTGACTTTCCCAGGTTTGTTCAGGATGCCCCACTGTGTGAAACCCCCAGGAAGCCAGAAAAAAATCTCCAGGCCCCAATGGACTGGCTCTCGTAAATGAGAGCCGTAGAAAATGACTAGGTCATTCATCAGCGGCTCTCATTTACTACAATGTGGAGCCCACACTGATGCATCTCAGGCCGTGCGCACATTTCAGGTGTTTGTTCTTGAAGAACCCTTACCATTCAACTTAATCGCTTTGGGAACCTCCTATTTGGATTAACAGTGAGTGTAAAACGGATTTATTTTATTTTCCAAGGGCATCTGTAGCAATAAACCAAGGCAACTGGACTTGCTGTATTTTTAACAAGATGTTTCACCACTCTTCTCAATGGCTTTTACTTTCATCTACTCCCAAAGTAAGTGAAGGTTCTAGTGATAGTAGAAGTGTAGTAAAAGCGAATAGAAGTGTAAAGGGTTTCTCACCTAAAAAGCAGAAATTTGACTTTCCCGAGTTTGTTTAGGATGCCCCACTGTGTGAAACCCCCAGGAAGCCAGAAAAAAATCTCCGGGCCCCAATAGACTGGCTCTCGTAAATGAGAGCCGTATGAAATTACTACATCATTCGTCAGCGGCTCTCATTTACTACAATGTGGAGCCCACGCTGACGCATCTCAGGCTGTGCGCACGTTTCAGGTGTTTGTTCTTGAAGAACCCTTACCATTCAACTTAATCGCTTTGGGAACCTTCTATTTGGATTAACAGTGAGTGTAAAACGGATTTCTTTATTTTCCAAGGGCATCTGTAGCAAAAAACCAAGGCAACTGGACTTGCTGTATTTTTAACAAGATGTTTCACTACTCTTCTCAATGGCTTTTACTTTCTTCTACTCCCAAAGTAAGTGAAGGTTCTCATTCAGGTCCTGGAGCTGCAGTATTAAACAAGGTGTCTACATGTGTTTTTGAAGGTCACTCAAGTGATAGTAGAAGTGGAGTAAAGCGAGTAGAGGTGTAAAGGGTTTCTCCCCTAAAAAGCGCAACAAAACCCAGAAATTTGACTTTCCCAGCTTTGTTCAGGATGCCCCACTGCGTGAAACCCCCAGGAAGCCAGAAAAAAATCTCCGGGCTCCGATGGACTGGCTCTCGTAAATGGGAGCCGTCTGAAATGACTACATAAATCGTCAACGGCTCTCATTTTCTAGAACGTGGAGCACACATTGACGCATCTCAGGTCGTGCGCACGTTTCAGGTGTTTGTTGGTTCTTGAAGAACCCTTACCATTCAACTTAATGGCTTTGGGAACCTCCTTTTTGTATTAACAGTGAGTATAAAACAGATTTATTTTATTTTCCAAGGGCATCTGTAGCAATAAACCAAGGCAACTGGACTTGCTGTATTTTTAACAAGATGTTTCACCACTCTTCTCAATGGCTTTTACTTTTTTCTACTCCCAAAGTAAGTTAAGGTTCTAATTCAGGTCCTGGAACTACAGTATTAACCGAGGTGTCTACATGTGTTTTTGAAGGTCACTCAAGTGATAGTAGAAGTGGAGTAAAAGCGAGTAGAGGTGTAAAGGGTTTCTCCCCTAAAAAGCGCAACAAAACCCAGAAATTTGACTTTCCCAGCTTTGTTCAGGATGCCCCACTGTGTGAAACCCCCAGGAAGCCAGAAAAAAATCTCCGGGCTCCGATGGACTGGCTCTCGTAAATGGGAGCCATCTGAAATGACTACATAAATCATCAACGGCTCTCATTTACTAGAACGTGGAGCACACATTGACGCATCCCAGGCCTGTGTGCACGTTTCAGGTGTTTGTTGGTTCTTGAAGAACCCTTACCATTCAACTTAATGGCTTTGGGAAACTCCTTTTGTATTAACAGTGAGTATAAAACAGATTTATTTTATTTTCCAAGGGCATCTGTAGCAATAAACCAAGGCAACTTGGAAAACACAGAAATTTGACTTTCCCAGGTTTGTTTAGGATGCCCCACTGTGTGAAACCCCCAGGAAGCCAGAAAAAAATCTCCAGGCCCCAATGTACTGGCTCTCTTAAAGTGGACCAACACCCAGGATTTTGACTATCCTGGTTATTGGTCCACTTCCCCGGGGCACCCCGATCGGGGGTGCCCCGCTGTGTGAAGCCCCCCAGAAAGCCCCCAAAACTCACCTCTCCCCGCTCCCACGTGGCCGCCCCGTCCAATCGGCGCCGACGGACAAGCTGATTGACAGCAACGTACAAGCAGCTTGCCCGTCGGCGCCTCCCGCGCGTCACTCTTGACGTGTGCGCGCCCGCCTAAAGGGGCGCGAGGGAGGCGGCGGCGGCCGGCCGCCGCCGAAGACCAGGTAGGTGGATTTGGGGTGTTCAGAGGGGGTTCATCCCGCGGGACATCCCAATCTCGGATGTCCCGCGGTGTGTGAGGTGATCGGCCCGGGAATCTTATAGATTCCCGGGCCGATCACCTCAGGGTGTTGGTCCAGGAGCTGTCTGTAATGACTATGTCATTCCTCAGCGGCTCTTATTTACTACAATGGGGTGCCGCATCCCAGGCAGTGCACGCGCTTCAGGTGTTTGTTCTTGAAGACCACTTACCATTCAGCTTAATGGCTTTGGGATACAAGTTTTAATGGTTTCCTCTCCAAATTACGTTTTTGTTTTTGAAGCCCCCTTACCGATAATCCCGAGGGCTTTCTCATATTTAGTTGGTCTCTCCCCCAAATGAGTGCTTTTTCTTTACCACTCCGGCATGGATTTTCTCCTGAAGACATACTAACAGATTTCTTAAAGTGAAGGGGCTTCTCCCCTAAGTTATTGCCTTTTTTTGGCAGATATGTCTTCTACAGCTGTGTTACAGGGTTTCATCTTTAAAAAAGACCCTTTACCACTCTCAGTGGCTTAATTACATAGTTAATGCGGTTGAAAAAAGTAATCTGTCCATCAAGTTCAATCAAGGAACACGTTGAGGAAAAGCTTTCTTAAGTTTAATAGCTTGCTCTCTGGAATTAATGTATTTTCTTGAAGGCCTTTACCGCATATCTCGAGGGCTTTCTCAATTTTAAGGTATTGCTCCCCAAAATAATTGGATTTTCTTGAAGATTCTTTATCTCTCATCTCAATGGCTTTCTCAATTTTAAGTAATTGCTCCTCAAAATGAATGTATTTTCTTGAAGATCCTTTACCTCTCATCTCAATGGCTTTCTCAATTTTAGGGAATTGCTCCCCAAAATTAATGTATTTTCTTGAAGACGCTTTATCTCTCATCTCAATGGTTTTCTCAATTTTAGGATATTGATCCCCAAAATGAATGTATTTCCTTGAAGACCCTTGACTTCTCATCTCATTCTCAATTTTAGGGAATTGCTCCTCAAAATGAATGTATTCATTTGAAGAGCGTTCAAGAGCGGCTTTCATCTCAGCGGCTTTCTCAATTTCAAGGTATTGCTCCCCAAAATTAATGTATTCTCTTGAAGACCCTTTACCCCTCATCTCCATGTCTTTCTCAATCTTTCTCAATTTTAAGGTATTGCTCCCCAAAATAAATGCATTCTCTTGAAGACCCTTTACCACTTATCTCAATGGCTTTCTCAATTTTAGGGAATTGCTCTCCAAAATGAATGTATTTTCTTGAAGACCCTTTACTTTTCAGCTCAATGGCTTTCTCAATTTGAAGGTATTGCTCCCCAAAATAATGTATTTTCTTGAAGACCCTTTACCTCTCATCTTAACAGCTTTCTCAGTTTTAAGGTATTGCTCCCCCAAATTAATGTATTTTCTTGAAGACCCTTTACCTCTCATCTCAATGGCTTTCTCAATTTTATTGCTCCCCAAAATTAACGTATTTTCATGAAGACCCTTTGACTCTCCTCTCAATGGCTTTCTCAATTTTAGGGTATTGCTCCCCAAAAATGAATGTATTTTCTTGACCTTTTGCCGCTCATCTCAATGTATTTAATGGGTTTAAGGTCACTAAAATTAGTTTTAGTTCTTAAAAACACTTTCGGCTAATTTCATTGGCTTTCTAAAAATGTAGTTTTTAAAAACTTCACACCTTTTCACACCTCTAGGTGGTTTCTCCCCACATGTATTTTTGTTACAACTTGACCACTCGTCTTAACCACTAAAGTTTGTTCTTGGGATACCCTTTACCACTCATCTTAGCAGCTTTTTCAAGTTAATGAGGGCTCTTCCTGGAATACCCTTTACCTGTCCTCTAAACATCTTTTTTGGGTTTAAAGGGGTTCTTCACAAAATTAGTGTTTTTCTCCTAAAGACCCATTGTCACGGTCAATTTACTTCGGGATCGGTCCCGCAATGTCTCCGGGGTGCTGGCCGGGCCTCATCCTGCCCGGCGGCCGCGCCGAGCGCCAGCTCGCGCAGTGGCGGCTGGTGCGGCGCCGAGCACAGCTGCCTCCTCCCTTCACCGCCGCATCCCTGTCTCTCTTATGCTGTATTAAAGGGCCAATGAGCCCAGAGCTGTTCTGGGCGAAACGCCCTTTAAAGTTTAAACTGGGCAATCAGCCCAAGGTTTCCACTTGCACCAATCACTACATTCCCCCCAGCCAATCCCGTTATCTCCCATCGTATGAAGGTTGTTTCCCCACACGTATTCCTTGCCCATGATAGTGTTTAGCTGGGTGTGTCTTGATCCTGAGATTTCCTGCTTTATCCCCTTGCCGACCTCATTTGACCATCCCTGTACCCTGACCACGTTTCTGCCTCATCCCTTGTGCCACGTAACCAGTGACCTTCCAAATTGACCTTTGGCTTGACCTCAACTCCTCTCTTGTCTCTCCCTTGGTGCTGCCATAGTTAAGGACAGACTTCCCGTGTATGACCTCGGCTTACCCGACATTGCCCAGTCTTGCCTCTGGTTCACCCACCTTCACTTCCTGTAAGCTCACATCCTTTGTGCTATGAAGTCCTGGGGGCAACTGTGTCCAGCGAGGCGTGTAAAGTATCCCGGCAAACAGGGGGCTTGACTAAAGGTGAAGCTAGCATAGGAGATTGGGGGTTGTCGGCTTACCTAGAAGGTGGGTATCCCACCCGTCACCACTCATTTCAATGGATCTTTTTAGGTTGACCACGAAAACATCCTTAACCACTGGATTCTTCTAAGCTCCGACTTTAGGAAACGCGGCTTTTTTTTCGGAAGGGGAATATTTGCATATTCCGGATAATGGGTTTTTAAAATGCCCAGCGTTCTCTTTTGTGAGCCGCGCTGAAAAGAACTTTTATTTTCCAGTCCTTAGCTCCGTTTAATGCGGCAAGTTGTAAAATTATAATAAAACACTTACAATGCTCGGGAATAGTATTTTGTTGCCTTTCCTTTTGCTGCGGAGGGATGACAATGACATTATAATGATACCCCGGCTCCCCGGTATTCACGGTTGCACTCCCCTGGCGATCAGGAGGAAATGTCTCAGAGGAAGGGCTTTTTAGACGTTGTTTGTAATAGTGATAGTTCTGGAACAATGGCCATAGCTCAGGCTGAGACGTCGTACTGCGGATGTTTCTAAGTGGCTGAACGAGTGGCATGGTTGGCGCTGTCACTCAAATGCTATTATGTGTCTATAGTTGGGCAAAAACATTATTAACCTGCTTCAGGGTTGGACCGGTTTCCTTAAAAGTCCCCTTCAAGTTAATTTTATTGGTAGATGGAATAAAAAAGGGTTAGAACTAAAGATATATTGTGGCTGTGAGTGACACCATGGTGGAAAGCCTGCCTCAGCTTTTCTAATAAATTCTAAAATTATAGAAGACCTCTATCAGGTTATGGTGAAGGATACACCTAGTGCAATCAACACCTGCTACAAGCCTCCACAGCTCAGGGGCCCCCCAGCACAATTCCCCCCAGGGCACTTAAAGGGACAGTCCAGACAAGTCCAGACTTTTCTATCCAGTAGCCTTCCTGCTGTAGCGGTTACATGAAAAATACTGGGTCTTGAGATCAGGTCCTGCAACATGAAGGCCCATGATACCATTTACCACCACAGTGACTCCTCCTTGAGTGCAGACTCCCAGTGATTTCCTTTTCTCTCCCCAGTCCAGTCTCCCAATGTGATCCTCCTCTTTCCATAGTCCAGTCTCCCAATTTTATCACCTCTACCCCATGGTCCAGTCTCCCTGTGTGATCCTCTTCTCTCCACTAGTGTCCAGGTTTGCAATGTGATCCTCCTCTTTCCACAGTCCAGTCTACTAATTTTTTCACCTCCACCCCATGGTCCAGTCTCCCAGTGTGATCCTCTTTTCACCACTAGAGTCCAGGTTTCCAGTGTGATCCTCCTCTTTCCAAAGTCCACAGTGTTATCATCTCCTCCCCATGGTCCAGTCTCTCAGTGTGATCCTCTTCTTCCCACTAGTGTCCAGGTTTCCAGTGTGATCCTCCTCTTTCCACAGTCCAGTCTCCCAGTGTTATCATCTCCTCCCCATGGTCCAGTCTCCCAGTGTTATCATCTACTCCCCATGGTCCAGTCTCCCAGTGTTATCATCTCCTCCCCATGGTCCAGTTTCCCAGTGTTATCACCTCCACCCCATGGTCCAGTCTCCCAGTGTGATCCTCTTCTCTCTACTAGTGTCCAGGTTTCCAGTGTGATCCTCCTGTTTCCAAAGTCAAGTCTCCCAGTGTTATCATCTCCTCCCCATGGTCCAGTCTCTCAGTGTTATCATCTCCTCCCCATGGTCCAGTCTCTCAGTGTGATCCTCTTCTTCCCACTAGTGTCCAGGTTTCCAGTGTGATCCTCCTCTTTCCACAGTCCAGTCTCCCAGTGTTATCATCTCCTCCCCATGGTCCAGTCTCTCAGTGTGATCCTCTTCTTCCCACTAGTGTCCAGGTTTCCAGTGTGATCCTCCTCTTTCCACAGTCCAGTCTCCCAGTGTTATCATCTCCTCCCCATGGTCCAGTCTCCCAGTGTTATCATCTCCTCCCCATGGTCCAGTCTCCCAGTGTGACCCTCTTCTTCCCACTAGTGTCCAGGGTTCCAGTGTGATCCTCCTCTTTCCACAGTCCAGTCTCCCAGTGTTATCATCTCCTCCCCATGGTCCAGTCTCCCAGTGTTATCATCTCCTCCCCATGGTCCAGTCTCCCAGTGTGATCCTCTTCTTCCCACTAGTGTCCAGGGTTCCAGTGTGATCCTCCTCTTTCCACAGTCCAGTCTCCCAGTGTTATCATATCCTTCCCATCCCATGGTCCAGTCTCCCAGTGTTATTATCTCCTCCCCATGGTCCAGTCTCCCAGTGTTATCATCTCCTCCCCATGGTCCAGTCTCCGAGTGTTATCATCTCCTCCCCATGGTCCAGTCTCCGAGTGTTATCATCTCCTCCCCATGGTCCAGTCTCCCAGTGTTATCATCTCCTCCCCATGGTCCAGTCTCTCAGTGTGATCCTCTTCTTCCCACTAGTGTCCAGGTTTCCAATGTGATCCTCCTCTTTCCAAAGTCCAGTCTCCCAGTGTTATCATCTCCTCCCCATGGTCCAGTCTCCGAGTGTTATCATCTCCTCCCCATGGTCCAGTCTCCCAGTGTTATCACCTCCTCCCCATGGTCCAGTCTCCCAGTGTTATCATCTCCTCCCCATGGTCCAGTCTCCCAGTGTTATCATCTCCTCCCCATGGTCCAGTCTCTCAGTGTGATCCTCTTCTTCCCACTAGTGTCCAGGTTTCCAATGTGATCCTCCTCTTTCCAAAGTCCAGTCTCCCAGTGTTATCATCTCCTCTCCATGGTCCAAACTCTCAACTAGACTTTCTGGCACCCGGGACAAAGATAAGAAATGGCGCCCCCCATCTGTGCTCTGGCCCCCCCATTGGTGCCCCCCTGATCTGCTGCACCCGGGACACGTGCCACCCCCCAGCTAAGCCCCTGGAGTTTGTTATTGTTATATGTATTGATAGTTTGTGTATTATTAATATTGTACTTGCCACTATGTATTTATATGTATCGTACCGGTCACTTGTTTGATGATATTTGACTTATTTATCTATTTCGCAAATTTAGGATCCGGATTATAGGTAGAGATTGACCAATAGGATTGGTTATTAACTTGTCACCGTTGACAGGTGTATCAAGGTTTATTTATTATTATTATTATTTATTTTTATTTGCACCTTTCTTTATGTAAGTCTGTCTTGTTTGAGTTGTGTTGAGGTGTGAGTTGTGTATGTTTATGCATTTTAGAATTTTTAGGGGTTTTTTTTTAGTGTCTTATGTGTTTTTTTTTTTTGGTGGAATAAGATGAGATGAGATTTGAAAGCCAAAGCGCAACTTAACTCTTTCAGTGCCGGCTACGTAGAACTAACGTAGCTGTCTCTCTGACCGTTAAAGTGAACCAAAACCCAGGATTTTGACTATGCTGGGTTTTGGTCCTTTCCCCTGGGGCACCCTGATCAGGGATGCCCCGCTGCGTGAAACCCCCCAGATCACCCGAAGATACTCACCTCTTCCCGGTCCAACGGCGCACGTGTGCCCGCTCGTCCAATCAGCACACTCTGAGCAGCTGACATCACGCCATCTAAGACGAAAATATGAAAGGAAGGAAGGAAAGAAAGAAAGAATATAAGGATTGACAGAAAACAAGCAGAAAGAGAGAAGGAATGGGAGAAAAAAGGTGGAAAGAGAAAATACGGAAGGAACGAAAGAAAGAATATAAGGAATGACAGAAGAGAAGGAATGACAGAATAAGGAATAGAAGGAAAGACGAAAAGGAATAGAGATGGGATAGATAGATAGATAGATAGATAGATAGATAGATAGATAGATAGATATGAGATAGATAGAAAGATAGATAGATAGATATGGGATGGATAGATAGATAGATAGATAGATAGATAGATA